>CM022303.1:410855634-411283783 GCA_011799875.1 Thinopyrum elongatum
CAATTAGTTTCAAATATCATTTTTTAAAGATTTCGACATTTCGAATTTAATTGTTTTTTTGCGGGGAAATTATGTTCAATTTTAAATTGATATAAATTTATTATTTTTAAATTAGTTTGAACGTGACTCAAAATTTTGGGATTAAAAACATTTCGGACCGCACCGAAATATGCAAAATTTCGTAGAAATTTTTAACCGTGGCCACAATATGGGATGTAATGCTAACAAAAAGAATATGGGCTGCAAAAAAATCCTTAAGAATTAGCAAATGGGCTGTAAATTATTAGAAATAATGGCAGATGGGTTGTATGCTGTTTTCCACATATTTGAGGCTGACTTGTGCGCCTACTATAGGTTGACGCGTACGCTTTCCTAAAAAAAAAGGTTGACGCGCACGCAAGGCCGTGTCAACTTAGTCAACACATGAGAGCAGTGACTGTTGGATGTCCATCCAACGGCCGCCGTGCTTCTTCAATCTCTGCTCTTCCTGCTCCAGCCACTCAAACCAGCGCCGGCGGGACTGCCTGCTCCCTCCTCCCGTGGCCGGCTGTGCTGCCGCGCAGGCCACACCGCACCGCCCCACCCTACTCCATCACTAGCCAGGCCATTCCTCTACTCACCCACACCTCCTATTATTTTTCGGCGATGGCAGCCAAACCAGTAAACCCTCGTACTCCCCACTGCATGGGCAAGCACTGCCGAGTCTTCCCCGGCTCCGGGTCGTTCCCTTCCTAGGCCTCGCCGTCGTCCACCGCCCTGGTGCCCTTGGCGCGGCATGGTGGTCAACGAATGACATCCATCAGAAGAGGACTGTACGTGGAGAGGCTGACAGCTAGGTCCACGGCCGCACTCAAGGAAGTGCCTCCTTATTACGTGCAAAATAATGATTCCTCCACCTGACAGCAGGGACCCACCGGAAGTGCCTCTGTATTTCGTGAAAAAAATGTTCCTCCCGCTGACAGCTCGGACCCACCAGCTATATCTTCGCACGCAAGGAAGTGCCTCCTTATTACACAAAAAAAATGAATACTCCCCCTGCTATCTGGGACCCACCATAGTTGGAGGCTGACTTGTGGGCCTACTAAGTTGACGCGGACGGAGGGCTTTGTAAACTTAGTCAATATGAACGATTCTAGCTCCAGTGACCGTACGATGTCCATCCAACGGCCGTAGTGCTTCTTCAACCTCTGGTCTTCTTGCTCCAGCCGCCCAAACCAGTGTCGGTCGTGCCGCCTGCTCCTGCCTCCTGTGGCCGGCTCTGCTGCCGCACATGCCTCACCGCCCCACCCTACTCCCATCGCTGACCTGGCCATCCTTGTACTCACCCAGACCTGCTGTTATTCTCCGGCGACGGCAGCCTCACACTGCAGCCCAACCAGTAAACCCTCGTACGCCCCTCCTCATTGGAAACAACTGCCGAGTCTTCCCCGGCTCCAGGTTATTCCCTTCCTAGGCCTCGCCGTCGTCCACCGCCTTGGTGATCTCGGTGCGGCGTGGTCAACGTGGTCAAGGAACAACTTACATCAGAAGAGGACTGTACGTGGCGAGGCTGACAGCTGGGTCCACGGCCGCAGCAAGGAAGTGCCTCCTTATTACACACGAAATAATGATTCCTCCACCTGACAGCATGGACCTAACGGAAGGGCCTCTGTATTTTGGCTTAGCTGTATTTTGTGGAAAAAATGTTTTCCCCCCTGACAGCTGGGACCCACCAGCTATATCTTTGGACACAAGGAAAGTGCCTCCATATTAGGCGTGAAAAAAAATGAATCCTCCCCCTGACAGCTCGGACCCACCATCAATAACTTCGCACGCAAGGAAGTGCCTCCTTATCCTCCCTGACAGCCGGGACCCACCTGATTGAAGCGTACGTAGCGTTGTCGCGAACGTGTATGTACATACTGGTCGATCGGTCTCTCTGCAACGATGAACCATGGCCGAGCAAGCAGCGGCACGTGTAGTAGTAGAGCCCCCGATGTAGCAGTTCATACAGTCCCTTCTAAATCGTGTACATGTACGTACAGCCACATGCCAAAAATACGAACACGTACGTACATACGAGCGGGGTCTCGAACACGTACTCGTGCATATGTATGGCCAGGGCTCGTGTACATGGAGAGGCAATGGACGACAGCAACGGCGTCCTGTTCATCGGGCAGCTAACCGGCTGGGTCGGAACGGAGAAACAACGTCCGGTTCATCGGGAGGCAACAGACTGGGTCGCAATGCGTCCTATTCAACGGGAGCCAACCGGCTTGGACGGAACAGCCGAAATGGGGTCTGGCGTACCGCAGTACGGAGGAAACGGCCTTCTGTTCGACCGGCTACGATCGAAACAGCATCCTGTTGATCGGGAGGGGTGTGGCGTACCGCAAAACGGAGGAAACGGACTTGTGTTGGAGCGATATGGTCGAAACGGGGGTCCTGTTCATCGGGAGGGGTGCGGCATACCGCAAAACAGAGGAAACAGACTTGTGTTGGAGCGCTACGGTCAAAACGGGGGTCCTGTTCATCAGAGGGGTGTGGCGTACCGCAAAACGGGACTCCACGGGCTACTGTTCACCCACCGTCGACTTGCTTCAGGCTCCACCTGCACTGTTCATCCACCGCGTCTTCCTCCTGCCTCCACCAGCTACTGTTCATCATGGGATACTGTTCATCCAGCCCTCCACCGGCTACTATTCAACCAGCCCTCCACGGGGTCCTGTTCATCCACCCCCAACTAGCTCGGCTGTGGTGGCCTCCTCTCGGGGTCCTGTTCATCCAGCAGCAACGGCCTACTACCACTACCACGGGGGTCCTGTTCATCCAACCCCCACCGGGAACTGTTCATCCAACCCCAACCACGTACGTCTTCACTCGTTCAACCAACCCTCACATTCACTATTCATCAAGAGGCAGCAGGTTCGATCGGCTTCAGTAAGCAGCAGCAGCAGCGATCGATCGCTCGGGTTCAGTTAGCAGTAGTAGCGAAGGAATCGCTCGGGTTTAGTTAACAGCCAAGGGATCGATCGCTCGGGTTCAGTAACGTAGCTAGTGCAATCGCTCAGGTTCAGTAAGCGAACGCCTCGCTCGGGTTCAGTTAGAGCCCAACGCCTCACACACACGCGCGTACGTGTACAAGAGAAATGTGCAATCCCTCCGTGCATCGCTCGTCCCCGACCACCCACCATAACCGGGAACTCCCCGAAATTTTCCTCGCCCTCGCTTCTACCACGAATTTTTCCGTCATGGATGGCCCAAAGAATGTCATGCAGGGCGTCCCCGGCCCGCCCACGATGAAAAGCCCATTTTCTGTCATGATTTTTTGTCATAGAAGTAGGAGCCCACCACACCTATGATGATACGTGCTTTTGTCACAATTATCATTATAGAAGTGTCATAAGCATGACAGAAAAAAAATTTCATTTGGCCCAAAATGTCACGGATGTGTCTTTTTTTTGTAGTGACAAGAAGAGGAATAAAATTAGCTCTGCATAACTGGTTGATGCATGATACAGACGAACACTACTTTGATGTAAGGCAAGAGCATGATAGGAGGATGGAATATATACAAAAAAAGACAGCATTGCATATTCACACGTACGATAGGAGGATGGAATATGTATGAAAAACAGTACGCAGAAGGCATTTCAACAAAATTAGAAGAAATGAAAGCTAGGCACCATATGAACATGCAACCAATATCACTACCAGGTAAAAAGTGTCTCGTCATAAGTGCCATTTCAACAAATTAGAAGCAGTACAAGCTAGAAGACAATGCAAGATGCAACCTACATCACACTCCCAAGTTAAATGTTTCTTATGGGTAAGTGATTGTTGCAGGTATAAGTTGTAAGCTACGCAGATGCAATAAAAAAAATTAGAAGCAATACAAACTAGACATCGTACAGAACACGCAACGACATATAATAGTGCCAAATTAGAGCAAGCACCTGTGATGGTGGAGTAGGGGAGATGTGCTTATCATCTACACAGCTACGTTGACTGTCCAACCTTGTGTTGTCTTGCGAATCTTGTATGGAGGATGCGGAGTAGAATCTGTAGAGACCCTCTGTTTGAGTTGCTCCGAAGTACCACCATCATCCACTGCCTTACTAATTTCCTTCAGCTGTATTGATTTTGCATTGTGAAGTCAAACTAATAAGAAAAAGGAATAAAATTTGCTCTTCAGAACTCATTCATGCATGATACTGACAAACACTACTCGGATGAAAGGCATACACATGATACGAGGATGGAATATGTACGAAAAATAGGACGGCATGACATATTCAGACCTATGATGTGGTAACTAAGCAGAAGGCATTTCAACAAATTAGAAGCACTGCAAGCTAGACACCATATGAAAGATGCAACCAATATCACTGTGCCAAGTTCAAACTGTCTGGCATTTCAACAAATTAGAAGCAGTACATGCTGGAAATCGTATGCAAGACGCAACCAATATCACAGTGCTGACTTAAAGGTGCCTCATCATAAGTGACTGATGCGGGATACGCAAGAACAGTAGTCTGATGTATGAACATGGTGTGATCAGATATAGTATGTTCTAGAAACAGGAACACGTGTCATATTCACAGGTATGATGTGTAAAGTAAGCAGATGCAATACAACAAAGTTAGAAGCAATACAAGCTAGACATCATACGCAACATGCAACCACATATAATAGTGCCAAGTTAGAGCAAACACCTATGATGGTGGAGTAGGGGAGATGTGCTCATCATCTACACAACTACGTTGACTGTCTAGCCTTGCGTTGTCTTGCCAATCTTGTTGGGAGGATGGCGGAGTAGAATCTGTAGAGACCCTCTGTTTCAGTTGCTCGGAAGGACCACCATCATCCAATGCCTTACCAATTTCCTTTCGCTTTGTTGATTTTGCATTGTGAGGTAATACCGACAAGAAAAAGGAATAAAATTCGCTTTTCAGAACTCATTCATGCATGATACTGACAAACACTATTCTGATGAAAGGCAAAGTGATGATACGAGGATGGAATATGTACGGAAAACTGGACCGCATGACATATTCACACCTATGATGTGGTAACTAAGCAGAAGGCACTTCAACAAATTAGAAGCACTGTAAGCTAGACACCATATGGAAGGTGCAACCAATATCACTCTGCCAAGTTAAAACTGTCTCGTCATAGGTGGGGTTCATCAAATTAGAAGCACTACATGCTAGAAATCATATTCAAGACGCAAACCAATATCACAATGCCAACTTAAAGGTGTCTCATCATAAGTGACTGATGCAGGATACACAAGAAGAGTAGTTTCATGTAAGAACATGGTGTGATAAACAGATATAGTATGTACCAAAAACAGGAAGGCGTGTCATATTCACACGTATAATGTGTAAGCTAAGCAGATGTAGTTTACACTAATTAGAAGCAATACAAGCTAGACACCATATGCAACATGCAACCAGATATCACACTGCCAAGTTAGAGCAAGCACCTGGGATGGTGGAGTAGGGGAGTGGAGACTTGGAACTTGTAATGCACTAGCAGTACGAGGAGAATCCTTACAGATGCTCCGTTTACGTTGCTGCAGAGGACCACCATCATCGCCTTCCTTACTCTTTTCCTTCCTCTTTTTTGATTTTGCCTTGTCAAGTCAAACCCACAAGAAAATGGAATAAAATTTGCTCTTCAGAACTCATTTATGCATGATACTGACGAACACTACTTTCATGTAAGGCAGCCGCATGATCGGAGGATGGAATATGTATGAAAAACAGGACGGCATGACATATTGACATGTATGATGTGTTAAGCGTAAACTAAGCACAAGGTGTTTGAACTTATTAGAAGCAATGCAAGCTAGACACCATGAAAGATGAAACCAATATCACTCTGCCAAATTAAAAGGGTGGCCTCATAAATGTATTTGACCAAATTAGAAGCAATACATGGCAACAGGCTAGAAATAATATGCAATATGCAATGAATAAAGGTGTCTCATCGTAAGTGATTGATGCAGGATACAGAAGAGCGGTAGTTTAATGTAAGAACATGGTCAACAGATAGATGTAGTGTGTACCAAAAATAGGAAGGCATGTCATATTTACAGGTATAATGTGTAAACTAAGCAGATGCAATTTACCCTAATTAGAAGCATTACAAGCTAGACACCGTATGCAACATGCAACCACATATCACACTGCGAAGTTAGAGCAAGCTCCTGCGATGGTGGTGTAGGGGAAATGCGGTCTTGAAGTACAGAGCTATGTTCAATATCTTCATTTAGACTTGTTATTTCTTGAGAATCATGTGGGGAGGATGAAACTGCACTCTTTATAAGAGTAGCGCGTCTCGTACTAACCCACGGGAGTGACTGTCTTATCATAAGTGATAGATGCAGGATACACAAGAACAGTAGTTTGATGTAAGAACATGGTGTGATAGGCAGATGTAGTATGTACCAAAAACAGGAAGGCGTGTCATATTCACATGTATAATTTATAAGCTAAGGAGATGCAATTTAACAAATTAGGAGCAATACAAGCTAGGCACCATATGCAACATGCAACAAGATATCACACTGCCATGTTAGAGCAAGCACCTGGGGTTGTGGAGTAGGGGAGATGAGATTTGGAACTTGCACTGTAGTAGGAGTAGTAGGAGAATCTGCAGAGATCATCTGTTTCGGTTGCTCCAGAGGACCACCATCATCCCGTGCGTTCATCCTTTTAGATTTTTTCTTGTCTAGTCAAACACACAAGAAAAAGGAATGAAATTCGCTCTTCCAAATTTGTTGATGCATGATACTGACGAACACAACTTTTATGTAAGGCAACCACATTGTAGGATGATGGAATATGTACGAAAAAGGGTAAGCAGAAGGCATTTCAACAAATTGGAAGCAATGCGAGCTAGACACCATATGAAAGATGCAACCAAAATCACTCTACCAAGTTAGAAGTGTCTCATTATAAGTGGCATTTCAACAAATTATTGGCAGTACATGCTTGAAATGATATGCAAGATGCAACCAATATTACACTGTCAATTTGAAGGTGTCTCGTCAGAAGTGATTGATGAGGGATACACAAGAAAAGTAGTTTGATGTAAGAATATGGTTAATAGAAAGACGTAGTATGTACCAAAAACAGGAAGGCATGTCATATTCATAGGTATAATGTGTTAACTAAGCAGATGAATTTACCCTAATGAGAAGCATTACAAGGTAGACACCATATGCAACATGCAACCATATATCACATAGCCAAGTAAGAGCAAGCACATGCAATGGTGGTGTAGGGGAATTGCGGTCATCAACTAGAGAGCTACGTTAACTATCTTCATTTAGCCTTGCTGTTTCTTGAGAATCATGTGGGGAGGATGACACTGCACTCTTTAAAAGAGTAGCGCATCTCACAGTAACCCACTGGGGTGACTGTCTCATCATAAGGGAATGATGAGGGATACACAAGAGCATAAGTTTGATGTAAGAACATGGTTAATAGACAGATGTAGTATGTATAAAAAACAGGAAGGCATGTCATTATCAAAGGTATAAGGTGTAAAGTAAGCAGATGCAATTTAACCAAATTGGAAGCAATACAAGCTAGACACCATATGCAACATGCAATCACATTTGACAGCGTGAAGTTAAAGCAAGCACCTGGGATGGTTGTGTGTGGCAATTGAGACAATCAACTGCAGAGCTACGTTTACTGTCTCCATCTGCTGACACTACACCCTTTAGAGCGCTGAAACGCTTAGTGCTTATCATCGAACTACACTGGAGCGACTTCTGTCTTTTCTTTTGTGTATTCATCAATAGTGCGTCAGAGTATGAAATACCCATGCATAAAAAAACAATAGTGTGAGTATGGGTGAAGTGTGTGCACAAGTAGTACAGTGTAAAAGTAGCAGATAGCAGGTGGGTGAGAAATAAATGACAGGAGACATATGATAGCTCTACAACATGCATGGCACACGAAATTAGATTCTAGGATTTTGAAATATGAGCACACGGATGGCTGGGAAATGCAGATACTCCTGCAGCACACCACAAGGTGTGGTCCTATGAAAATAACAGTCGACTGAAAACAAATAGGTCAATCCATTTTTTCCGCACCGTCCGATGTACAAAGAACGGGTAGATCGCCTTCATCTACCTCCAGCCAGTCAGTGTTGTCGATCATCCTCCAAATGCCAGTGACCACCGGCCCAGTCCCCTGCCTCCGCCCTCCCCTCGACCTCACCGCACCCCCGTGCTTGGCACCGCCCCCCGGCCATCCCTTCAAGCCCCGCCGACCTCCAGATCGGGCGCAAGCAGATCCTATGCCCCACACCCCTATGATAGACATCGATGCCCCGCTTCCGCAGCGAACATGCGGACTAGGTGCTCCGCGTGCCAAAGCGGGTGCTGCTTATTTTAATTGCGAATCAAAAGACCCTGAATTGAAATCCAGGCGGGCGACTGACCTCTAGCTAAGGTGAAATAGTAAATGGGAGGAAACCTTGTGCATTTATTATCACGAAGAAGGTGCAGTAAGAATCGCTCAACTAGTTTCTTTCGTGGGATGAATACGGTGTGAGCAAAGACGTAAGATTTGCACGAATAAGGGAAGAGGAGTACCTCTTTCTGCTGGCAGTGTTGTGTCCTCCTTCTGTTTTTACGATGATCTTCTTGTGGTTCGCTGGAAACAAGAAGTTCTGGAGGACGGTGGAGCCTTGGATGAACCCATGGCCAGGTTGTTGAGTGTGGTGCGGTGGCCGTCTGTCGGCGGCGGGGAACCAGATCCAAGGCGGCGAACGACATCGTAGCGGGAACAACTCTAGTGCAGTGGACAGTTGCGACAGTGGAGCGGCAGCGGTGAGGTGCGGGACGACGTGGTCGAAGTGGTTCTGGTACGGCGCATGTCAGTGTCGGTGTCGTGGAGGCAGCTCTGCCTCGGCTTCAGCTGCTAAGTCCTTGAGGGCGTTGTGGTTGCGGTTGTGTTGGACGACGACGTCGGGGTACCGGCTCCGGCGTGATGGAGGAGGGCGGTGGTGGATTGGGCGTGATGGGGTGGAGGACGGAGGAGGCTGGGGTTTCGCGGCTGGTGGAGAGGGCATTTTGGCGCCCACGGAGTATGAATGGGGAAACGGAGGGAGGGGGAACTAAGGGGGAACAATGTTTCGGGAAAGTTACAAACTTTGCCCCCATCGAAAATTTCGGACATATTGGTGGTCGGGGGTAGGACAGTAATCTCAGGTGTCCCAAATAGTGGGCGGGATAGATTTTGGCGGAGCACATGAATGTTTAGGCGCCGACGGTGTATGAATGCTTCTCGGAGGCGGTTGACTGGCGTCTTGGTGAAGTTACAAACCTACCCCGGTTTAGTCCTTTGGACATCGGCCGATAGGCTACATAGGTCAGAGTCAGGACAGTAATTTCCTACCACCAAACATTAGTCTTGCGCGGTTTCGGGCGACCAGAGGCTTATTTGGCGTTTCGTTCAATATTTGGGAGCAGAAGCATTAACGTTTATAGTTCTCTTGAATTGAACTTTCAGGATTTGTCAAACTTCAAAAATCTTGACTCTTGAAAATCCTAAAACTACAATTATTTGGGAATGGAGGGGCTACATTTGAATATACATTGTACACGAGTATATATTAAAAATATGCAGCTTAGCTCAATTCATGCATGGTTCCAGATATAATCTCCTTGGTTGCAAAAAAAAAAGTTAGACATGCGTATGAATATATAGCATGTTCAAACGCACAACAAAGATTGATGCCCCCTTTTAGATCTGATTTACAAATGCCATTATCTTGAATTCAAATAAATGAATGCACTTCCTATGAATTCGAATCTTCGAAACCATCTTTTTTTTGTGGGGATCTTCGAAACCATCTTTATGTTCAATTGAACATGTATTCTATTTCGTAGCTAGCAATTTGGAATGTATCCATGTATGTGACAAATGTATAAAGTTCCTGACACTAGCAACACGGAGTGCACTAATTAATGTTTTTATATGAATTGCAAAAGCCATCACTGGTGCAGAGACATGCTATACAAATGGTTTTTACCCCCTTTCCGCGACGGAGTTTTAAACCATCACCTAGTGAGTGTGTGCGATAGGGGGATCCTTCCCACATGACCTAGAAACCGTCGGGGATAGGCCCTCCGGCCACACAGGCGGGGGCAAAATGAGCTCATGTGCGATCGGGCGAGGCATCAAAGCCCAATCGTTTCCGCTCATATGTACATCCCACACGGTGAATCCCAGAAAAACATTTCCGTTCGTATGTATATCACACATAGTTTTTTGTGTGGAAACGTTTGTGCAAGGTGGCCTAACGCAAATAGTTCTCTGCCGGAAGCCATGTGTGATTGTTAGTTGATCCAACACACCTA
The DNA here is from genome assembly GCA_011799875.1 of Thinopyrum elongatum. Taxonomy (NCBI): domain Eukaryota; kingdom Viridiplantae; phylum Streptophyta; class Magnoliopsida; order Poales; family Poaceae; genus Thinopyrum; species Thinopyrum elongatum. Next base: position 410,866,004 of record CM022303.1, read on the forward strand.
CTTTCTAGAAACCATGTGGGTTGTTTGAGTTCATCGCCCATGGTGTTGTCTAAGTAACCGTCTGTAATAGAAAACCCCAATAAGCATGGTAATTAGCCTATTATTGATAATCCATGTAGTAATCAAATTCACATTTCTTATAAAAGACACCAGATATTTCATATTCGTATAACGGCAACCAGGATTTCATAATCGAATTACATCATATAGCTTCAGCACTCAGTTACGCCATTACACAACAGCACCAAGTTTCACATGCAACATCGAAAACCTTTGGAAAGTAGCATCATACACGGTAAATAGAGAGATGAATCTCATCTGGGAAACTGCAGAAGCGGAAGGAAAATATTGAGCCTTCAGTGATGTTGAATGTCCTTGCAACTTTAGGCCAGTGGCTATGGATAATTGCCTGCGCAACCTTCGTCCTCTTCAGGAAGACTTCAATATTGTACCGTGGGTGTTGAATGAATACCTTCCTCGCCTCTTGACCATGCAGGTGGTTTGAGAGGTAATCATCGATGAACTGCTTTGAAAAGTACTGAAAACAAAGATATGCATAAATCACTGTTATAAATTTTGAAATGGCGCAAGGGGTAAAAACAAGGTAAAAGAGTTAGTACCATCCTATAGTTGACTAATGCCTTCTTCATTGTGCAAACAAAGATCTTGCTGTTATTCGTCGCAAGTTTCTTCATCCTAACAATCTTTCTGAGTTTCTTGACTTGACTGATATTCGTGGACATCTCCTTTCCCCATATGCAAAATGGGTCGAACAGTGGGTCTAACCCTCTGACAGCAGGATCTACATGTGCAAGACCAAATTGTAAGAAACCTAAATATTAGAATGATTCCTGCAACTACACAATAATGTGCTATTAGCGAAAGGACCATGCATGAGCAAACCTCGATGGTAAACCACAGTGTCTCCCATTGTTTCCCTGCAACACATATAAGGAAGATCTTGATCAGGTTAACTGAGAGTTGCCATACTATCAGTAGAATATGTATTGAGTACAACCAAATTCAATTTATTTCTCACATGCATAACAATACAAAATTGTACCCACAGCAAATGAAAATCAAATTGCAGAATTGAACCAAACAATTAAATGGACATCAGACCAAATGAACCAAAACAGTTAACTGAGCACGACATTGCAGAATCGAAACATGTACTAGAAGATAAGACAATTAACAAAACAAAGAATGCTTGAGAACAGTACTACGAAATGTAGCAATTGTTGGACCAAACTGGTAACTGAACATTACATTTCAGAGGACCAAACTATTAACTGAACAGTAGATTGCATATTAACATTACAGAGGACAAATCACTAGAAGGCACTGGCGGTGTCCTCGAGAAAACAGCACGAACTGTATTTTAAAGTAGACAACCGCGTGGCGGTGTCGACGATGGCCTCGAAGATGAGGTGCTCCTCCAAGATCTAGCGGTCGGCACGCATGGTAGCCATAGCGACCTCGTGTGCGCGTGCGGCCACGATTTGCTTCTCCGCTGCCAGATGCTACTGAGCTCCACGTTATACTGCGTGCAAAATGGCTGTGGGCGGTGCTTAATTAGAGGACGGGGCTGGCGATTTTGGCGGAAGGTGTCGCGCCGTCAGTCGGGGCATGTGGGACGGGGAAGGAGGAGGATGGTGTGGGTGGGGTGTGGATTACCAGACCATATCGATGAGGCCGCGCAGCAAGAAGAAGGGTCGGCGGCGAGGAGGCCGCGTAGCAAGAAGAAGGGTCGGCGGCGAGGAGGCCGCGCAGCAAGAAGAAGGGTCGGCGGCGAGGAGGCGGCGCTGCAAGAAGAAGGGTCATCGGCGAGGAGCCGGCGCTGCAAGAAGAAGGGACGCCGTCGAGGAGGCTGAGCTGCCAGTAAGCAGAAGTGAAGGTTTGAACTTGGAAAGAGGGAGGAACAGTGGAAATGTGGCTTTTGGTGGGAGGGAGGGGCGGGGAGATAGATATTTCCGCGGTGGCAGAAAAATTTCGCTCGGTGCCGCGAGAAACTATCGCACAAGTGTGGTTCAAGCGCGGGCGGTGGACTGTAGACGACGAAGCTTCCTGCGTAAGCCAGACAAGACGGTGCGCCAAGATATTTTATATCGCATCCCACACGATTCTTGCTAGTAAACTGTTTGTGGTATACCTGATTTTTTTCATTATGTTTTGAAAGACAAAATGGTGTTACGGAGGGAAAGGATGGTGTTTGAATTGCTAGAACATTTATCTATATTGAACATGCAACTACATGAGTGTCGTGTTTAAATTTGGAATTATTCCGGGTTCGTTTGGCATTTTTATGCATTAATTGAGTTTCTAGGCATTTAATATGCATAATTCAAATTTGAACTACAAGCACATGCTCCAGTGCACCAAAGTTTGTTGAAAAATCACAAGTGTGTCTTTGGGTGAATTTATAGGTCCCATGCAAGAATGGGAATGAAATTCAAACATCTGGGCATCGTGGCTCGGCCGGGAACATTGAGAAACTTGGTTTTGAAATTCTTGTAAATTCAAAACTCGCCTAAAAATCATGAAACTTGGCATGGTGTCATTTCATGGCACCAACATGCTGTGGTAAAAAAATTAGCCGCATTTGGACAAGTTTTGGTATAAGCTTCTTGCAAACTGGAGCTTCTCTCGAGAAGACTCGTGGTTCCTGAGGGGGGACGTGTCACCTTTGTGTGCGAAACGATATACGCTGCCTCCCCCCCTTGATTTTTACAGAGGCAACATAGAACTATATGAGTGCCGTGTTAAAATTTGGAATTATTCCGGGTTCGTTTGGCCTTTTTTATACATTAATTGAATTTCTGGGCATTTAATGTGATAATTCAAATTTGAACTACAAGCACATGCTCCAGTGCACCAAAGTTGGTTGAAAAATCACATGTGTGTCCTTGGGTGAATTTCTAGGTCCCATGCAAGAAATGGGAATGAAATTCAAACATCTGGGCGTCGTGGCTCGGCCAGAAATATTGAGAAACTTGGGTTTTTAATTCCTGTAAATCCAAAACACGCCTGAAAATCATGAAACTTGGCATGGTGTCATGACATGGCACCAACATGCTGTGATAATTTTTTTTGGCCGAATTGGGACAAGCTTTGGTGTAAGCTTCTTGCAAATCGGAGCTTCTCTCAAGAAGGCTCGTGGTTCCAAGAGGGAACGTGTCACCTCCGTGTGCAAAACGACATACACTGCCTTCTCCCGCCTTAATTTTTTTACACAGGCAGCTTAGACCAAATAGGAGTTTCGTGCTAAATTTTGGAATTATTCTGGGTTCGTTTGCCCTTTTTTATACATTAATTGAATTTCTGGGCATTTAATTTCCATAATTCAAATTTGAACTACAAGCACATGCTCCAGTGCACCAAAGTTGGTTGAAAAATCACATGTGTGTCCTTGGGTGAATTTCTAGGTCCCATGCAAGAAATGGGAATGGAATTCAAACATCTGGGCGTCGTGGCTCGGCCGGAAATATTGAGAAACCTGGTTTTTTAATTCCTGTAAATCCAAAACACGCCTGAAAATCATGAAACTTGGCATGGTGTCATGACATGGCACCAACATGCCGTGGTAATTTTTTTGGCCGAATTGGGACAAGCTTTGGTATAAGCTTCTTGCAAACCGGAGCTTCTCTCAAGAAGGCTCGTGGTTCCTAGAGGGAATGTGTCACCTCCGTGTGCGAAATGACATACACTGCCCTCTCCCGCCTTGATTTTTTTACACAGGCAGCTTAGACCAAATAGAAGTTTCGTGCTAAATTTTGGAATTATTCCGGGTTTGTTTGGCCTTTTTTATACATTAATTGATTTTCCAGGCATTTAATGCACATAATTCAAATTTGAAGTACAAGCACATGCTCCAGTGCGCAAAAGTTAGTTGGAAAATCATTTATGTGCACTTGGGCGAATTTCTAGGTCCCATGCAAGAAGTGGGAATGGTATTCAAACATCTGGGCGTCTTGGCTCAGCCGAAAACATCGAGAAACTTGGTTTTAAAATTCCCGTAAATCCAAAACTCGCCTGAAAATCAGGAAACTTGGCATGGTGTCATGACATGGCACCAACATGTTGTGGTAAAAAATTTGTCCGATATGCGAAGGCGCACACATTAACAATCAACAAAGTCATTTTGGAACAATTGTTGTCACGTTACAAATCGAAAACACAAGTATTATTGAAACCGTGGGCGTTCTACTTACCATTTACGTGCCGCCACGCGTCCCCTTTTTTTATTGGCTAGGAGGTATCGAGCGGGGTAGCTATTTGAGTATGCGAGGCGTGTGATCAGAACCCTGCGTGTGTTCATCGGAGAAGAGCCCTTTGACCTCTATCCGCCGCCCACCTCCCTCCCAACGTCTCCATTAATGGTGCCCGAGCCCCTATTTCATGGCGTGGCTATGTCGCACTCGACTGAGATTTAAGAGAGAAAAAAGAAAATCTGAAAATAAAGTTTTGCACGGATCTTGATGTAAGATCCGATGGACCTATATAGCATCGACTGCAACTTATAGCAAGACTGATGAATATAAGGACAATGATAGTGGATAATAATTGTCTTACATATTTAGGAAGATAATTAAAAAAGCCACATGGGGCAATGCCCGAAATACACAAGGGCAAAAGAAGAAGGAAGACAACGATCTGGCTTGCTGATCTCTACTTTCTTGATGCGTTGCTGCAGGCCGCGGGAACTAGTCTCCGCGGCGAGCGGCGATGAGCTCTTTCGTGTCCTCAAGATGCTGCTTGAGAGCATCCACGGATTCCTCCACCAGCCTTTGGCGCTCGATGCGGAGCATGGCATTCTCGTCCATAAGTTTCTTGACGATGACGCCGGTCCTCTGCAACAAGGCAGTGGTCTCCTCGTGCTGCTTTATCGTTCTGGCGATCTTCGCCCTCAGCAGGTCACACTTGGTGCAGAGCTTCGCCTTGTCCTCCCTTAGTCCCCGAATGACGCTGGGAGCATTTTCAAATGAGGCATTCATCTCGTCCTGCTACTTCATCCAGTCGAAGATCCGACCCATCAGGTCATCGAGCATAGCACGCATGCGCCTGTGAGAGTCCTCGCCTGCCCGCAAGACATTTTCCCCGGCCGCCGCGGTGCGAGAGGACATCTCTGCTACATTCGCGGCGTGGCAGGACATCTCTGCTGCTTCCGCGTCGTGGCCGGACCAGTCTGCTGCATCGACATCGCGGCGGGACGTCTGTGCTGCTTCGGCGGCGCAGCGGGACCTTTGTTCGGCTACGGCCGTGCGGCGGGACATGTCGGCTGCTTTCGCAGCGAGGCGGGACATCTCCCATGCTTCCGCTTCCATGCTCGCCTCTCCCTGGTAGTAATCTCTCGACCCAGAACTCACGCTAGCCATGGCAGACGCAAGGGAACAACAATGTATGACTTGTTTGTTTTTGTGGATGAGGAGTTGAGGAGGAATGTGCAGTCATCTTGGAGTAGTAGTATTTATAACCGAGTACTAATACGCTCCTAAGTGGGAAACCGTTTAGGTTTTGATCGGTGTGAACAGGTTTGCAATTAAATATAGCGTGGTAGTAATTTGGAATGTGACGGCACGCAGGCTCAAAATTTATTGACGGTTCTATAATTTCTAAGTGCGGCACTATTCCCGAACGGCGTAACGTGGGCACGCTTTCTCGGCCGCGTACGTGGCGTTTGCACCATAAGGTGCACCACAATAGGCGATGTCAGCACACGTCTTGTTCCAACAACCATGTGCGCTCGTTATTACCATCGTGCACGCTTCTTTTAATTAGAATGTGTGCCCGTCTAGCGCACACACGTTGATCTGTCTAACTGTTTCTATTTGTTGTGGCTAATCGCAAACAGTTCATCCGTGTGAAGTGTATGCCGTCAATCGTAGACACGTTGATCTGGCTGACCATTTCTGTTGTGTTTCCTAATCGCAAACAGTTCATCCGTCTGAAGTGTATGCCCTCAATCGCACACACCTTCATCTGGCTGCCCGTTTCTGTTATTCCGCCTCATCACAAACTGTTAATCCGACTGAACTGTATGCCGTATATCATTCACGCCTTCATTTGGTTGCCCATTTCTGTTCTTCTTCCTCATCGCAAATAGTTCATTGAACTGAATCGTATGCCCCGCATCACACACACAACTAAAATCTGAACCGTGTTTGATGTATCCGCCATCGCAAATGTTTTGCATCTTTTTTGACGTTTTTTTACATCACCGTTTGCGATTAATGCATCGCACACAGTTTCGTTGAAGGGTCTCTGATTGTAGTGTCGCGTTAGCAGCATCCTGTAGTAGTGCATGCATTGTCTGTATTTCAAAGCACTCTCACTCTATGGATCGATAATATGAAATAAACCCATACACATGCTCGAATTCAATAGAGTATGGGTGTCTGATAGACCAATGTTCGTTCATACCAAATTGCAAAATTCATGATCTCATCCAAAAAAATTAATGCAATTTATATTTTAATTTAATGTGTAGAACCGCCTTTTACGCATAGATGCACTATGCCTCGGCCCGTCCTCACACACGCGCTATATATCTCTCTATCTGATGCATAAGTGCACACACTTTATATACATCGGCATTTCTCTCTCGCACATGCTCACACTCTCTCGCGGGGTGTCTCGCACACACACTCTCTATATATCTCCCCCCCTCTCTCTCTTACTACTACGTACCACTCTTTTCACTAATCTCAGTTGGAAAACACTATTTCTCTCACATGCCTATATACACACGCACGGTCTCTGCTAGCCCTCTATATGCACATACATGTGCCCAAGTGTCTCCTGCACGCACATTATCTTTAGGACTCTCTCTCTTACTACTACGTACCACTCTTTTCACTAATCTCAGTTGGAAAACACTATTTCTATCACATGCCTATATACACACACACGGTCTCTGCTGGCCCTCTATATGCGCATACATGTGCCTAAGTGTCTCCCGCACGCACATTATCTTTAGGCCTCTCTCGCACACACTCCCCCCCCCACACACCTCTCTCTTGTTGGCGGGTATGATTCCATCAGATCATTCTTGTGATCATCATATGGTATGTAGCTCACCATACGTCCCTGTATTTTGTTGATGACACTAACGGTCATTGTATTTGATGCGTGCTCTGTATTTTGTTGACGACACTTACAGTCATTGTATTTGAAGCGAAAGCACGATATGGTCAATGGACTTCAGAATAAGCTCATTACGGTCACCATATACATTTTGTGGTGCTAACCAACCTGTGGTTGGATGGTTAGGAGGACAGTGGTATCCCCAGCCCACCAGATTTAAAGTCCTGCTTCTCGCATTTATCCTGTATTAATTTCAGTATTTCCGCCGATGTGCGTTCAGTGGGAGGAGATGTTCCCCTCGACTACGAGGCGCCTATCGTTACTTCATAAAATGTCAAGATGATATGCTGGCTCACTCTCTCGAAGGTGCTCATCGGGGTAGGGTGTGCATGTGTGCGCTTATAACGGTGAGTGTTTGTGCGTATATATGAGTGCTTGCATCTGTACTGTGTTAAAAAAATACATGTCGTGATTATACGGTCACTGGCTCACAGTACAATTCCATAATTTGTTGATGACACGATCAATTGACCAGTCAAACGTTCCACATGGCGCAACTAATGTTACACCATCAGGGCATGTAACCGTGGGGCCCACCTGTCAGCGCGTATGAAAGAAAGAAATTGTAGCTTGCATCTGTACTGTCTTAATAAAATACTCTGCAATTTGTTGTGATGATCATACGGTCACTGGCTCACCATACAGCTCCGCAATTTGTTGATGACACGATCAATTGACCAGTCAAACGGTCCATGTTCATCAGCGCACATTACCATAGGTCCCACCTGTCAGCGCGTATATGAAAGACAGAAATGGTAATAAATTAGTGGTTGGCGAGGATTCGAAGTCGTGAGACCTCTGGTTGGCAGCCCGCGCGCCATAACCACAGCGGACAAGGTCGCCTTGTGATGATATGCTGAGCCGGCCATTTTAATTGCACGCACGCACGAGCCACTGTGGTGGGTACAAACACATCACAGATGCGCACAAACACGCTCACAACGCCCGCATGCATGCATGCACTCGCATGAACACACGCACGCAACACTCGCATGAACACACGCACGCATGCAGGCGTGCAACACTGACACGTACACATGCACGCACGAACACACGAATGCATGCAACACTGAAATGTACACATGCACGCACGCAACACTCGCACGCCTATACGTGCATGCACCCTTTGTTAAGGACATGGATTGTTACGAGTATTAATCAATCTTATCTGTGATAAGCAGAACATTGATGTTTGCAGCGGTCTTTATGAATCACAACGTATCGAACGGGCTATCAACGTATATACAGTATGAGTTTTTTTAAATTCTCTTACATTATATAGTAGGCTTATCAACCTACATGAATTAGATGACGTAACACTCAATGAACAATCATCGGTTTATGAAATGCCTGCTTCTCACCACGCTAGCCCACCAAAAGCTCCTCTGCCATGCGCTGCCAGCGTTGGTTCACTGACATGCAGGCCAGGTACCCAACGAGCCCACATGTCAGTGGAAGAACGGTGCGGTGTCGTACTCAGAATCAAGGGCGCCGCTCGCTGCACGCCCGGCTGAACACGCCTCCTTGCCGCATTCAAACGCCTCCACGAAACCCGTGTGGAAGCCGAGAAACCCACTCCGGCCACACGTCCGTTCATGACCGGGCCGACATTAAACACAACACCGGTCGAGCTCCTCCCATCCGCCGTCTATTTAATCTCTTATTTAAACGAGGCCAGACGCCGGCCAAGAATCGCACACCTCCGCCGCTCCCCTATCTCCTCCTTCACCATTTTCTCCACTCTTACAATGGCGTACGAAGAGTAGTTATCCGGCATCCAAGCAGGCTGGGTGGCCCGCCGAGCCTGCCGGATACGAGCTATGCAGCTCGCTGATCCACCTCCCTCCCCTCGCCCGACGGAGCCAGTTGCCGCCCCAAGCCGGCGCGTGGTTCAGCAACTCACCGCTCCAGGCCAGCTCGACGAGGAGCGGTGAGCTGCTCCACGTTGGCAATATGGGGAGCACGGGCGTCGTCGCTGCCGTCCACGCCGCCACCTCGTACCGCGCCTCCCATGTCTGCGACCGCGTCTCCCGTGTCTGTGGCTGAGACTCCCATGCCTGCGGCCGCGTGATGCAAGCAGAGACAGAAGCCGGGTGCACGGATAGCGACGAGTCGATGGCCAGCGCATCCGCGTCTGCTGCCATCATCGAGGAGAAGTAGAACACGGGAGGCCTTCGCCGCTTGGGTCACATGAAAGCCACCGCTGAGGCGACGCCGGCGTACACAACAGGTGTCTTGCCGGATCCTTCTGTTGCCGACAAATGGATCCGCGGGCGACCAATTAGGCTAGGTATTATTATACCTGTGCTGTTCAGGAGTAGCACCGCTTAGTTGATTTAAATGTAATGAAATCTGTCATGTTTATATCAAAATCCGGTATTTTATATGAATTCCGTCATTGTTTATATGAAATATCGCTGTGTTTGCATGAATTTCCTCCGGTTGGTTGAGTTGCTGTCAGAATGTGTGCGGCTACGGTTGCATGGCGTAATTTGCGGGTCGCCGGTCGGTCTGCGGCTGGCTCGGGCGGCGAGGTGGGACAAAAAAAGCACAACTCGTGCGAGCTCATCTGCAACGCGCACGCTGGAGGATGCATGAGCACCCGAGCTCTACCTCGTTCATCGGTGGCAAAGGCACGGGTGGACAAAAGGGTCGCCAATATTTTGGCTACCCCGGGCAAGATCCAAACAGCCCCTTCTAGCCCCACCCCTCCCAACACATTCAAATCCCTCGTTCGCCGTGAAATTTTGCCATGTATTGTTTTCATGGATACTTTGCTGTGTGAAAACAAATTTAAATATGAACGAATAATCGGTGCCCGCGGTCTTCTGCCGGGACATAGTTGGATGGCCTCATAGTAGTAGTAGTAGTGTAGAGTACTAGTACTACTAGATAGTGAGTGTTTACTACTGTATCATGTACGTACTAATTGCAACGCATGCATGTGTTAGCAGTACAATGACCACGTACAAATTTGATGGTAAGATTTGTGTAAGTTGGATGTCGTATTATTGCTCTAACATGTGGTCAAAGTTAGCCTCCAAAACGCATTTTAGACCCTATATGGATTGAGGGAGTACATGCATTGCTGAGGTTTCTCTTAATCCTTCCATGCAACATTTTTATTGAAGCTTGAAATGTGAACATGTGAATGGGAGGGAATACTACAACCCTTCCAAAAGAACTGCAGTACTAATGGTATCGTACTCCCTCCGTTCACCATCTCACATGCTCAGTACTTTTGCGAACTATGGAAGTAACAAATTTATTCCACCACTTAGCATCTATTATGGTTAGGGAGATTTCAAATTGAGTCATATAGACCGGAAAGTAGGCACTTAGGGCATCCACAATGTATGCTTTTTGTTGCCTCTAAGCCCTCTCTCTCCTCTTAGAGGCAGGCCTCTATACATTGCATGAACTGCCTCTAACAAAAAATTGGCTAGCATCGCGTCTAACCTTAGAGGCTGCCTCTAACAATGTAACAATTCATCTGGTCCCACTTGTCAGCCTTAGGAAGCATAAGAAAGTACAAGAGAAATATTACTGATTGGACAAATGTGGTGCTAATCAATACTTTTTAAATTTCTGCTAGGGCTCACCTTAGAGGCTGGTTAGAGTCTCTATACATTGTGTTTTTTCCATTTGATAAGAGGCAAACCATGTGGGGCCTACCTTAGAGGCAAGGCTCTATACACTGGAGATGATCTGTAGTACTACTTTTGATTTGTCTCGTCAACTTGCAGAACGAGGAGAAGCTTGCTTAGTATGCCCTCTCCCCTGCCCATGGGTGCGGTGGCTCGCAAAGTCGCAGGACGAGGAGAAGCTTGCTTACTACGCCTACCCCCGCTCCCTCGCCCATGCGCGCGGTGGCTCGCAGGACGAGGAGAAAATTCTACTACTCCCTCCGTTTACTCCTCGTCCCTACTGGTTAGAGAGATTATCATATTGTTTGAAATATATGTCTTTTAGTAGTAGGAGTACTACAGTGGTAGGAGTAGTACTACAGCAATTTCCTTGGAGTCCGTGCTGCAGCAAGCTACCCTAGGCTATGTTACTACTCCCTCCTTTCCGGTTTATAAGGCTCTATTTCAAAATCTCTCCAACCAAGGTAGACGGTGAGTGGAGGAATTACTTTCATAGTTTGCACAAGTACTTAATTAGTACACTCATTTTTCTCAAAAAGTTATGTTTACCGATGCATTAATTACAACGAATGCATGCATGACCACTAAATTTCCATGAACTTCTACATGCATTGGTGAGTTTTCTCTTGTTACTGCTCGCATCGGGTGATTTAATGCACCTCGAAATCCAAACATGTGATGGTAAGTACTATTAGAATTGAGACTTATAAAACGGAAAAAAGGATTTTTTTAGATGAGCCCTATAAACCGAAAAGAAGAGAGTAGTAAGTACTACTACCTCCATAGTGGGTACGTACTTCGTAAAATCAGATTTTCCCAAAACTAAGTCGCTCAACCTTTATTTGCTTGTTTCCCTTCCTTCCTGCCTCGTTGCCTCGAACAGACTATATGCCAGACTCCCCTGCCTGCCGAGCGGGAAAAGACCCGCCCTCGCATTTTTCAGTCCGGGTTTGTATCGATGGATCACCTGAAGCAGCCAAAACCAAGCCATGTCTTGTACTCCTCCGTCGTACTAAAAGAGTGGAGACGCTCGCTTTCATGAATGATGTACTTCCTCTAGCTGACATGTGGGTCATATAGCAACCGGGTCGACGTGTCATGCACCAAATAGCAGTGCAGAACAGCAGGGGGGACGCGCCCCAGTTGTAGCGCCCCATTATAGTAGTAATGAGCAATGAGACGTCAAATCACAAATCCACACCTTTCCCCCAGACGGACGAAGCAACCATTATTTCACACTTCGCCGAATCCGCTTCTCCATCATCTCCTTCAAGAAAACCACGTATTGCTTATGCCACTGTTCTGCCTCAAGAGGGATGCGCATCGCCTTGGTACATCATGACACATGGGACCGCATGACAGACTATGCTCCCCCACCCACCGCTCGGTAAAATCACCTCATTTTTACTAATATATGGATACTATCTTTTTAGATCAATACTAGCAAGATGCCCGTGCATTGCACAAAACATCAAGATGCATTTGTATGAGTAGTTTATCTTTTGGGAGAAAAGGATGGACGAGGGAAGGCCTTATTTGCAAATGTGAAGTGGGGTGTGGGTATCTTTTTGCAAAATTGCCATAGTTTCCTTCCTATTCGTCAGATATAAATCGGACGGCCTATATTGCAGGATGGCAGGCACACCATCATCACCAACTCTGTTTTTCATAAGAGTAGGGATAGTCGGGATTCACCAAGGAGCAAAACCAAGTGGTAGGCTGCTCTTGTCGCGTTGGCGTAGCAACTCAGTAGGGTCAGTCCGCACACGAAATGGCGGCACACTTACAGGACCCCTTTGGCTGACGTGTGGCTCATCCACCGTCTTGTTCCACCGTCCAGTTCGGAGCAGCGGTTGGACTTGGAGGCACCCCATTCGTAGCGCCGCAGTAGTAGTAAATGAGCGATGAGGGGTAAAATCACAAAGCCCCACCTTTCCCGCATTAAGCTGGATGGACAAAGCAACCATCATTTCACTCTAGGGCGCAAGAGCATAAAGAAAAAAGAAAACCAATGATGCGTGCAACAGCTACCTAGGGCGCCCTAGGGTAGGAGCCTCCACTACAGATCCGCTTCTCCCTCGTCCTCTTGAAGAAAACCGATGATGCGTGCGGCGGGTAGGATTTGTAGGAGTAGTACTGAGGGGCCACGCCGTAGTAAACGGGAGAGGGATTGAGTTCAAGTCGACGCCTTAATACGGGTGGGCCGCTCGGTTTTACCGGAATGATGCAGAATTTTGGGTTCGGGGAGCAGTGGAGATATACGTACAAAAAATTGCGGACGTAGGTTCGACCGAAAGGCAATGACGCATGGGCCCCGCATTTTGATATTCCCGCGGCTGCATGAAATTCGCTACTCAAAATAATGCATAAAAGTTCCTCCAAAAACATCTATAACTAATGGGAAGTGAATGTATGCTTAAAATGAAAATGTAATACAAAGAGAAAAAATGAATTGCAGTTAAAAGAATGACATTTCTAACAAAAATGTGAATGTGAACTAAATATGTGTGCACGTGACCAACACATATATTGTCAATACAAAATCTAATGCAAGAAATAACTTATGAGTAACATGCACAAATTGATGATGTGGTGCTTGCATGCATAGAGTACAAAAACAATGTGATTTATGACTTGCATGCATGACGTGTTCATGTGCCATAGTTTCATGTCCAGGAAAAAAGCTAGTGGGTTGTACTAGCTATTTAGGAATAGAAGATGTATATATGGAAGTTGTAGGGAAAGAGATAACATGTATCTCAATTCCTATGAGTAGGGATTGGAAAAGAGATGTCTTTGGTTAACATCATAGGAACTTTTCTATTGAATCTAGAGATGACATGTATCTCAATTCCTATGAGGAGGGATTGGAAAAGATATGTCATTTGGTTCACATCATAGGAACTTTTCTATTGAATCTAGGCTAATGTTTATTTTCCTTTGAAATTGTGGGAGTATAGGAATCCATTCGTATGAACCAAGTGGCTCTAAAGCTATAAAAATGATATCATGTTTATTTTCCTTTGAAATGTGGAGTATATGAATCTATTCCTATGAACCAATTGGCTCTAAAGGAAAAAATCCTATAAAAATCATATCATATAGAGTCCCTATGATATTCCTCCACACCAAAGGATGGTTGAAATTGCTGTAGGTGATACGACGGTCTTTCTTTGTACACTCCTCCCCCATCTTTATAGTTACCTCTCGAAGATGAATGAAATGATATATACTGGGTATTCTATATGTGCATTTTGGTATACGAAAACTCGGTAAAAGTTTGCGAGGTTCGAATTTTCAATAAAGCTATATGCACTACATTTTGGAACGGAGGGATGAGCATACGGCAGTTGCTAACACTTAGGTGGAAGATTTGTGTGTCGGAGGAGTGGCTATTCTGTTAAATGCCATGGCAAAACTGACACTGTCAGATGCCGATCTAACGGTTCTTACGGCGTCCGTCAGGAAACGGCTGTGGCGAATGTTTGTCAGATATGATTTACGGACACATGCATTCCATTGATACATTCCCCCCTCTTTCAAGCACACACGCACCCTCATGAGTCACGACTCTCCCGAGTCCTCTCGCACCCACCGTCTATATGTAGGTAGACGTCACACACATATTTGTTGTTCGCACCCTACCCTCAGAACTTCTAAAAAATAAAAGACGTTGCTCACCTTATATTTTAAGTCACACGTCACACTTTTTTCAAACTAGCAATAAAGTGCCAACTGGCTTTCCCTCAAAAAAAGAAGTCACACGTCACACACTTATACTATTACTCTTATGGCGAACGTTCTTTGGGCGTAGTATATTGTACTCTCACGAAGAGAAGCATTGCACGCACGTACTAGTTCTCTCACACCCACTCGCGGATACACGTAGGAGCGAATTCTTTTTGAAGCTAGGAGCGCATTTGTTTACAAAGAGGCATCCCAATTGACATTTGGAGTAGTCTATTTTTCAACTTGATGGAGGGTCGGGGACCACACGTGAATGATACAGTACATAGTGCGTCCTGGACGCGGTGATTTGACAGTGCGACCTGGAAGCGGTGGCACATTATTGATCGAGTTTTATTTTTACTTGAACTTTAAATGAATATAGTGGTTCACACGTATTCAATTTAATAACGGTTGCTACAACAAAATCCCTCCACTATATATATAAGCAGGAGCCTTGGCGCTTGCTTTACTAGGGTTCCTCTCTTTCACTCTCTCATGCTCTCTAGATCTAAGCAAGACATAGGTGGCCACACTCTCTCTCTGCTCACCGCTGGTCACAAATCCGGCCGGACCACCTCGGCCGGGGCAGGGGTGTAGGTGCATAGTTCACGCGGTCGTCGGCAGCAAGGGAGGAGACCAACAGCTGCCCGCGCGCCCCGATCGGTGGTCGTGCCGTTCTCTCCGAGACAGCGCCGGCTCGGGAGGGCCTCCGACCCCTTCTTCCTCCCTGCGGTGTTGTGACCAAGATGTGGCCTCCCGACGCCGTCTTTGCCACATCCCGACGACCCTCAGGTATATATTCCTTTGAAACCCGCCTTGCTCTACTGCCCCAGCTCCCCACGTGGCTACGTGTGGATCTTTTTCTACTTCCGTCGGCTGTTCCAAAGCCACCTAGACTTTTACTATTATTAGAGGTAAAGCTAGTTCACACAGTCGAATCTAAGAGTTGGTTCAAATAGGGAAGAAAGTGGGAAAGCTGTAGCATGAATCTAGGACTTGGTTCTAAGAGGAAACAGGAGAAAGTAGTAGATACTGGCTACCCAACCGGTCGCTTGGTTGAAAAGGCGAAGAAAGCGGGGTGGATGGCGAAGGGTGGGGGGGAAGTGGACCTGTCTCTTGGTTGAAAAAGGAAAGAAAGTGAGGGGTGTTGGGGGGGAGGGACAATGCAAATGAGAACGAGCAGGTCTAGATTTCCTGTGCTCACATAGGAAAATGTCGCCGAGGAGATAAAAAATGGGACAAATGCAGACATGCTGCCTGAATGTTTGCCGCTCTCGGCAACCACATCTGCATCACCACTTTATGCCCCTGTTGTCCCTACGCCCATATTGCTACCGTTAATGTAAAATCACATGAAGCAATGCCACCTAATGTCACTATTAAGTAATGGTCTAGTGCCGTCGTTAAATTGAAGCAATGCCACCTAATGTCACTATTAAGTAATGCCGCTGTCGATCTAGTGTCGTCGATAAATCAAAGCAATGACACCACCATTTTATGAAGTGCTTCCGTCTTGCTTTATTTCCCATGAATTGTGTTTTTGCAGTTACACTTAAATCCCACACCGCTAACATTGCTTCATCCCAGTGGAACACTGAAACTGCACAAATTTGATTGCACATTTACTGACCAGGTGTTACTCTCGTGACAATAATAGTAATGCTATTTTTCTGCATGTTAATCTAGTGGCAGTGTTGATGTGATGTGATGCTACTTCTTACTTAATGGCACTTTCATACTGTCAATGTAGTGCCAATTATAACACAATAGATGCTGCTGTTAATCATATGCCACTGCAAATAACTGTCACTGCTTAAATAACTGTATTTCATATTTGCGCAAACAGGGATGTCTGTCTCCATATTGTTTCTATTTGTGCAATCAAAAGTACACACCTCAGTTTTAGTAGAACTGCACAAAATGAGATGGCTATTCCTAGCTGCCGTCTTCTAACCTCCCATCTTCTAACCTCCCATCTTCCAGGTATTCCTACGTTGGTAGTAACTAGATAGAATGACCAACACAATCTAAAAGAAACTGATTCGTATGTTTTACTTCCTGATTGCAGTGCAGGGACGAGCAAAAACAACTGCATCCTAGTCGGGAATGCACTTTCTCCCAATTCACGGATGGACAGAGGACTAGCTGGCACGGCTGCACGGAGGTTTTTGGGACAGGTGCGCGGACAAGAGGCATCGTGGTCTGCTTATTTCTGCAAATAGTGGTGCTTAAATTTAGTGGAACTGCACAAGAAGTTCAGATGGTCAGTACACTACATGGTTTAGTTCAGCATTCCAACTGAGAACACAATTATAATTGGTTATTCTGGAATGAGAGAACCTAACCGTGGATGGTGGCAACAAGAAGAACTAGACTGAACTCGAGGAAATTAAAGCCTGCCTAGGGAGGCCCTTTGCTCAGAGAAGCCTTGCTTGATTTTTCCTGATTTCTAAACCTTCTCACAACTTTGTCTTTTGCTGTGAACTAGTAAATGTTTGGTATGTTCTATGAATCATTGAGATGTATAAAAATGCTTAACTTATGCTTTTCAAGTATTTTATGAAGCCGAGTTTAATGTGAATGTTCCACATGAACGCTGGACTAGCGTGTGAACGTTTGGAATTTACATTGCGGCCTCAGTTAACTGCATGAACCACTGTAACAAGATACGTAGTTTCTTATATGTCAGACATCAGATTATTGATTGTTAGCTGGTCGATAGCCGACTTTTTTAGTGTTGAAGTGAGCTGAGCCAATGTGCCATGTTTTGCACAACTGCTTACAAGTGGGGTAGCACCAACAGTGTTTACAAGTACTTAACCAGCCTTATGTACCCTATGTATATGTCGGCACACAGTTCTCGAACAAGTACTCTATTTCATCAAACACACACTGCTCGTATGATAAACCGTGACAACTTATGTCTTACCATGCCATATTACATGAAAAACTAGTGAGGACGCATCTGTTTCGGCAACAATTAGGATGGTTCTCACATGATTCACGGGCACACAAAAGTAGCAGTAGTTCCCATAGACGGATTCAAACAGAGTACTAGCCCCGGAGGGCTCGATAATAGGCAAGGTTAGGATAATTAGATACAATCCAAACTACTTTTAAACACTAGTTGGGCCAACTATTTCATGCCTCGATCTAATTTGGGATGGACACAAGATGGAGCTTGACATGAACATCATCGAGGACGTCCGGCAGCAGCTCAATCCTGTGAACCTTCTTGAAGATAACCTTCTGGCCTTGCCACTCATAAACTTGTTTGTGGAGGCATGCCACATCATCTTCCAGCGTAAGCTTGACAAGAATAGTATGCCTCACAAACGAAGGAGTAGATTTGAACTTGTTGTGCTTCAGTACACCCTAGACAACACGCCTGACAACAGTGTGGCTGGAATACATCTGGACTTTGGTATAAGTGCAAATGGCTTCCAGGATCCAACAGCCTAAGAACTTTGTTTTCCCAGTGCGTATATTCAGGTCATCCACCTCATAGCGAGTGACATGTACAACCACACAATCCTTGTCTACATCAGGGCTCTAATTGAAACAGAAACGAATTCTGAATTACTTTCCAATTTAAAAAACACAAGTTATTTAAACCACTATGTAGAGTCAAAAGTATGCATGACAGGGAAGGTTGCATGGCATCGAAGCTAATAAAATTTTGCATTATTTATCACCACATACTTAGATGAAAAACCACAATCGAGATCGGCAAAGAAGAAATTCACCTTGGGCAGCTCAGCGAGGCAGGGGGGACACATGCTCGAAGGGGGAAAACTGCTCCTACAGGGCCACGGGGGCTGTAACCTCAAACCGGGCGTTGACCATCTCAGTAGTGGCCGTGAGTGTATCTGGGGCCGGCTCGGTGGCGGCCTCCATCTTCTTGGAGCTCTCTGTCTCGTGGGGATCAGCCTCCCGTGTCTGCTCCAACATCAGGAGATCTTTGCCTGGTTCTCCTTGGTTCATCATGAAACCGACAAATACTAGGAGACAACTGAAAGGAAAACACAATCGTAATGACAATGAAACAAAAAAGAGAACGAGGATCGGTTACTGCTTTGCAAAAGTCCTTTTTTCTGAAAGAAAATATACCAACATCACGGATCCGCTTACCTTCCCTTTGTTGGGAGAGAAGAAAAATGGCAGATGCGAGTGTTGGCTTTCTTGAAGACACTGAGGGAGAAGGGGATTCAGCGAAGAGTGAAATGATGGTTGCTTCGTCCGTCAAACTTAGACTGCGGGGAGGTGGGTTTTTGTGATATGACGGCTCGTTACTGCTGCGCTACGACCAGGGTGACTCTCCGCCTGCATACCGCCTTCTGAAATGCTGGATGGCCCGCGCGCTGCATGGTCCGCATGTCGGTGAACCAAAGTAAAACGGCATTCAGTAGCGGGAGACATTTCGATGACCTTGGAGGAGCCAGAAGCGGTAGTGTATCCACTGTACTAGTAGTAATTGTTTTTCTAGGTAGCTGTAGAGTGTCTCCACTGTCCTAGTAGTAGTTTTGTTTCTCTGGGCCCAAGACAAAAGAGCCCATCCACCCTAGTAAATAATAAAAACAATTCAAAAGCCCATATTTTTTACTTAATGAGAGGCGCTACCCAGCACACCTGGGTGCTCTTCTTCCTCCTCACTCCCACCCACCTCACGTCAGCTCGCTCCACTCGTACCCCCAAATTCCTCACCTCACTCCTACAGAAAACCCCAGCTCCCCTTCTTCTTCACTCGCACTACAATTAGGCTCATCATTCATTACTCTGCTCAAATCCGTGAACTCGACACAACACCCTCGAGGATAATGGAGTCGGCTGACCCCAGCACCAAGAAGATGAGCCTCCCGCCAGCGGCGATGCCTGTTGTAGATCCCGCACCCGGCAGCGCAGGGAGAAGAATCGAGCCCTCCCCCCCCCAACCGGATCAGAGGAACCCGTAGAATCTCGGGTGGACCGCATCAGCGATCTCCCGGACGCCATCCTTGGGGTGGTCATCTCGCTTCTCCCCACCAAGGATTGCTGCCGCACCCAAGTCCTATCAACTCAGTGGCGCCCTCTATGGCGCGCCGCACCCCTTAATCTCGACTGTCGTCAGCTATCTCTCTTTAATGATTTTGAACTCCCCAGAGCCATCATCTCCTCCCACCAGGACTCCGTTCAAGGCCTCTGCATCCCGGCATGCTACATGAGCATGCCCTGCATGGTGGACGCCTGGCTGAAATCCCCTGAATTCACAGAACTACAGCTGCTTGAGTTCTACTATTCCCCCAGAAATCACATACCACATACCGAACGCCATGTACTTGTGCCCTCAACACCGATGTCCATCTCGCGGTTTTCCTCCTCTCTCCACACTGCCACCTTTGCGCTGTGCAACCTACCAGACAATCTAGTACTAAACCTTCGACTCCCATTTCTCAAAAAACTTTCACTTGTGCGGGTCCATATGTCGGAGGCCTCATTGCACAACATCATCCACTCTAGTTGCCCTGCCCTAGAGTGCTTGGTGCTTGTTTTCACAGTTAGAATCGGTTGTCTCCAAATAAAGTCGCCTAACCTTGTAAGAATTGGAATTTCTTTTGACGGAAGGCAGCTCATCATCGAAGATGCCCCTTCACATCAAAGGTTGATCCTTGATTCTCGTTATTCACCATCGGAAATAACTGTCATCTCTGCGCCTAAACTGGAGACCTTGGGTTACTGGTACAGTGAGGTGCTATACAAATGGTTTCTAACCCCTTTCCGCGATGGCGTTTGGAACCGTCGCCAAGTGAGTGACTGCGATAGGGGGGTCCCTCCCACACGACCCAGAAACCGTCGGGGATAGGGAGCCTTGATGCATACAGTTGTCCCTATAAAACCATTTCTGATATCTCGAATATCCCAAATGCTTCATCCTTGCTACTCGTTTGTGCTCGCATTGCCATCGCAGTCAGAGTTCTGTGGTTTTACCTAAAACCAGGCACATTCTAGGCACGGGAGTTTTCCAGGCACGTACCAAATTGGCTCTACGTTTACGATGCCTGGCACATCACAAACAGTTCATGATTGTAAACCGTGTATGATAGGTAGACAATCACACACATTTATTTTTCCCGCATCGTTTGTGATAGTGTCTGACATCACACACGCTTTGCAAATGGCAACTGTGTGCATTGTTACACATGTTTCCTCTCCGTGAACCGTGTCGGATTATGATGTATATCACACACGCTGTGCTTTATAGACCGTGTGCGCCGTAATGACCTGCAGACCATAATTTCACCCTAATTTAATTGCTGCTATTTAAAATTGTACCTAATTTGAACTTAAAAGTAGGCTATAGCTTTATTCATATCCATTAGGTTCAAACAACCAATGCATTATTCGATTCACAGGTACATATGTTCAAGAATTACATAAGCACCAAATAAAGAATGATGAACCAGGGTTCTATACTTGTACTATTACAGATGGTAAAGAAAGAGGCGACAGACATTCTAGTTGCTGAACAAGGTGAAGCGGAATGGCCCTATTGTGCTCTCCTGGATGCAGAAGGCACGCATGACTCTAGTCCAACCTCTTGTGATGGCAGGCTGCCAATCATGTAGTTTGAGAGGTAATCTTGAGTAAACTGCTTCAGGATCCACTGCAAAGGAAAAAAGATTCAGACATTGTCATCTAACACAACTCATTACGGGCAGTAAAAAGAAGGCTACAGAGTTCTTACTTACCATCCTGCAATTCACTGTTGTCTTGCATAAAGTGTAAAAAAATAGTTTGATTGACATCTTTTGACCCATTTTTATAACGATCTTTATCAATTTCCTCACTTGATGCTGGTTCATGAATATCTCATTGCCCCATACGTACCTAAAAGCACCAAGTTAATATTAGAAGCTAAACAACAATTGCAAAATGATGTAGGAGAACACTTCCTCCATCCCATTATATAAGATTTTATTACATGTAAATCTAGACATCATCAGAACATTAAGGTAACACTCTTCCTTGTTGCTATGTAGCCTAGGATTGCATATTTAGTCATTCAGTACAATGCATGTTGCTAGGTAGCCTCAGATATATTAAATATGGCCCTAGTTAACCTACTGATAAATGGGTTACAGATATATTCAGTGAAATGTCCGATTTGACGATTAATCCCTTATCAGCCCCCAGGCTATATGGTACCAGCTACCGATATCCTGAACAGTGAGTACATATAAGCAATGTGATGAAACTAACCTCGATGGAAAACAGCACTGTTCTCAATATTGTCCTGTATGAGTACATACAAAGGCATGTTAAGCACAACAGGCTAAACATCAACCAAATATATCCATGGTAGACAACATAATGTACAAATGATAGCTTCAGTGTGCAGGTTTAAGCACGCTAGTTAAGCAAAACAAGAAGTGGAAAGGTGTGTTAACTGCATCAGGCATAACATTTAAAAACAAGCAAATAGTCATTCAAACTGGTATTGTGCAGGTCTAAAGTACACTAGTTATTGTTAAAAAAATGAAAAGGCATGTTAACTGCAACATCCTTAACAGCAACCAAATATCGTAATTCATAGTGGTATTGTTGAAACTGTTATTGATGAAATTGAACTGCACGGCAAATAGTTGCACATATAGAGCATCACATTGTGAAGAACTGAAATAAACAAGGCATAAGGCCATCTCTAGCCGATCCTTTAAAACTTAACAGACTAAAACCCTTAGTGCATATATATATATATACTCCAGCAATTTTTGGCCGTTTCTAGTCGATCAAGTTCAAAGCAGGTTCAACCGAAAGTAGCATGCATTCAAACATAAACATAGATAGTTTTGCATAACCAAATATAAAACATAAATTTAAACTAAGCTAAACTACTTTCGGTCGAAGTGGAGGTCGAGCCAATCCTTCCTCGTCAGGTACGGTGTGCCGCGAGCCGGGTCCAGGCCGGTGCCGTCGTCGGGGTCGTTGGGGAAGACACTCCTCCACTCGTCGACGTCGATCTCCTCGTCCTCGCCGCCCACCTCGATGCCCTCCACGCCGCCGTCCTCGCCGCCTTCGACCTCGTCATTGAAGGAGAGCACGATAACCTCGCCGCCCTCCGTGCCGGCAAAGATCACCCGCTCCGCCTCCACGAGCTCCGGGTGCTGCCGACGGAGCTCTTGCATGTAGGCCTCGTTGGCGGCCTTGGCCTCGAGGCGCTCCCACGCCTCGTGGTCCTCCTGCGCCATAGCCGAGCTCACCACCCCTGGCTCCGGCGGAACGAGGTCGACCGGACATGTGCCAAAGGGGAAATTGAGCCTAGCCGCCGCGCCGTGGTAGCGGACCTGCCAGCGGTCGTACTCCATGGCCGTGTGGAAGCTACCGAGCAACCGGCGGGTGTGGGTCTCCCGATCCGTAATCTTGGCAACCCACGTCCCCCACCGCCGCTACCGGACCCCGAGGTAGGACCTCATCGGCGGCCGGGCCCGAGGGAGGACGGCGAAGTCCTCGAACCAGCGTAGGGGCGTGGCAGCGGGCGGATTGGGCGATCGGCGACGGCAGATCGATAAAGAGCCCGCAGAGGACGACGGGGACACCTCGGCGGCCACCTCGCCGGTGTCGGGCGAAGAGGCCGTGATAAACCTCTTTTTGGCCATTGGCTCCTCGAGCTCCCCGGCACATAGGCAAAGGTTGAGGATGGAGGCGGCGGCGATGGCGGCGACCTACCAATGGTTTCGAGCGAGGGAGGGGTGGTGTGTGTCTGTGTGAGCAGAGGTTTTGGGTAGTGTGTGGTGTGTGTGGAGGGGGGCAAGGTGGTGTTTGAGGAAATACCGCGGCAATAGGAAATTTTACTAGGCAGGAGTAAAATGCCGGGCTACTGAAAATTTGGATCAAGGGTGAGCAGATATTTTTGAGATTGCGAGGGATGCAGAGGTGGGAGTAAAATGCCGGGGCAACTTCAAATTTGAATCAAGGGCGAGCAGATATTTTTGAGATTGCGAGGGATGCAGAGGTGGGAGTAACAAGGTGGGGCTACTGAAAATTTGAATCAAGGGAGAGCAGATATTTTTGAGATTGCGAGGGATGCAGAGGCGGGAGTAAAATGTCCGTGCTACTGAAAATTTGAATCAAGGGATTGAAGCAGAGCAGGAGTAACGGACATCACACACGGTCCGGACATACTAATCGTGTGCTATCAAACATTAAAACCTTCCAGGTGGTAGATATTTTCGAGACCGGGAGGCGAGCCTCGTGGAGCCCAATCTACTGCGCTGATGTGAGTGACTGCAGGGCACGGGCGTGGCACACGGGTAGTCTGACCGAACCATGTTTGTTGCGTACCCAATCACAGACGGTTTCTACATCCAACTCGTGTGCCATTTATAAATTTGGCAATAAGAATAACGCAGGAGAGGGTCAGAACACGAACACACTTGCATGTGGGCCAAATATATGTATGAAAAGGGTGGTTTGATGTTCGAATACCCAATGCACAACTTTGATGTGGCACCTGTCGCACAAAAGCACAGTATTGCTAGTCAGCCACCCCCTACGAACCCCACTTCATGTCGGTGTTAAGGGAATCCTAGCTACGAATGCATGCCCCCAAAGCTAGGTCTGAAATCTCACCCTACCGTAACACAAAACCCATAGGAGTCCATCATATATATATGGTCAAACTTCCCCTTTCGCTTCCCGACAAAGGTGGACCGTGTGCCGACCCACAAATGTGTGCTTGTGGCGCGAGATGGGTGAGACCACATACGAACCACATGCGGGTGGCCCTACTATATGTATGAAAAGGGTGTGGTGTGATATTTAACTACCATTCACAACTTTGATGTGGCACGTGTGCCTCGCAAATGAACCGGACTTCCCCGACCCCACAAAGGTTGCAGGTAGTGCGAAGTAGCCCCCCCACACACACGTTGGGGGGAGGGCATCTCACCAAGATGTATTGTAACACGGACCAAGCAGAATCGAACTTGGTCGTACAACCTCTCCTGCTTGTTGTTGGTCAAAGTGATGGACGTCCACACGGCCCCGCATAATGGTCTAGCTTGTCGCCGATAACTGTCGTGGGAAACCACGGCCACCTATGGGGCCACGAGCCCCTTTTGGTTTGGCAGGGCGACTGAGCACATTGCACAGTGAGCGGAGGAGCGCAGCACGGCAGAGATCACACGGGCAGTTTTACCCAGGTTCGGGCCGCCGCGAGGCGTAAAACCCTACTCCTGCTTTGGTGGATTGATGGTGGATGGTGGTGGAAAACGCAGCGCTCTTTCCTGGCAGGGTTGCCTTGGGGCGAGAGCAGCTACGCGCGTATGAGTGTACAAGGGTCCGAATCCTTTCTATGGTTGCCATGGGCATCCTTTTATAGATCAAGGGGTCACCACAGTGGCAAATCAGTCATTGTGTACTGATTAGATAGCAAACACTGCTATCATATCTACTCTGCAGATAGAGCATAATGCATTAAATGCGTCGCTTAGCGTCACATCCTGGCTTGCCCGATGCCGCGAAGCCAGTAAGACTCTGAATGGTGGCTCTCCACTCATCCATCTGATCGGCAGCCGGCGGAAATCTCAACAGCAGCTGGGCCCACGCCATGGCCTCCGAAGCGGTGCTTGGCATGGATGTCGATGAAGACCGTAACGTCGCCCGGCACCTGATGGTGCCGGTAGCGGTCGCGCCGTGCTCTTGTCATCATGAGCCAGCCGCTTGGATGGCGTGGTGACGAGGTGGAGGCGCTTGAGGCCCAGCGGCTCCGTTTAGCGTAGCAGCTGGGTCGGCTCGTTCCGGGGATGGCGCATGCTTTGCGGTCGCACCCGCGGCGGGAGCGGTCGGGGAGTTGCGATTCCCCCCAGAGCGAGTACCCCCACTACGGATGTGCCCCTCGGCTGGATGGGGAGGTGCAGATGGAATGATCTCTCCTCCAGTACCTCGTGGGGCGTGGCCACTGGGATGTTGTTGGTGCTGTCCTTCTCTGGTGCCTCCTGCTCCTGCTTTGGCCGCAGGGGAGGTGGTAACGACACCGCCTACGCCAACCACGTCCCCCGCAGCGTCCACACCTGCAGGCATCCCCGTAGCTCCCGCGGCGTCGGCGGTCACGTGCGGCAGGGCCTTCGAGCTAGATGGATGAGTTGCAGCGCCGGGCTTCTTCTTGGGCGCCATGGATGATGGAGCCATTGATGAAGAAGATGGCGGTGAAGATGACGCGCTACATACACTTCTTGGGTTCGCGCAAGCACTTCCCCCTACCTGGCGCTCCGAACATGTCGTGGGAAACCACGGCCACCTATGGGGCCACGAGCCCCTTTTGGTTTGGCAGGGGGACTGAGCATGTTGCATAGAGAGCGGAGGAGAGCAGCGCAACGCGGCAGAGATCACACGGGCAGTTTTACCCAGGTTCGGGCCGCCACGAGGCATAAAACCCTACTCCTGCTTTGGTGGATTGATGGTGGATGGTGGTGGAAAACGCAGCGCTCTTGCCCGGCAGGGTTGCCTTGGGGCGAGAGCAGCTACACGCGTTTGAGTGTACAAGGGTCCGAATCCTTTCTATGGTTGCCATGGGCCTTCTTTTATAGATCAAGGGGTCACCATAGTGGCAAATCAGCCATTGTGTACTGATTAGATAGCAAACAATGCTATCATATCTACTCTGTAGACAGAGCAGAACGCATTAAATGCGCCGCTTAGTGTCACATCATGGCCTTCCCGGCACGCCTTGCCGGGTTGTTTGGCCACCTTCTCTCTTGTCTGCATGACACGTCGCTGGAAGGGTGTCATTTGGAGGCGATTCCTGTAGGAAATGGCTGCCATGTGGCAAAAGACAGCCACTTAGTCACCTTGGGGCTTGACACCACACCGATCGATGACTAGCGTTGCTGCGAGGTGGGGCATTGAAGCCTTGGCGGGGTGTTTTGCCTTCATAGGACCCGGCAGGCCTACCGGGGCGGTCTTGAGGCTTGCTTTCGGGGCAACCTTGACCTCGCCAGGCTCTCCTGCCTGACAAGGGAGGTTTTCCCTTAGCGGTGTCTTGCTCCTTGGCTTGACTTGGTCTCCTCAATCCTGCCCTTTGATTCCTCAAAGAGCCTATCTATTCATCTTGGCCTTGTATTGGATGTTGCAATCTGGATCTCAGGCCTGTGCACGGTTTGGGCAACAGACCCAGGGTTTGTTGCACCGAAAGGAGCCCCCGGGCCTGGCCCGAATGCGCTGCCAGGCGTCGTCGGGGTAGGCCCTAACTTGTGCATAGGCGAGGGGGAAATAGATACTTGTCCTTTGAGATCTTCTTTGCTTCTTCTTTAATCTGAGCCCAAGTCGGTTTCCAGTTCTTCCGCCCAGCCCGGGAACAGCGCCATCCTGATCCTGGGGAGGCGCCGAATCCCAGCCAGGCCTTCCCTCCGTCTTCTTCGTCTCCCCCTGTAGTTTCGAAGAAGGGGAAGACAGAGTAAAAAGGCATCATGAGCATTTATCTTTTTCCAACCTAAAATATGTAGGCATTTGCCAAACTTTAGCTCAAATTAATGTAATCTCTTTTATCCATGTTTGTGTTCTGTAAAGTCTGTACTTGTTGATCAGCATATTAATAAAAAAAGATAAACCTTGCCGGGCACTTGTGCCCGTAACATGTCCATGCAGAGGGAGAATGCCTCTATACGCTCAAGTAAACAAGTTTTTCCCCGATAGGCTATCCTGCCGGTACCCTCAGTTTGCTACCACGGGGCTGGGCCTACCAGGCACAAATAGTAAAGAGGGACCAGCCCCCGACCAACTTTCTCGCCAAAGGCCACTACAACCACCCCGACCGAAGCAATGTTCGAGTCAAGGGACGGGAACACCTATGTTTTGAAAGCGGCGAGGTTTTCCTATGCACAAGTTTTTACTTACAGAACGCGTATGGATAAGAGAGAGAACTTATCTATTTGGGCTTGCCAGGGATCGCAATGTAGGCTAGTCTTCTCTTCTACTTTTTCGGGACCGAATCCTCGGTAGGAGCCTGCGGTTTGATGCAGATGAAAATGATGCCTCATGCGATCTTATCTACATGAACATGCAATGCTCATGATATGCTTATGCATGCATGCAATTTGTCGGGGGCCCCCCAGTGCTTCATGTATTTCTCTGTTGCTCAGGGTCTGCTCCTGGCTTTGTACAAGGGGTTACATGCAACAGAGGCAAGGCCTGTACAAAAGGGTGGCTATCGGGCAGGGCCCGACAGCCGCGCCTTACGGGTAGAACTTGCGGAGATGCTCAATGTTCCATGAGTTTTGCAACTGAATGCCATATCCTGTCTCCAGACGGACTGTGCCAGGTCTGGTGACTCGTACTACCCGGTAAGGGCCTTCCCACTTCGGCGTCAACTTGTTTGCACCCTTGGCAGACTGAACGCGCCTAAGGACAAGGTCGCCTTCCTCAAAACACCGGGCATGAACCCTGCGGCTGTGATAGCGACGCAGGGCTTGCTAATTGCGTGCGGCACGTGTAGCAGCTTGGAGATGGTTCTCCTCGAGTAGCACAGCGTCGTCACGCCGGTGCTGATCTTGCGCTACTTCATCGTTGGCAAGCACTCGAGGTGACCCGTAAATGAGTTCCGTGGGGATAACTGCTTCTGCCCCATAGACTAGGGAGAAGGGAGTCTGCCAAGTAGCTCGATTTGGTGTCGTTCTGAGGGACCAAAGAACCACCGGCAGCTCATCGATCCACCGCCTGCCACACTTCTGCAGCCTATCAAATGTTCTCATCTTGAGTCCTCGCAACACTTCAGCGTTCGCCCTCTCAGCTTGCCCGTTGCTCCTTGGATGGGCCACAGAGGCGAACGAGATTTTGCTCCCGAGGGCATGAACGTGTTGCATCAAGGCGCGACTCATGAACTGGGTGCCGTTGTCAGTGATGATCCGGGCAGGAACTCTGAAGCGGCACACCAAATCTTTCAAGAACTTGATAGCTGACTGAGCAGTCACCTTTCTCACGAGCTCTACTTCCGGCCACTTTGTAAACTTGTCGATTGCAACGAACAAGAATTCAAAGCCCCCGGCAGCACGGGGGAAAGGGCCGAGGATATCGAGCCCCCAGACCGAAAACGGCAATGACAAAGGGATTGTCTGAAGAGCTTGGGCAGGCAGGTGGATATTCTTGGAATGGAACTGGCAGGCTTCACACTTGGTGACAAGCTCGATCACATCTTGGAGTGCTATGGGCCAGTAGAATCCTTGCCGGAATGCTTTCCCAACCAATGCCCTTGATCCAATGTGGGAGCCGCACATACCCTTGTGTATCTCTGCCAGCAGTTCCTTTCCTCCTTCTCGGCAAATGCACTTCAATTTCACATCGTTGGGCCTCCTTCTGTACAGCGTGTCATCAACAAACTGATACATACTGGCCGTCCAGGCTACTCTTTCAGCTTCTTCTTGCTCTTCAGGAAATTCTCCAGTTTGGAGAAAATGGACTATGTGCCATGCCCAAGATGGAGCCTATGGCTCAGCAACGAGGACTAACGCGCCTCCTCATTCGTGAGAGTGCAATCCTCAACTGCGGGGACCGGTGGCCTGGCGGGAGGATGCAGCTCAGCGATCGAAGGGGAGTTGCGCCCGACAAGCTTTCTGCCAGGATCCTCGGAAGGTTCTACCGGGAGAGGCTTGCCGGAGTCCAGTTTCCTCCTCTTTCTGGCAATTGTTGTCGGGGAGACAGAGGGCTGAGTCAGATGGAGAACAAAAGTTCCTGGTTCCACAGCAAGCTTCTGCACAGCGCACTTCGACAGATGATCAGCAATGCTATTTTCCGCATGGGGTACGTGCTCTGTTTGCAATCCGTCAAAGTGCTCCTCCAACTTTCTCACTTCCTCAACGTATGCCTCCATCAATGGACTTTGGTAATCCTTGTTGACTTGTCTCACCACAAGTTGTGAGTCTCTGCGGATGATCAGCTTCTTGATCCCCAGTTCTATTGCAACTCTGTTGCGGGAAACTGCGGCCACCTATGGGACCAGGAGGCCCCTTGCTGGTTCGGCAGGGGGGCATCGCATTGCACAAAGAGCAGACGAGCATGTGGCAGCACGGCAGAGATCACACAAGCATTTTTACCCAGGTTCGGGCCACCGTGAGGCGTAAAACCCTACTCTTGCTTTGGTGGATTGATGGTGGAAAGGTGGTGGTGGAGCATAGAACACTTGCCCGGCAAGGGTTACCTCAGGGCGGCAGGGGCTACGCGTGTATGGGGGTCTGAGTTACCCAACCTTCTAACCCTCTCTACGGTCGCCATGGGCCTCCTTTTATAGATTAAGGGGTCACCACAATGGCAAAACAGTCATTAGGCACTGATAAGATAGCAAACAGTGCTATCATACCTAACTCTGTGGGCTGACAGGGCGCATTAAATGCACCGCTCATCGTCATATCGTTGGTTGCCTGGCAAGGCTTGCAGGGCTATCTCGCCAGCTCCACGCCTGCTCGCTTGACACGCTGCAGGACGGGTGTCATCTGCAGGTGTTTCCTGTAGGGAGAGGTTGCCATGTGGTGAATGGCTGCCACTTAGTCACTCCGCGGTTCGACACCGCACTGATTGACGACGTGGGTCGTGGTGGAGTAGTTGGTGAGGTGGTTTCGCCTTCGTGTGCCCCGGCAGGCCCTACCGGGAAGTCTTGGACGTCGTCTTCCGGGGGTGGCCTTGCCCCTTGCCGAGCTCGCCTGCCCGGCAAAGGAGGCCCTTCTCCTGATGGTGCCTTGCTTCTTTGGATTGATCTTGGTCCCTCTGATCTGTATGTTAGTCCTTTGAACCACTTAGTCCCTTGTATTCTGACTTGGGTTGGTGCTTCAATCTCGTCCCCGTGCCTGTGCACAGTCTGGGAAACAGACCCATGGTTTGTTGCACCGACAGAAGCCCCCGGGCCTGCCCCGAACGCACTGCCGAGCGTCATCGGGGTAGGGCCAAGTAAGTGCACAGGCGGGGTCACTGAAGAGGCTGGTCTCTTGGGGTCTTCTTTGCTTCTTCATTAGCCTTGATTCCGGGCCAGTTTCCGGTTTCTCCACGTGTCGTGTAAGGCCAATGGTGGTGGGGCCGCTCTAGTGATGGCTCGTGAATGACTTTAACGCATGGGGGAGAAACCGCCAATTCACTCTTCCCACCACGCCCTTATCCTTAACCATGTATGTTGCATGCATCGCGCGGGGGGTAGGTAACGGAGGCGCGTGGTGTGGGAGAGCGTCAAGGCGAGGGCCCGGTCATCTTAAGTTGGCGGAGGAGGATGGTGGCCGCCTGTTGAGGGAGCGGCTCCCCTCCCCGATCCGCCTATAAAATGGAGGGGTGGAGGAGGGCGAAATCATCCATCTCCGGATCCTTTCTTCCCCTGTTCCCGCCTTTCGTTGGTCATGTTGAAGAGAAAGGCCCGGGGCCAAGCTCCGGGCTCCATCTTGCGCCTAGAGTTGTTGAGTGCTGGCGTTCGGGGAGTGAGCCTGGTCCTTGATGTGACGAACCTCTTGGTTCCTTCGAGGCTCGGCTGGGAGGCGGGGCTGGAGATCATTGGTAATCCCAGTACAGCCCCTCCCAGAGGTCTTGGGGCTGATGTTGATGGGAGGCGTGACTTCCTGCCCGCCAAGGCAGGGAGCGGTGCGCCGCAAGCCCCCTGGCCGTTCGCCGTCTCCCCGGGGAAGGCGCCAGGCTGGAGTCCCGGCCTTCCCCCGAAACGGTGTTGATGAAGACGAAGCCAGGGGAGAAGGAGAAGATGGGAGGCAGGCCGTCAAGTAGGAGCACGACTGCATCAACGCGTTCGTCTCGTACTGGCGACCTGCTGCCCATCTGTCTGGCTCTCCCCCCTTTCCCCGGCGCCGTCATCACCGTTTTCCCGGGCCGCCGGGGAAATGATTGCCCCTCTGGCGCTTCCACTTCCCCTGGGGGTCTTCTGGCTGGGCCCCGGCGTCCTCCCCTATCGGTGCCTGTGCTGGAGCCCCCCGCTTGGTCCTGGAAGCGGTGATCCTGGGGCCGCCAGGGCGCTCCGCATGTCTTCCTCCTTCGCAGCCTTGCCACTCCCGATCTTGTCAGGCTGTGTCCGACAGCTCCTGACGGGGATCGGGGTGGAATTGTGCTGGCGCGTCGCCCATCCTCTTCTCTTCCCACTGCACTACCTGGGATAAGAGGGAAAGGGAGAGGAGTTTACGGAGCACCTATCTTTTTTCAATCTTAAACTTGTAGGCACTTGCCAAACTTTAATTCAAATAATGTAATCTCTCGAGTCCATGTTTGTGTTCTGTAATGCTTGCACTTGTATCAGCATATTAATGAAAAAGATGAACCTTGTCGGGAACCCGTGCATGTGTATGTCCATGCAGAGGCGAGATGCCTCTTTAGTGTAAATAAACGAGTTTCCCCCGACAGGCTATCCTGCCGACACCTTTTCTGTCTGCCGGAGAGCTGTGTCTACCGGGCAACAGGCAAAGGGGCCAGCCCCCAGCCAACTTCTTTTTACCAGAGGCCACTACGACCATCCCATCTGAAGCAATGTTCGAGTCAGGGATGGGAGCACCTAAGTCTCAAAAGAGTGGCGAGGTTTTCTTATGCACAAGTTATAACTTACAGAACACTAATGGACAGGAGGTAGAACTTATCTGTTTGGCTTGCCGGGGATCGCAGTGCCGGGCAATCTTCTCAACTCCTTGTCAAAGCCAAGTTCACGGCAGGAACCTGCAGCTTCATGCAGATGAGAATGAATGCAGGATGCGATCCTATCTATATGCATATGCAAATGCTCATGAAATGCTTATGCAGTGATCTTGGAATGCTCATGCATGCATGCAATACAGGTCGGGGGCCCCCACAGCGCTTCTTTATTTTCTCTTGCACAGGGTCATCACCCTGGCTTTGTACAAGGGGTTACATGCAGCTGAGGCAAGGCCTGTATAAAAGGGTGGCTGCCGGGCAGGGCCCGACAGCAGCGCCTTACGGGTAGAACTTGCGGAGATGCTCAATATTCCATGAGTTTTGCAACTGAATGCCATCTCCAGTCTCCAGATGGACTACGCCAGGTCTGGTGACTCGTACTACCCGGTAAGGGCCTTCCCACTTCGGTGACAACTTGTTTGTACCCTTGGCAGACTGAACGCGCCTAAGGACAAGGTCACCTTCCTCAAAACACCGGGCGTGAACCCTGCGGCTATGATAGCGACGCAGGGCTTGCTGATAGCGTGCAGCACGCGTAGCAACCTGGAGACGGTTCTCCTTGAGTAGCACAGCGCTGTCATGCCAGTGCTGATCTTGTGCTACTTCATCGTAGGCAAGCACTCGAGGCGTCCCGTAAATGAGTTCCGTGGGGATAACTGCTTCTGCCCCATAGACCAGGGAGAAGGGAGTCTGCCCGGTAGCTCGGTTTGGTGTCGTTCTGAGGGACCAGAGAACTACCGGCAGCTCCTCGATCCACCGCCTGCCGCGCTTCTGCAGCGTATCAAAGGTTCTCGTCTTGAGTCCGCGCAGCACTTCGGCATTCGCCCTCTTAGCTTGCCCATTGCTCCGGGGGTGTGCCACAGAGGCAAATGAGATTTTGCATCCGAGGGCATGAACATATTGCATGAAGGCGCGACTCGTGAACTTGGTGTCGTTGTCGGTAATGATCCTTGCCGGAACTCCAAAACGAAACACGAATTCTTTCAAGAACTTGATAGCTGACTGAGCAGTCACCTTTCTCACGGCAGTCACATCCGGCCACTTTGTAAACTTGTCGATAGCAACGAACAAGAATTCAAAGCCCCCGATTGCTCGAGGGAAGGGGCCGAGGATATCGAGCCCCCAGACCGAAAATGGCCATGATAGAGGGATTGTTTGAACAGCTTGGGCAGGCAGGTGGGTTTTCATGGAATGGAACTGGCAGGCTTCACACTTGGTGACTAGCTCGACCGCATCTTGGAGGGCTGTGGGCCAATAGAATCCTTGCCGGAATGCTTTCCCAACTAGTTCCCTTGATCCAATGTGGGAGCCGCACATGCCTTTGTGTATCTCAGCCTGTAGTTCCTTTCCTTCTTCCCAGCAGACACACTTTAATTTCACACTGTTGGACCACCTTCTGTACAGAGTGTCATCGACAAACTGATACATACTGGCCCTCCGGGCTACTTTTTCAGCTTCGTCTTGGTTGCGGGGAAGCTCTTCGGTTTGGAGGAAGTGGACAATGTGCCTTACCCAAGTTGGAGCCTGGGGCTCGGCAACGAGGACTAGCAGCACCTCCTCTGCTGCGGGAGCACATGCCTCGTTCACGGGGTCCATGGGCCCGGCTGGAGGGGGTGCTCCGGCAGACCGCGAGGAGTTGTTTCCGGCAGGGTCTCTGGTAGGAGTGGACGGCTCTACCGGGAGAGGCTTACCGGAGTCCAACTTTCTCCTTTTCTGGGCTATTGTTGCTGGGGATACGGAGGGCTAAGTGAGATGGAGAACAAAAGTCCCTGGTTCCACAGGGAGATTCTGCGTAGCACACTTTGATAGATGATCAGCTATGCTGTTTTTCGCACGGGGTACGTGCTCTGTTTGCAATCAGTCAAAGTGCTCCTCCAATCTCCCCACTTCCTTGACGTATGCCTCCATCAATGGACTTTGGTAATCCTTGTTAACTTGTCTCACCACAAGCTGTGAATCTCCTCAAATGATCAGCTTCTTAATTCCTAATTCTGCTGCAATCCTGACCGGCAAGGAGTCCTTCATATTCTTCTGTATTGTTGGTTGCTTCTTACCGGGCAAAATGCATTTGGACGACGTACCTCAAGTGCTCCTCGGAGGGGGCAACAAGAAGCACGCCAGCTCCTGCACCTTGTAGGGACAAAGCACCATCAAAATACATAATCCATTCTTGGGGCGATTCCTTGCCGGGGATAGCTGTCTCCGTCACTTCCTCATCAGGGGTTGGCGTCCATTCTGCAATAAACTCTGCCAATGCCCTGCTCTGAATAGTTGACGTGCTTTCAAACTTCAAACCAAAACTGGATAACTCCAAAGCCCACTCCACTATTCTGCCGGTAGCCTCAGGGTTTCGGAGTATCCGTTGCAACGGGAAACGAGTGACAACCGTGATCTCATGGGCTTGGAAGTATTGGCATAGTTTCCTTGAGGCCATGATGAGACCAAAAATCAGCTTTTGCATGCCAGAGTACCTCGATCTAGCCCCCTGTAATAAGGAGCTGACGAAGTACACTGGGCGCTGCACCACTTTCTTCCTTGCCGCATCCTTGGGGTTGCTCTCGTTGCCATGCTCATTGCAGTCCTGATCCTTCTCTGACTCTGCCGGTCTCTGCGCACTCTCTGCCTCATCCACTTCTCGCTGCACTACCAAAGCTGCACTGACTACTTGGTTGGTTGCCGCTAAGTACAGCAGCAATTGCTCCTGGGGTTTGGGAGCGACCAAGGTAGGCACGGAGGACAAGTAGGCCTTCAACTCTTGCAAAGCTGCATCTGCTTCCGGGGTCCACTTCATGGGTCCTGCCTTCTTCAAAATTTTGAAGAATGGCAGGGCGCGCTCGGCAAACTTGGAGATGAATCTGCTTAGCGCGGCAACGCATCCTGTCAGACGCCTCACATCCTTAACTGTCCTTGGTGCTTGGATCTGCTCGATAGCCTTGATCTTTTCGGGATTGGCTTCGATCCCACGATGGGATACAAAGAACCCAAGCAACTTGCTGGAGGGAACACCAAATACACACTTCTCCGGGTTGAGCTTCAAATTGATTTTGCGCAGATTAGCAAATGTCTCCTCCAAATCTTGAATAAGGGTGGCCCTATCCTTGGTCTTGACCACAATATCATCCATATAGGCTTCTATGTTTCGGTGCAACTGTGGCTCAAAACCAATCTGGACTGCCCTTGCAAAAGTGGACCCGGCACTCTTTAATTCGAATGGCATGCGGACAAAATAGTACGTACCACATGGAGTGATGAACGACGTCTTCTCTTCATCTTCCTTGGACATGAAGATGTGGTGATACCCAGAATACGCATCCAGAAAGGAGAGCAAATCACAACCTGAAGTGGAATCCACAATCTGATCGATACGCGGCAAGGGAAACGGGTCCTTCGGGCAAGCCTAGTTGAGGTTTGTGAAATCTATGCAAAGCCTCCACTTCCCGTTAGCCTTTCGGACTACCACTGGGTTTGCCAACCATGTGGGATGCAGTACTCCTCTGCCAATCCAGCTGCCTCTAGTCTCTTGATCTCTTCTGCAATGAACTGCTGCCTCTCCAAGGCCTGCTTCCGGACTTTCTACTTGACAGGTCGGGCATGTGGGCAGACAGCAAGGTGGTGCTCGATTACCTCCCTGGGAATACCAGGGATATCAGATGGTTGCCAGGCAAACACATCGATATTTGCTCGCAGGAAGGCAACAAGCGCGCTTTCCTATTTGTCATCGAGGGTGGTGCTGATAGTGAAAGTACCATCAACGCCAGCCAGCCCTGCCGGGACCTTCTTCACTTGGGGTGCAGCGACCTTGGATCTCTTGCCATTGGAACACTACGGCACATCGTCAACGGGTGCCGTGCACTCAGTGGGGGCACGCTCCCCGGACTCTTTGCCAGAGTCCCTGCAATCCCTCTTCTTTCCTTTGCTTTCCTTAACAGGAGCTGCCGCTGCCGCTACCTCTGCTGCGACCGCATCCCGGTACATCTTGTCCACACAAATGATTGCATCCTTCTCATCTGATGGGATGGTGATGACTCCCAGTGGCCCAGGCATCTTCAAGGTGTTGTAGGCATAGTGAGACGCTGCCATGAACTTAGGCAGGGCCGGGCGTCCAAGAATCCCATTGTATGGCAGGGGGAGATCAACCACATCAAACACAATCCTCTCAGTCCGGTAGTTCAGTTCTCCCCCAAACATTACCGGCAACATGATCTTTCCCTTAGGTCGGCTCCTGCCGGGATTAACTCCTTGAAACGTGCCGGTAACCTCCAGCTCTTCCTCTGCTATCTAAAGCTTACTGATAACTGCTGGGGAAATCAAATTCAACCCGGCCCTGCCGTCCACCAACATCTTCGTGACCTTGAGGTTGCGGATTGTTCGGGAGACCAACAATGGCAAACACCCTACCGCAGTGGTACGGCTAGGATGATCCTCCTCGTCAAAGATGATGGGCGTACGGGACCACTTGAGCGGCTTCCGGGCCTCGGGCGCTGGCTCCACGACATTGACTTCTCACGCCCACCGCTTGAGTTGGCGGTGAGAGGTGTGCAGAGATGCACCCCCGTCAATGCACAGGGCGTCGGTGGCCTTCTGAAACTCTTGCTCATTGGTTTCCTCTTCATCCTCTCCATCACTCTCATCACCACAGACTTCCTTCTCTCAACCTCTGGCGGGTTTTCCTTGGTTCCGAAAGGGTTTGCCGGGGCGATTTACTTCACCACCTCGGCCTTTGCCGCCAGCAACATTCTGACCCTTTTCCTTGTCACACTTCTCATACTCTGCTTTCTGTCTTTTGACAAGCTGCTCAACCTGATAACACTCTTGAAGGTCGTGGCCCTTGGTCCGATGAATCTTGCAATACGGCCCATCACCTTTCCCTGCTTTCTCGGCAGCAGTGGCTTCCTGGCAGTCAGCGCACACGGCAGCTTCCTTGCCGGGGGCCTCAGCTTTGGCATTCTTGCCGGTACTAGGCGTACCCGATCCTTCAACCATCATCATTGCCTTATCCCTTCGCTTCTTACTACGCTTCTTGCTCTTCTTCTGACTGGTTGATTCATCCTCATCCTCTGAATCAATATTGGTGTAATCTTCCTCTCCAGGCAACTTTCTTCCCTCCTCCATTCGAGCACACTTATCCACCAATGTGTGGAGCTCCTTCATAGTCTTGAGCAACCGTATGTTCATCTTGGAACGAATCCGGTGGTTGCGCACATTGGACTGGAAGGCGGCTATCATGGCTGCCGGATGGATATTTGGGATATTTCTATGAACTTTGCTAAATCTCTGTAAATACTTACGGAGGGTCTCTCCTTCCTTTTGCTGGAGAAGCTGCAAGTCGCTGGGTCGGCCCGGCTCTTGGTGGCCACCGGTGAAGGCACCGATGAACTCATGGCACAGGTCTGCCCATGACGAAATGGAGTTCTCCGGCAGGTGCATCAGCCAAGACCTCACATTGGACTTGAGGGCCAAAGGAAAGTAGTTGGCGAACACCCTCTCATCTCTTCCCCCGGCAGCCTGAACAGCGATGGTGTAGATGCTCAGGAACCCTGCCGGGTTCAGCCTCCCAACTTACTTCTCAGGTATCTCTGGCTTGAACGTGCGAACGGATGGCCAACGGACTTGCCGCAGCTCACGGGTAAAGGCAGGGCAGCCAACCTTGAAAGGTGGGAACCCACCAATACCGAGCACGGGCTCGTCGACGCCGAGGCCGTCGCACCCATCAGTCCGGCGGAGGTCGTCGCAGCGTTGCTCGACAACGGCGCGCGTGTCTCCTCTCCGCCTATCCTCCAGGGCTCGTCGTTGGCCTGGACGCGCTCAAGGGTCAGAAGAGGCCATCGAGACGTCGTCGGGGTCTTGATTCCGTTGCGCTCGCGCTGGCTGCCGTGGTGGGGACTGCACCGTGGGGACGGCCCCTTCTGTATGGTCAACAGTATGAGCCGTCGCTGTCGCTTGGGGCGGCCGTGGCGGGCCAGCTCGCCGTGAGCCCTCAGCTTCAGCGAAACCAAGCAGACTTTGGATGGTGGCATGCCATTCGTCCATTTGCTCGGCCACTGGCGGAAACCTCAGCAGCAGCTGAGCCCGCGCCATGGCCTCCGAGGCTGTACTTGGCATGGGTGATGATGAAGTCGATCGCACCATCGCTCGGCTCCTGACGGTGCCAGTGGCGGCAGCACTGCGCCCCCGCTGCTGCGGGGCGACCACCTGGATGGCAGGGTGGTGCGGCGAAGGCGCTCGAGGGCCGGTGGCTCCGTCAGGCGCAGCAGCTTGGTCGACCCATCCCGGGGGAGGTGCACGCGCTGCGACCGCACCCGTGGTGGGAGCGGTCGGAGGGTGGCGATTTGCCCCGGCCCGAGCGTCGTTGCTGCGGCTGTGCCCGTCGGGATGTTGCTGATGCCGCTCTCCTCCGATGTCTCCTGCTCCTGCATCGGACATGGGGGAAGTGGTGACGGCGCCGCCTGCCTCGACCACATCCCCAGCAGCGTCCGCGTCCTCGCGTGTCTCCGCACCCCCCGCAGCGTTAGAGGCCACAGGCGGCGGAGCCTTCGAGGTGGAAGGATGAGCCAAAGAATTGGGTTTCTTCTTGGGCGCCATGGTCGATGGAGTCGTCGATGATGCTGATGGTGATGAAGGTGACGCGCTACACACGCCTTCAGTTTCGCACAAGTGGTCCCCATACCTGGCGTGCCAAAGATGTCGCGGGAAACCGTGGCCACCTATGGGACCAGGAGGCCCTTTGCTGGTTCGACAGGGGGGCGTCGCGTTGCACAAAGAGCAGACGAGTGTGTGGCAGCACGGCAGAGATCACACAGTCATTTTTACCCAGGTTCGGGCCGCCATGAGGTGTAAAACCCTACTCCTGCTTTGGTGGATTGATGGTGGAAAGGTGGTGGTGGAGCGTAGTACACTTGCCCGGCAAGGGTTGCCTCAGGGCGGCAGTGGCTACGCGCGTATGGGGGTCTGAGTTACCCAACCTTCAAACCCTCTCTACGGTCGCCATGTGCCTCCTTTTATATATTAAGGGGTCACCACAATGGCAAAACAGTCATTAGGCACTGATAAGATAGCAAACAGTGCTATCATACCTAACTCTGTGGGTTGACAGGGCGCATTAAATGCACTCCACGCCTACTCGCTTGACATGCCGCAGGACGGGTGTCATCTGCAGGTGTTTCCTGTAGGGAGAGGCTGCCATGTGGTGAATTGCTGCCACTTAGTCACTCCGCGGTTCGACACCGCGTTGATTGACGACGTGGGTCGTGGTGGAGTAGTTGGTGAGGTGGTTTCGCCTCTGTGTGCCCCAGCAGGCCCTGCCGGGACGTCTTGGACGTCGTCTTCCGGGGGTGGCCTTGCCCCTTGCCGAGCTCGCCTGCCCGACAAAGGAGGCCCTTCTCCTGATGGTGCCTTGCTTCTTTGGCTTGATCTTGGTCCCTCTGATCTATATGTTAGTCCTTTGAACCTCTTAGTCCCTTGTATTCTGACTTGGGTTGGTGCTTCAATCTCGTCCCCGTGCCTGTGCACAGTCTGGGTAACAGACCCAGGGTTTGTTGCACCGACAAACTCTGAGCCCGGCAAGGAGCCCTTCATACTCTACTGTATTGTTGGTAGCCTCCTCCCGGGGAAAATGCATTTGGACGACATACTTCAGGTGCTCTTCAGTGGGAGTAACGAGAAGCACGCCAGCCCACGCACATTGTAGGGAGAAGGCACCATCGAAATACATGATCCATTCTTGGGGCGCTTCCTTGCCGGGAATAACTGTCTCCAACACCTCTTCGTCAGGAGTTGGCGTCCATTCTGCAATAAACTCTACCAACGCTCTGCTATGAATAGTTGATGTGCTCTCAAACTTCAAACCAAAGCTGGATAACTCCAAAGCCCACTCCACTATCCTGCCGGTAGCCTCAGGGTTTCGGAGTATCCGTTGCAAAGGGAAACGGGTGACAACTGTGATCTCGTGGGCTTGGAAGTAGTGGCGCAGTTTCCTTGAGGCCATGACAAGGCCAAAAATCAATTTTTGCACGCCAGAGTACTTGGATCTAGCTCCCTGCAACAGGGAGCTGACAAAGTATACTGGGCGCTGCACCACTTTCTTCTTTGCCGTGACCAGAGAACTACTTTCGCTGCTTTGCTATTCTCCATCTTGATCTGCATCTGACCTTGCCGGGGTGTGCTCACTTTCTTCCCCGTGAGGGACACCAGCTATGTCTGCTGCTTCATCCACTTCCCGCTGTGCCACCAGTGCTGTGCTAACCACTTGATTAGTTGCCGCCAAGTATAGCAGCAACGGCTCTTGAGGTTTTGAGGCGACCAAAGTGGGCACAGAGGAAAGGTAGGCCTTCAAATCTTGTAGTGCAGCATCTGCCTCTGGGGTCCACTCCATGGGTCCTGCCTTTTTCAAAATCTTGAAGAACGGCAAGGCACGCTCGGTAGACTAGGAAATGAATCTACTAAGCGCGGCAACACACCCAGTCAAACGCCTCATGTCCTTGACTGTCTTGGGTGCTTGAATCTACTCGATAGCCTTGATCTTGTCGGGGTTGGCCTCTATCCCCCGGTGGGACACAAAGAAGCCAAGTAGCTTGCCGGAGGGAACGCCAAACACACACTTCTCCAGGTTTAGCTTCAAGTTGATCTTGTGCAGATTAGCAAATGTCTCTTCTAAATCCTAAATGAGGGTTGATCTGTCCTTGGTCTTGACCACAATATCATCCATATAAGCCTCAATGTTTCTGTGCAACTGTGACTCAAAACCAATTTGGACTGCTCTTGAGAAAGTGGACCCGGTGATCTTCAACCCGAAAGGCATCTGCATGAAGCAGTATGTGCCACATGGGGTGATGAATGCGGTCTTCTCTTCGTCTTCCTTGGACATGAAGATCTGATGATATCCAGAGTAGGCATCCTGGAAAGAAAGCAGGTCACACCCGGAGGTGGAATCCACAATCTGGTCGATGCGCGGCAAGGGAAATGGGTCCTTCGGGCATGCCTTGTTCAGATCCGTAAAATCTATGCACAGCCTCCACTTCCCATTAGCTTTGCGTACCACCATAGGATTTGCTAACCATGTTGGATGCAACACTCCTCTAACCAAACCAGCTGCCTCAAGTTTCTTGATCTCCTCGGCAATAAACTGTTGTTGCTCCAAAGCTTGCTTTCGGACCTTCTGCTTGACAGGCCAGGCATGTGGGCAGACAGCAAGGTGGTGCTCGATTGCCTCCCTGGGTACACAGGGGATGTCAGATGGTTGCCAGGCAAACACATCGACATTCGCCCGCGGGAAGGCAACGAGCACGCTTTCCTATTTGTCATCGAGGGTGGTGCTGATAGTGAAAGTACCATCAGTGCCAGCCAGCCCTGCCTGGACCTTTTTCACAGCGGGTGCAGAAGCCTTGGATCTCTTGCTATTGGAACTCTCCGGCAAGTCATCAACAGGCGCAGCATACCCCGAAGAGGTACGCTTCCCGGATTCCTTGCCGGTGTCCCTGTTAGCCTCCTTCTTTCCATTACTTTCCTTGGCGGGGATTGCAGCTTCAGTGGCCTCGGCCGCGACTGCTTCCTGGTACATCTTGTCCACGCAAATAATTGCGTCCTTCTCGTCTGATGGAATGGAAATGACGCCCACCGGCCCTGGCATCTTCAAGGTGTTGTAGGCATAGTGGGATGCCGCCATGAATTTGGCCAGAGCTGGGCGACCAAGGATTCCATTGTATGGCAGGGGGAGGTCAACCACATCAAACACGATCTTCTCAGTCTGGTAATTCAACTCATCCCCCAAATGCCACCGGCAACGTGATTTTCCCCTTAGGACGACTCCTGCCAGGGTTGATTCCTTGAAACGTACCAGTAACCTTGAGCTCTTCTTCTGCTATCTGGAGTTTGCTGATGACCTTTGAAGAAATCAGATTCAACCCGGCCCCGCCGTCAACCAACATCTTTGTGACTTTGAGGTTGCGAATTGTCGGTGATACCAACATTGGCAAGCACCCTACCGCGGTGGTGCGGTCAGGGTGGTCCTCTTCGTCGAAGATGATGGGCGTGCGGGACAGCTTGAGTGGCCTCCGAGAGTCTGCCGCTGGCTCCACGGCATTGACTTCACGCGCCCACCATTTAAGTTGGCGGTGGGAGGAGTGCAAAGATGCACCCCCGTCAATGCACAGGGCGTCAGTGGCTTTCTGGAACTCCTGCTCACTGGTTTCCTCTTCATCTCCTCCATCACTCTCATCATTGTAATCCTCCTTCTCACGGCCTCTGGCGGGTTTCCATTGATTCCGAGGATCCTTGTCGGGGCGGCTTGCTCCGCCGCCTCGGCCCTTTCCGGCAGCGCCATTCTAACCTTTCTTTTTATCTCGCTTCTCATATTCAGCCCTCTGCTTCTTGACAAGCTGCTCAACCTGATGACACTCCTGGAGATCGTGGCCCTTGGTCCGATGGATCTTGCAGTATGGGCCAACGCCTTTCCCAGCCTTCTCGGCAGCCACGTCTTCCCGGCAATCAGCACACACGGCAACTTCCTTGCTGGGTATCTCAGCCTTGGCTTTCTTGCCGGTACTAGGCATGCCCGATCCCTCAACGGTCATCACTGCTTTATCCTTGCTCCTTTTGTTACGCTTCTTGTTCTTCTTCTTTTGACTGGTGGCCTCATCATCGTCCTCTGAATCGATGTCGACGCCATCCTCTTCTTCGGGGAGCTTCCTCCCCTCCTCTATTCGAGCACACTTATCCACCAGAGTGTAAAGCTAGTTCACAGTCTTGGGCAATCGAATGTTCATCTTGGAACGTATCCGATGATTGCGCACGTTGGACTAGAACGCAGCTATCACAGCTGCCGGGTGGATGTTTGGAATATTCCTGTGGACTCGGCTGAACCTCTGCATGTATTTCCGCAGGCTCTCTCCTTCCTTCTGTGGGAGAAGCTGCAAGTCGCTGGGCCACCCTGGTTCTTGATGGCCGCCCGTGAAGGCTCCAACAAACTCATGGCACAGGTCAGCCCAGGTCGAAATGGAGTTCTCCGGTAGGTGCATCAGCCAAGACCTCACATTTGGCTTGAGTGCCAAAGGGAAGTAGTTGGCGAATACCTTCTCATCTCTTCCCCGGTAGATTGAATAGCGATGGTGTAGATGCTCAAGAACTCTGCCGGGTTCAGTCTCCCGTCATACTTCTCTGGTATCTCCGGCTTGAACGTGCGAGTGGACGGCCAACGGACTTGCCGCAGCTCGCGGGTGAAGGCAGGGCACTCAGCCTCGAAAGGCAGGTACCCGCCTTCAGCGAGTGCGGGCTCGTCGACGTCGAGGCCATCACGCCTGTCAGACTGGCGGCGGGCATCGCGATGTCGCTCGGTGGTGATACGCGCGCCTTCCCTCTGCCTGTCCTCCTCGACTCGCCGTTGGCCTTGACGCACTCGAGGGTCGGACGAAGCCATCGAGACGTCGTTGTGTTCTTAGTTGCGCGGCTCCCGCGCTGGCTGCCGTGGAGGAGACTGCACCATAGGAGTGGCCCCTTTCACACGGCCAGCAGCGTGGGCCGTTGTCATTGCCTGGGGAGGCTGTGGCGGGCCAGCCTGTTGCGACCCTCCCACCTCGGCGAAGCCAATCGGACTCTGAATGGTGGCTCTCCAGTCATCCATCTGATCGGCAGCCGGCAGAAATCTCAACAGCAGCTGGGCCCGTGCCATGGCCTCCGAAGTGGTGCTTGGCATGGATGTCGATGAAGACTGTAATGTCACCCGGCTCCTGACGGTGCCGGTAGCGGTCACGCCGTGCTCTCGTCGTCGTGAGCCAGCCGCTTGGATGGCGTGGTGACGAGGTGGAGGCGCTTGAGGGCCAGTGGCTCCGTTTAGCGTAGCGGCTAGGTCGGCTTGTTCCGAGGGTGGCGCATGCTCTGCGGTCGCACCCGCGGCGGGAGCAGTCCGGGAGTTGCGATTCGCCCCAGAGTGAGTACCCCCGCTACGGCTGTGCCCCTCTACCGGACGAGGAGGTGCAGATGGAATGATCTCTCCTCCCATACCTCGTGGGGCATGGCCGCTGGGATGTTGTTGGTGCTGTCCTTCTCCGGTGCCTCCTACTCCTGCTTCGGCCGCAGGGGAGGTGGTAACGATGCCGCCTGCGCCGACCACGTCCCCCGTAGCGTCCACACCCCCAGGCATCCCTGTAGCTTCCGAGGCGTAGGCGGTCGCGTGCGATGGGGCCTTCGAGGTGGATGGATGAGCTGCGGCGCCAGGCTTCTTCTTGGGCGCCATGGACGATGGAGCCGTTGATGAAGAAGATGGCGGTGAAGATGACGCAAGCGCTTCCCCCTACCTGGCGCGCCAAAGTTGTCATGGGAAACCACGGCCACCTATGGGGCCA
Source organism: Thinopyrum elongatum (assembly GCA_011799875.1). Lineage (NCBI taxonomy): Eukaryota > Viridiplantae > Streptophyta > Magnoliopsida > Poales > Poaceae > Thinopyrum > Thinopyrum elongatum. The sequence goes on from CM022303.1 coordinate 410,910,489, forward strand.
TGAGCCCCTTTTGGTTCGGCAGGGGGACTGAGCATGTTGCACAGAGAGCGGAGGAGCGCAGCGCAACGCGGCAGAGATCACACTGGCAGTTTTACCCAGGTTTGGGCCGCCGCGAGGCATAAAACCCTACTCTTGCTTTGGTGGATTGATGGTGGATGGTGGTGGAACACGCAGCGCTCTTGCCCGACAGGGTTGCCTTGGGGCGAGAGCAGCTATGCGCATATGAGTGTACAAGGGTCTGAATCCTTTCTATGGTTGCCATGGGCCTCCTTTTATAGATCAAGGGGTCACCATAGTGGCAAATCAGCCATTGTGTACTGATTAGATAGCAAACATTGCTATCATATCTACTCTACAGACAGAGCAGAACGCATTAAATGCGCCGCTTAGCGTCACATCATGGCCTGCCCGGCACGCCTTGCCGGGCTGTTTGGCCACCTTCTGTCCTGTCTACATGACACGTCGCTGGACGGGTGTCATTTGGAGGCGATTCCTATAGGAAATGGCTGCCATGTGGCAAAAGACAGCCACTTCGTCACCTTGGGGCTTGACACCGCACCGATCGATGACTTGCGTTGCTGCGAGGTGGGGCGATGAAGCCTTGGCGGGGTGTTTTGCCTTCGTAGGACCCGGCAGGCCTGCCGGGGTGGTCTTGAGGCTTGCTTCTGGGGCAACCTTGACCTCGCCAGGCTCTACTGCCTGGCAAGGGAGGTTTTCCCTTAGCGGTGTCTTGCTCCTTGGCTTGACTTGGTCTCCTCAATCCTGCCCTTTGATTCCTCAAAGAGCCTATCTCTTCATCTTGGCCATGTATTGGATGTTGCAATCTTGATCTCGGGCCTGTGCATGGCCTGGGCAATAGACCCAGGGTTTGTTGCACCGACAATAACCTCGCGAGGGAGTACTGTATGAAGACAAACCCACTCTGTGCATGTGGCCCAAGTATGTATATGGAAGTGGTGTGTGTGGTGTTTGAATACCCAATGCGCAAATTTGATGTGGCACCATGCTTTGGAACCGTAAAATCTCCACACTGAGCGAGGGTTCACGACGCGTAGCATGTGCTCAAACTTAATTAGGCTTGGAATGGTCGACCTACTTTACGGTAACTCAAAGCAAAGAAGAAGAGTCCACCCTGGTAACCTTTCTCGTCATTGGCCGAAATGATGGACGTCCACGCGGGCCCACGAATGTATATAGGCTTCCCGCCCATAACCAAGCGAGTGAGAGTGTGTCCAAAGACAACCATTGCATGCGTGTGTCCCGAACATATTTATGGAGGTGTGTGATGGATGCATATGTGTTGAATACCCGACCCAATGCACAACATTGATGTGGTGCATGCATTGAAAATCGCAGAGGTCCCCACACAGAGCAAGAGGTCATTCATGACGTGTCGTGTGCTCGCCCCCCCCCCCCTTCGATCCAGCGGGATGGATTCATGTGTACACATGCACTATTATATATATGTAATCTCACATCATGATCTATATCATGAGACAAACAAAAAATTAATCCCCTCCTAAGTCAAATTAGTTAACCTCTCTCGCTGTCGGTGAAAGTGATGGACCAAGCAGGCCGACAGATGGAAGCATCACCGATAACCGCGTGAGTGAGTGACATATATAGGACAACAACCATCACGCTTGCACATGTGCCAGAACATATATATGGAGAGGTGTGTGGTTGTGATGTTTTGAATACCTAATGCACAACTTTGATGTGGCATTTGCCTCAAAAACGGCAAAGTCCCCACACAGAGTGAGGTTCATGTGACACCTAGTATATATATGCTGGTCACCCCCCCTTCGACACGTACTATACACCTAGTAACGCAGCCCTAAAATAATTAATCCTCCTTGTTCGTCAAACGTACCTCTCTCTCGCTGGGTCAAAGTGATGGACGGCGAACTCGCGGGCCCAGCACAGAAGCGAAGCGTACGTCCCACGCGAGTGATCATCCTATATAGGACTACGTACCACCGTCTGCATGTGGCCCAAAGAGGTGTTTGTGTGATGTTTGAATACGCAGTGCACAACTTTGATGTGGCACCACATATATAGGAAACCAAAAAGTCCCCACAGAGAGCGCGAGGTTCATGATGCGTGGTATGTGCTATATGTATGCCCCCATTTGACGCATGGTATATATGTACTTCTACTATATAGCACAAACCAAAAAAGAATCATTCCTTGATGGTCAAATTAACCTCTCTCTCTCGTTGGGTCAAAGTGATGGAGGACAACCTCGCATGCCCATAGATGGAAGCGCCACACGCGAGTGAGTTCCTATAGGGCAACCACCGCCTGCATGGTATTGCGTGATGTTTGAATACCAATATAATGTACAACTTTGATGTGGCACCTGCGTTGGGAACAGGAAAGTCCCCACATGGAGCAAGGTTATGACACGCATATATATAGAGTATTCATGTTGCCCCCTCTTTGACATGTACATACTCCTACCGTGCATATACGTAACACAAACCAAAAAAGAACCATCCTTGTTGGTCAAATTAACCTCTCTCTCGTTGTACGTTCAACTGATTGACGATGACCTCGTGGGCCCACAGAGAGAGTCACACGCGAGTGAGTGTCATAGGACAAAACCACCATGTGCATGTGTCCGTGTGTTATGTGATGTTTGAATACCCAATGCACAACTTTGACGTGGCACATGCTTCGCAAACCGGAAATGCACTACACCACGATGCGTAGCCCCCTCACTTCAAGCCGATGGGAGGGTGTGTATGCATGTGCTCGAACTTTGATATGGAATCTCACCATGATCCACACCACACACATGCCAAGATGAATCCACCTTTTGGTCAAATGCCTCTCGTTGTCGATGAAAACTGAAAACCTTTGCGGGCTAACGAATGGGCACATCGCTGATAACCGCACGAGGGAGAGTGTCCGAGAGGACCACCAATGCATGCATGTGGCTTGAACATGTATGTATGAAAGGGTTGTGTAATGCTTTAAATAACCAATTCACGACTTTGATGTGGCATATATGACTCACAAAATGATCAATAATCCCGCACGGAGGTTCACGACTCGTCGTGTACTGCCGGACCCTCCCCCCACCCCCCACACACACAGACACACACATCCCGCACCACCACAGCCACTCTGAGGCATGTCAAACTTTTTCTGCAGTGAACATGTGACCAAAGGAGTGTCGTGTTAAAAAAAAATAGACATCATTCGACCGTTTTTATACATTGATTGATTTCCTAGGGATTTAATGTGCAAAAATCAAATTTGAGTTACATGTGCACCAAAATAGATTGCAAAATCATATGTGTCCCTGGGTGCATGTTTCCCCATGCAAGAGATTTCAAAACATTGAGAATATAGATTTTGAAAATTCAGTAAATCCAAACCTTAGTTGAAATTCATGAAACTTATCATAGTGTCATATATGGACACCAGTAGACTGTGATATTGTATTTTTCGTCAAATTTGAGACACGTTTTGATATAATCTTCTTACAAATGGGAGATTGTTAATAACTGGCAACCAATATCTCATACGGATTATTTATTCGGACCATGTGCGTTAGACCGTGCCATGCTTCGGTTAAGCAGTAAAGCGGCAGAATGAATCATCAATAAACCAAAAAAATATACGTGCTACCACGCGCCCCGTGTGCCGTGCGAGCAGGCGTGAGTTGATGGGACCCATGTGAGCAGTCCGCCACGCAGGCAGACCGGGAGGCGTGCGTGCAGGTGTGCGTATTGACGGGAGGCATTTTTGGTGCGTAGTGTCACTAGGAGGCGTGCGAGTAGCTATGTGAAATGATGGTAGGAATGGCAGAAGTCCGCCGCGCAGGCTCACCGGGATGCGAGACAGCATTTGACCGCCGCCCGCCTCGCTTCCACTGGTCCGTATTAATTGCGCGCCCAAGTCACCGGCCATAATAGGTGGCCGCACCCCCGGTCCACAGTGGTCACCAACATCTGGACTCTGGAGTGTTTGAGGATGCCACCGAAGCGCACCATCGGAGGGAGTGGCGACGCCGGGGCAGGTGAAGCACCCGCGCAACGTGTGAAGCTGGGCACAGAGGTTGCCGTCGCCGCCGACGAGGTCTCATGCGGGCAGCAGCACGACCTTGACTTCGTCGGCACCGTCGTGCCTCCCCCAGCCGGAGCCGGAGGTCAATAGCAACTCCGGCAATGACTGCGAGTCCGACGGAAAACCGGTTAGTCATCTATATACCCATTTGTGCGGCAAACATATCATGTGTTTTCTCTGGTTACTCCCCCCCTCTCTAATTTTTTTGGAATACAAATCCTATGGTTATGTTCTCTCAGTCCATGAAATCAGAGTAATTAAGATCTGCTAGATGCACGTAGTGTATTGATTGTTTGAATGTTATCCGTATAGAGTTAGTGATTAATTGTTTGTTCTGTACAAATGATTTTTGCTAATAATCCGACTAGGGTTAGCTTGTGTGCTAATAATTCTTGGCCAGATCTTGATAATTGATTTTGAATGTCCTACATATATGTTTGTGCCTATTTTCTTCCAGATCTTGAGAATTGATTTTGAATGTCCTACATGTATGTTTCAGCCATTTTTTTCTTTCAGATTGGTATGTACACAGATGAGACTCTGGCCAGCGCCGCCGTCGGATGTAGATCTTGGACCTGGCTATGCATCCAGAAGCGGCCACGCCCCCTGGACCTTGGGAACCAGTAGAATCTCCGGCGGACCGCATCAGCGATCTCCAGGACGACATCCTTGGGGAGATCATCTCCCTTCTCCCCACCAAGGATGGCTGCCACACACAAGTCCTCGCATCTCGGTGGCGCACTCAATGGCGCGCCACTCCTCTTAATCTCGATTGTCATCAGCTATCTGTCGATGATGATTCTGAACACCCCGGAGCCATCATCTCCTCCCACCAGGGCTTCGTTCAATGCATCTGCATCCCGGCATGCTACCTGCTGGACATACCCTGCATGGTGGTCGCCTGGCTGACATCCCGTCAATTCGATAAACTCCAGCAGCTTGAGTTCTACCATGACTATGTATGTAACATACCACGAACTGATGTGTCTGTGCCCTCACCACCGATGTCCATCTCGTGGTTTTCCTCCTCTCTCCACACCGCCACCTTCACCCGATGCCATCTAGCAGATAATCTGGTACAAATGCTTCGACTCCCACTGCTAAAAAAACTTGCGCTTGTGGTGGTTGATCTGTCGGAGGCCGCACTGCACAGCATCATCCACTCCAGCTGCCCTGCCCTGGAGCGCTTGCTGCTTGTTTTTGGAATAGAATTTCGTATCCGTTGTCTCAAAATAAAGTCGCCCCACCTTGTAAGCATGGGAATTTGTTTTTTTGGACATGATCTCATCATCAAAGATGCCCCTTCACTTCAAAGGTTGCTCCTTGATTCTACTATAGTACCTTCGCAAATAACTGTAGTCTCTGCACCTAAACTGGAGACCTTGGGTGCAATTCGTGATCCTTTTAGATGGTTCAAGATGGTGTTTGGCTCCAGACCTATTGAGGTACTGTATATTATTCACATAAACTTTTGTAATCTACTTTTTTCATTTGTGCGCATAAGTTAAGTATCATCTTGGAGTACACTTTTGGTACTAATATTATGTTCTATGCTCAATGAAGAGCTTGTCCATCCTATCAGTGGTGGTGGATTCTGTCAAGACCTTACATATCAGTATGTGGTGTTTTGATCTGAACACGATTATTGGCTTGCTGAAATGCTTTCCATGTCTGGAGAATTTGTATATAAAGGTGATGATTTCACGCACATTGAAAGCCCATATATAATGTACTATAATTAATCGTTCAGCTATCACTCTTTCAACATAAACTTTTTTAGACATTAAGTGTTTTCAATCTTCATCTCTATTTAGGCACTAACACATGGAGAAAAAGTATAACCAATCAATGGTTCAAGAAGCACCGGGATTTTCTCAGATCTCATGACATTCGTTTGAAGACAGTAACGCTGGAAGGTTATGCATCCAACAATGCAAACACTAGCTTTGTCACATTCTTCATGTTGAATGCGAGGGCACTATTGTCCATGAGGATTAAGTTTTTTGACAAGAAATTTCTTACGGCTGCAAGTGTTGAACAGCATAAAAAGAAGTTTCAGGTGGACCTAAGGGCTTCTGATCATGCTCGGCTTCTATTTACAACAGCTTGTCATCATGTACCAGTAGAATTTCTGTCCCGGGATCTTGATTTTATGGATCAAACTGATCCATTTGATTGTGACTGCCGAAAACTTTGGTTGAGATAGATGTCATTGTCCTGTTCAATCTGGATTTTGTCTAAACCTGATGAGCAATTAATCCTCGTGCTTTTGTACTATTTGTAAGCTGGAGTTAGATATTGTTACCCTTTTCAACTTAGCTTTGACCCATATTTTCTTTCATACTGGGCCAATGGCTTGCCATTTCTTTAATTAGGACATAAATATTATAAGCATTCACAACATAGGGAAAGAACATCACTCTCGCGGGATCCTTGAGATCTTTGTTCATTATAGAAACGCAAGTTCTTAGAGCCCACCAGCACCCACAAACTTATTTTCAGCTAGCACACCAAATGGGTTGTAATTCTTAATAAGAAAAGCTGCATGGTAGTGACAGATTTGGATTTGTCATTTGGGACCCATGAGGAAAAAGCCTATCCAGGGCAGTGCCGACTCGACAGTAAACATTGAGAAACCTGGTTTTAAAATTACTGTAAATCCAAAACTTGCCTCAAAATCATGAAACTTGGCATGGTGTTATGAGATAGCACCAACATGCTGTGGTAAAAAATTAGTCCAATTTGGGACAAGTTTTGGTACAAACTTCTTACAAACCGGAGCTTCTCTCAAAAAGGCTCATGGTTCCGAGAGAGAACTTGTCACCTATCTGTGCGTAACGACATACGCTGTCTCTTCCCGCCTTGATTTATTTTACAGAGGCAACATGCAACTATAGGAGCATCGTCCTAAAAATATGAAATTATTCAGGGTTCGTTTTGCCTTTTTATACATTATTTGAGTTTTCTAGGCATTTTGGAACATACTTTGGTGTGTGCAAAGGTCATGTGTGTACTAGCCACCTATGTAATTGGATGTTCAATTTGTTTATGGAATCAAGTCCTTATAGGTTATAAGTACATATGTTGTTGTTCTGTGTGCAATGACATCGCACACGGACCATATTAGGAAACCCGTCGGTGCTGATTTCATCAATCGCTGACAATTGTATACCACCAAGAGTTTGCCCACAACACACACGGCTTATTAGCAGCAATCGTCTGTATTATTATCGGTCTTCGAACACATTTCTGATTACAGACCTGTTTGCCGCGTATCACACACACCTTGTTAAATTGAACCGTTTCTGTTCTCTTGGCTCAAAGCAAACAGTTCATCCGAGTGAACCGTATGCCGTATATCGCACACACCTTGATATGGCTGACCATTTCTTTTATGTTGCCTAATCACAAACAGTTCATCCGAGTGAACTGTATGCCGTATATCGCACACGCCTTCATCTGGCTGCCCGTTTCTGTTGTTCTGCCTCATCGCAAACAGTTCATTGAATTGAACCGTATGCCCCGCAACGCACACGCAACTAAAATCTGAACCGTGTTTGATGTATCCGCCATCGCAAACGTTTTGCACCTTTTTTGATGGTTTTTTTACACCATCGTTTGCGATTAATGCATTGCACACAGTTTCGTCGAAGGGTCTCTGATCGTAGTGTCGCGTTAGCAGCATCCTGCAGTAGTGGGTGTAATACATGATCTCTGTGCTAATTTCAAGATTGTGTTTGGCTCCACAGTTCTTCAGGTACTGTATATTATCATCTACACTTGTAATCATAAGCTGCATTTTAAATTTCTGCGCGTAAGTTCTATATCATCTTGGAGTACAATTTTTGTACTATTATTATGTTCTATGCTCAATGAAGAGTTTGTCCATGGATAGCCTATCAATGGTGCTGGATTTTGTCAAGATCTTATATATCCATATGAATAGTTTTGATCTGAACAAGATTATTGGCTTGCTGCGATGCTTTCGATGTTTAGAGAAGTTGTATATAAAGGTGATAATTTCACGCACATTGGAAGCCCGCATATAGTGTACTAGAAATAACCGTTCAACTATTGCTCTTTCGATAGTCTTTTTTTAGACCTTAACTGTTTTCAATCTTCATGTCTATTTAGGCAACAGGACGGGGTAAGAAAGTTATAACCAATCGGTGGATTCATAAGCACCGGGATTTTCTCAGTTCTCATGACATTCGATTGAAGACAATAACGCTGGAACGATATGTAACCAATGAAGCAAACGCTAGATTTGTCACATTCTTCCTGCTGAATGCGAGGTTACTATTGTCCATCAGGCTTAAGTTTATCAGCAGCATGGTTTTGACAGATGGGTATGTCGAAGAGCAAAAAAAGGAGTTTCAGGTGGACAAAAGGGCTTCTGAACGTGCCGGGCTTCTATTTACAACATCTTGTGGTCATAATCCAGTAAATTTTACGACCCGGGATGTTCATTCTATGGACCTGACCGATCCATTTGATTGTGACTGCCGAAAACAATGCTGGAGTTAGATGTTGTTGCCCTTTTCAATCGGTGTTTTGTCTAAACCTGATGAACAATTAACCCTTGTGCTTTTGTACAGTTTGTAAGCTGGAGTTAGATGTTGTTGCCCTTCTCAACTCGGTTGTGACTGTCATATTTTCTTTGAAACAAGGCAAATGGCTTGCCATTTGTTTAATTAAGAGAGAAATATTGTAACAAACCCCAACCAAGGGAAATAACATCACTCTCGCCGGCTGCTTGAGTGAACTGTGCATTACAGAACCCAAGTGATTAACCACCACCAGCACCCACACAAACTTATTTTGAACTAGCACACCAAATGGGCTGTAAATTTTCATAAGAAAGGCTGCATGGCCGTGACAGATTTGGATTCTGACATTTGGTACCCACGAGGAAAAAGCCTATCCAAGGTGGTGTCAACTTACTAGTCAACAAACGATTCTGCCTACCAGCCGTTGGATTGACATCCAACATCTGTCGTGTATCTTCTATCTCTTGTCTTCTTCCTCCAGCCGCCCAAACCGAACCACCCCGTCGGTCCCGCCTGCACCCGCCTCCCATGGCTGGCTGCGCCTCTGCCGCCCTACCGTACCCTCAAACGTTGGCCAGTCCATCCCTCTATTCCCCCACACGTCCTGTTATTCTCCGGCGACGTCAGCCCCAACACGCACCCACACCCGAACCAGTCAACCCTCGTACTCCCCTCAGCCTGCGACTAGACTGCCGCATCTTCCACGGCTCCTATTCGTTCCCGTCTGAGGCCTCGCCATCATCCTCCGCCTTGGTTCGCTCGCCGTGCGCGGTGCGCCGCCGTCTGGCGTTTCAACATAGTCAATAACCGAGAGGAATAAGGAGATGATTGTACGTGAGAGGATGACAGTAGGGACCTACCAGGGTCATGGCAGTACGCAAGCAAGTGCCTCATTATTACAAGCCCAAAAAATGGTTCCTCCTAATGGTTGGACATCTGGGTCCACGCCATTGTCAATGTAGTCAATAAACGAGATAATTATACAATGAGCGGCTCACACCAGGGACCCAGCAAGTCACGAAGTTGTTATTTACTTTTTGCTTTAGGAACAAGCAGTTGTTATTTAGTACTACTAGTTTTAGAGACGGATCAGGGTAACAACGGGGCTGTGCGGGGTTGTGGCCCATCTAGCCAGGGTTTTATTTTATGTTTACCACATGATGTGCCCAGTTGTGTATTTTTCTTTCTGAAAATGGCTAGCCCAGTTCTACTTTTTTTAAAGAAATACCCAACGGAGGCCTACTTGCTTTCTCAGCCTTGCTGGGCTGCAAACCTTTTAAGATGAGAGTGATGTATTCGCTTGCCCAGAAAATGAAGTAGTAAGAAATGGGATGTAAATTTTAAAAACACAGCAAACCGGCAATTAGTTTAAAATATCTTTTTTTAAGATTTCGAGATTTTGAATTTAATTGTTTTTTTGTGGGAAAAATTAGGTTGGATTTTAAATTGATATAAATTTATTATTTTTAAATTAGTTTGAACGTGATTCGAAATTTTGGGATTAAAAACATTTTGGACCGCACCGAAATATGAAAATTTGGTTGAATTTTTAACCGTGGCAAGAATATGGGCTGTAATGGTAACAAAAAGATTATGGGCTTCAAAAAAATCCTTAAGAATTAGCCAATGGGCTGTACATTTATTATGCTGTTTTCCACATATTTCAGGTTGAGTTGTGGGCCTACTGGGTTGACGCGTAGGCTTTCCTAAAAAAAAGGTTGACGCGCACGCAAGGCCTTGTCAACTTAGTCAACACACGAGAGCAGTGACTGTTGGATGTCCATCCAACGGCCGCCATGTTTCTTCAATCTCTGCTCTTCCTACTCCAGCCGCTCAAACCAGTGCCGGCGGGACTACCTTCTCCCTCCTCCCGTGGCCGGCTGTGCTGCCGCACAGGCCTCACCGGCCCATCCCACTCCCATTGCTGGCCTGGCCATCCCTCTACTCACCCACACCTGCTGTATTCTCCGGTGATGGCAGCGGAACCAATAAACCCTCCTACTCCCCTCCGCATGGGAAACAACTGCCGAGTCTTCCCTGGCTCCGTGTTGTTCCCTTCCTAGGCCACGCCACCGTCCACCGCCCTGGTGCTCTCGGCACGGCATGGTCAACGAACGACATCCATCGAAAGAGGACTGTACGTGGAGAGGCTAATAGCTGGGTCCACGGCCGCATGCAAGGAAGTGCCTCCTTATTACACGGAAAATAATGATGCCTCCACCTAACAGCGGGGACCCACCGGAAGGGCCTTTGTATTTCACGAAAAAATGGTTCCTCCCGCTGACAGCTCGGACCCACCAGCTATATCTTCGCACGCAAGGAAGTGCCTCCTTATTACGCACAAAAAAAATGAATACTCCCCCTGCTTGCTGGGACCCACCATATTTGGAGGCTGACTTGTGGGCCTACTAAGTTGACGCAGATGGAGGGCTTTGTCAACTTAGTCAATATAAACGATTCTAGCTGCAGTGACCGTACGATGTCCATCCAACGGCCGTCGTGCTTCTTCAACCTCTGGTCTTCTTGCTCCAGCCACCCAAACCAGTGCCGGTCGTGCCGCCTACTGCTGCCTCCCATGGCCGGCTGTGCTACCACGTAGTCCTCACCACCCCACCCTACTCCCATCGCTGGCCTGGCCATCCCTATACTCACCCAGACCTCATGTTATTCTCTGACGATGGCAGCATAACACTGCAGCCGAATCAGTAAACCCTCGTACTCCCCTCCGCGTAGGAAACAACTGCCGAGTCTTCCCCAGCTCCGGGTCATTCCCTTCCTAGGCCTCGCCGTCGTCCATCGCCTTGGTGCTCTCGCTGCGGCGTGGTCAACGTGGTTAAGGAACGACTTACATCGGAAGAGGATTGTACGTGGAGAGGCTGACAGCTGGGTCCACGGCCGCAGCAAGGAAGTGCCTCCTTATTACGCGCAAAATAATGATTCCTCCACCTGACAGTTGGGACCTACCAGAAGGGCCTCTATATTTTGCAAAAAAAAACATTTCCCCCCTGACAGCTGGGACCCACCAGCTATATCTTCGCACGCAAGGAAGTGCCTTCTTATCCTCCCTGACAGCTAGGACCCACCCGGTCGAACCATACGTAGGGTTGTCTGTCTGGTCGCGAACGTGTATGTACATACTGGTCGATCGGTCTCTCTGCAACAATGAACCGTGGCCGAGCAAGAAGCGGCACGCGTAGTAGTAGAGCCCCCGACGTAGCAGTTCAGGTAGTCCAGTCAAAACCATGTACATGTACATAGAGCTAGATGCTAAAAAATACGGCCACGTACGTACATACGCGCGGGGTCTCAAACGCATATTTGCGCATATGTACGGCCAGGGCTTGTGTACATGGAGAGGCAACGGACGGCAGCAACGGCGTCCTATTCATCGAAAGCCAACCGGCTGGGTCGGAATGGAGAAACTGCGTCATGTTCATCGGAAAGCAACGAAATGCGTCGTGTTCATCGGGAGCCAACCAACTTGGACGGAACAGCCGAAACGGGGTCTGGCGTACCACAGAACGGAGCAAACGGCCTTCTGTTCGAGTGCCTGTGGTCGAAACGGGGTGCTGTTGATCGGGAGGGGTGTGGCGTACCGCAAAACGGTGGAAACGGACTTGTGTTGGAACGCCTACGGTCGAAATAGGGTCCTGTTCATTAGGAGGGGTGTGGCGTACCGCAAAACGGGATTCAACGGGCTACTGTTCATCCACCATCTACTGCCTCGCTCCAGCCTCCACGGGCTACTGTTCATCCATTGTCGACTTCCTCCAGCCTCCACGGGCTACTGTTCATCCACCGTCGACTTCCTCCAGCCTCCACCTGCTACTGTTCATCAAACGTCGACTTCCTCCAGCCTCCACCAGCTACTGTTCATCCACGGGGTCCTGTTCATCCAGCCTCCACCGACTACTGTTCAACCTGCCCTCCACGCGGTCCTGTTCAACCAGCCCTCCACCGACTACTGTTCAAACAGCCCTCCACGGGGTCCTGTTCATCCATCCCCACCTCCTCGATCGGGGTCCTGTTCATCCAGCGGCAGCGGCCTATACTACCACGGGGTCCTGTTCATCCAACCCCCAACAACGGTCACTGCTCATCAAGAGGCAGGAGGTTTGATCGGCTTCAGTTAGCAGCAGTAGCGAAGGAATTGCTCGGGTTCAGTTAATAGTCAAGGGATCGATCGCTCGGGTTCAGTAACGTAGCTAGTGCAATCGCTTGGGTTCAATAAGCGAACGCCTCGCTCGGGTTCAGTTAGAGCCTAGCGCCTCGCACACACGCGCGTACGTGTATGAGAGAAACACGCAAACCTTTGTGCATCGCTCGGCCCCGACCACCCACCGTAACCGGGAACTCCCCGAAATTCTCCTCGCCCTCGCTTCTACCATGATTTTTTTCATCATGGATGGCCCAAAGAATGTCATGCAGGTGCGTCCCCGGCCCGCCCAGGACAAAAAGCCCATTTTCTGTCATGATTTTTGTCATAGAAGTAGGAGCCCACCACATCTATGATGATACGTGCTTTGGTCACAATTATCGTCATAGAAGTGTCATAAGCATGACAGGAAAAAAAATTGTTCGGGCCAAAATGTCACGGATGTGTCTTTTTTTGTAGTGAAAAGAGCCTCTACTCGCCCAAAACCGGGTGAGACCAATGTTTGGTAGAAGGAAATTACTTTTCTAACTCTGACCCGTGAGGTTCTCAAAAAAAAAAACTCTGACCCATGAAACCTACCAGCCCGACGTCCAAAGGTCTAAACCGGGGTAGGTTTGTAATATAATCCATCTAGACGCCACGCAACCGCCTCCTAAAAACATTCATACACGGTGGCTGCCTAAACACTACATGCGCTCGGCCGAAATCGCTCCTGCCCACTATTTGGGGCACCTGGGATTACCGTCCTACCCGTGACCCGCAGTAGGTCCGAAATTTAAGAGGGGGGGCAAAGTATGTACTTTCCCCAAATTTCAAACAAGCGCGTCCCAGACCAAAACGTGGTTCCCCCTTAGCTCCCCCAGCCCCCCGTCCGGTTCCCCATTCATACTCCATGGGCGCCAAAACTACCTCTCCACCAGCCGCAAAACCCCAGCGTCCTTTGTCCGCCACCCCATCCCACCCATCAACCGCCGCCCTCCTCCATCACGCCGGAGCCGATACCCCGATGTCGTCGTCCACCACAACCGCAACCGCAATGCCCTCCATGGCTACTAGTTGAAGCCGAGGCCGAGGCCGAGCTGCCTCCAGGACGCCGATGTGCGCCGTACTCGTGCCAGTTCAACCACGCTGTCCTGTGCCTCACCGATGCCCCTCCAACGTCGCCACCGTCCACCGAACCGCAGCTGTTCCTGCTACGCCGTCCTTCGCCACCTTAGATCTACTTCCCCTCCGCCGACAGACGGCCACCGCAACACCGTCAACAATTTGTCCATGGGTTCGCCCAAGGCTCCACCATCCTCCACAACATCGGTTCCCCCGGTAAAATGAAGAACATCGTCGCGAAATCAGGAAGGCACAACACTGGCAACTGGAATTGGTACTCCTCTTCCCTTATTCGTGCAAACTTACGTGTCTGCTTGCATGGTATTCATCCCACAGAAGATACTATTTGACCGCTTCTTACAGCACCTTCTTCCTGATACTAGATGTTCCTAGTAACTCGCGATGCACAAGGTTTCTCCTCATATACTATTTCACCTTAGCTAGAGGTCTGTCGCCCCCTGGATTTCAATTCCTGGTCAGTTGATTCCCAATTAAAGGAAGCACCACCCGCGGAGGCGCTAGTCCACCTGTTACACCGGGGAAGCAGCGCCTCGGTGTTTATCTTAGGGTGTGTGGGGCCTAGGAGCTGTGGGCGCCCAATCTGGAGGTTGCCGGGCATAAAGGGATGGCCGGGGGGCGGTTCCAAGCACGGTGGTGGTGTGAGGTCGAGGGAAGGGCGGGGTGGCCGAGGCAGGGGTCTGGGCCGGTGGTCGCTGGCGGTTCGAGAAAGATCATCAACAGTGACTGGCAGGAGGTAGACGAAGGCTATCTGCCCATTCCTTGTAGATCGGACGGTTCAGAAAAAAATTGACTGACCTTTTTATTTTCACTCGACTGTTATTTTGATAGGACCACATGTGGTGGTGTGCTGGAGGAGTACCTGCATTTCCCATCCATCCCTGTGCTCATATTACAAAATCCTAGAATCTAATTTCATGTGCCATGCATGTTGTAGAGCTATCATATGCCTCCTGTCATTTATCTTTCAGCCACCTGCTATCTGCTACTTTTACAGTGCACTACTTCTGCACACACTTCACCCATACTCTCACTATTGTTTTTTATGCATGGTTATTTCAGCCTCTGCCACACTATTTATAAGTTCACGACAGAAAAGAGAGAAGGCGCTCCTGCTTAAGGTGCGGATAAGCAAGACATAAATCAGCACTTTAAAGGGTGTAGTGTCAGCAGATGGAGATAGTAAACGTAGCTCTGGAGTTGATGATCTCGTTCGCCATGAACTACCATCCCAGGTGCTTGCTTTAACTTCGCGGTGTCATATGTGGTTGCATGTTGCATATGGTGTCTAGCTTGTATTCGAAAGGCCGAAGTCCATCTTTATTAAGATAAGGAAAGAATTTTTTACATCATGGCGACGGCTGCAAAGAGTACAAGACCACAGAGCACCCGAAGCCAAATAGCTAGTCAAGGCACTGGTCGAGCAAGTGACAAGCCAAGCACAGAGAGGCATCACGTACGAGCCATCTAAAAAGCCACGGTGGTGGCGAAGTAGCCCACCTCCCGCCAGGCTCTCTAGTCCTCGATTATCATGCTCACCACTCCAGCAGGGTGTCTAGCTTGTATTGCTTCCAATTTGGTTAAATTGCATCTACTTAGTTTACACTTTATACCTTTGAATATGACATGCCTTCCTGTTTTTGGTACATACTACTACATCTGTCTATTAACCATGTTCTTACGTCAAACTAATGTTCTTGTGTATCCCTTATCAATCACTTATGATGAGACAGTCAGGCTCGTGGATTGATGTGAGAAAAGATTCTCTTTTAAAGAATGCAGTGTTAGCCTCCCCACATGATTCTCAAGAAACAACAAGGCTAGATGAAGATAGTGAACATAGCTCTGTAGTTGATGACCGTATTCCCCCTACACCACCATTGTAGGTGCTTGCTCTAACTTGGCAGTGTGATATGTGGTTGCATGTTGCATATGGTGTCTAGATTGTAATTCTTCCAATCTGGTTAAATTGCATTTGCTATTCTGCTTAGTTTATACATTATACCTGTTAACGTGACATGCCTTCCTATTTTTGGTACATACTACATCTGTCTGTTAAGCATGTCCTTACATAAAACTACTATTTTTTTGTATCTTGTATCAATCAATTATGACAAGACACCTTTAGTATATGTAGTGTGATACTGGTTGCATCTTTCATATGATTTATAGCATGCACTGCTTCTAATTTGTTGAAATGCCATTTATGATGGGACACTTTTAACTTGGCAGAGTCATATTGGTCGCATCTTTCATGTGGTGTCTAGCTTGCATTGCTTCTAATTTGTTGAAATGGCTTCTGCTTAGTTTTTCGTACATATTCATCCTCGTATCATGTGTTTGCCTTACATCAAAGTAGTGATTGTCAGTATCATGCATGAATGGGTTCTGAAGAGTGAATTTTATTGCTTTTTCTTGTCGGTTTTACTTGACAATGCAAAATCAATGAAGCGGAAGAAAATTAGCAAGGCAGTGGATAATGGTGCTCCTTCCGACCAACTAAAACAAAGGGCCTCTACAGATTTTACTCCGCCATCCCCCCAACAAGATTTGCAAGACAACACATGCATAGACACTCAACGTAGCTGTGTTGATGATGAGCACGTCTCCCCTAGTCCACCATCACAGGTGCTCCCTCTAACTTGGCACTGTTATATGTGGTTGCATGTTATGTATGATGTCTAGCTTGTATTACTTGTAATTATGTTGAATTCCATCTTCTTACTTTACATATTATACTTGTGAATAAGACATGTGTTCCTGTTTCTAGAACATACAATATCTGTCTATCACACCATGTTCTTACATCAAAGTACTACTGTTGTGTAACCTACAACAATCACTTATCATAAGACACATTTAACTTGGGACTGTGATATAGGTTACATCTCGCATTCTTTTCTAGTTTGTACTACTAATTTGTTGAAATGGTACCAATGACGAGACAATTTTAACTTGGTAGAGTGATATTCGTTGCATCTTACATATGGTGTCTAGCTTTCATTGCTTCTAATTTGTTGAAATGCCTTTTGCTTAGTTTACACATCATAGATGTGAATATGCAATGTTGTCCTTTTTTCTTACACATTCAATCATCCTATCATGCGGTCGCCTTACATCAAAGTAGTGCTCGTTAGCATCCTGCATCAATGAGTTATGAAAAGCGAATTTTTATTCATTTTCTTGTGGGTTTGACTTGACAAGGCAATAAAATTAAGTAAGAGGAAGGAAAAATTTAAGGCAGGGATTGATGGCGGTCTTCTGGTGGAACTGACATCCCAGGTGCTTTCTCTAGCTTGGCAGTGTGATATTTGCTTGCATGTTGCATACGGTGTCTAGCTTGTATTGCTTCTAATTTGATTAAATTACATCTACTTAGTTTACACATTATACATGTGAATATGGCATGTCTTCCTTATTTTGCATATACCACATCTCTGTGTTACATGTTCTAACATCGAAGTAATGTTCGTGTCTATCCTGCATCAATCACTTATGATGAGAGACCTTTAACTTGGTAGTGTGATGTTGTTTGCATCTTGCGTATGATTTATTTCTTGTATTGCTTCATATTTGTTTAAATGCCAGTTATGATGAGACACTGTTAACTTGGCAGGGTATTATTTGTAGGATATTTCATATGGTGTCTACCTTCCATTGCATTGCTTCTAATTTATTGAAATGCCTTTTGCTTAGTTTACACATCATAGGTCTAATTATCTCATGTCGTCCTGTTTTTCGTACATATTACATCCTCCTATCATGCGGTTGTCTAACATCAAAGTTCAGTTCGTCTGTATCACGCATCAATTTGTTCTGAAGAACTAAATTTGTATTCCTTTTTCTTGTCGGCTTGACTTGACATGGCAAAGAAAAAGACGAAGGAACACAGAACAGTAGGGGATGGTGTTTGTACTCGGAACGCACGGAAACAGAAGCAAAAGAATTATGCAGATTCTGCTGGTACTGATAGTGCAATAGAAGGTCAAAGTCCACCGTATAATTGTACAAACACGGTATCCCCTGCTGCACCAGCTGCAAAACAATCAAAACACAAACCAAAACCTGCCACCAAAGAAGCAACGACAGCCCTAGTTGCTGCAGCACCTTCTTCCACAGTACCAACATCTGCACGAGTTACTCATTTGGAAACAATGCAAGCGGCAAGTTCCCAAGCTCCCTTGCCACCTGAAAATACTTCCGAAGCACTCTTAACACAAGATGACTTGGCAAGATCAGAAGAACCTTGTGAGCTTCAACAGCAAGAAGGTAGTTGCTCGAGTCAAGTTACAGTTGCATGCTTCTTTATATGTAGTCTCACAGTTTGGTGTACACTAACACTTCCCATGTTCGTTGTTGAACTAGCACCTAGGCGCAAGAGGAAACAAACATCAGGGATAATGCTCGACAGCTTAACTAAATCTAGAGGAGGAAGAATGGAGATCCATTTTGAGGCAGGTTTAAAAAGGCCACGTGATGCTACAGATTCAGCCAAGTTAGTATCAGAGGCAACCGTTGCTGTTAGGTGTCATGCACGTATCCTCCCAACATGGATTCAGTACATGAATGACAAAGACGAAACCCAGTTTAACACCTTCCTCGACCATTTATCTATAAGTATGGTTATGTATGGAAATTAGTAATATTGTCTTGCTCTGTCCCATACTTTCTAGGTCGCTGGTAATGACACTCCCATAATTTCCAACAGATGAGGTTCAAGTTGGATAGCCAAGATGACGCAACCAGACAAGCATGCACCCATGTTTTCAAGTCTGCTCTGTGACAGTATCGGTATAACTTGAAGAAAACTCACTTTGAAGGCAAGGCTAATAGTGAACTTGCCCAAACATCTCCAGCGGAAAATATAACGGATGATGACCGGAGAGGCCTTGTTAAACACTGGTCTGATCCAAAGTATCAAGTACGTTATATATATGTGATCAGATCACTTGTTGAACTCCTATATACGCATGTGCCTCACAAATCTATCTTCTTCTAGGTGAACTGTTCAAAGAACAAGGCCAACCGTACGAAAGTGAAATTCCAATAGACGACAGGATCTCGTAGCTATATTGCACACTGCGAGGCACTTGTAACTAGCTGCTGTTTCACTCTTTTCGCTGTGCCATATTATCAGATCTATATTGACTTGTTCCATATGCAGAGGAAAGCCCGCAAGGACCAAAAGTACTTGAACCAAATGTTGTGGAAATCTTCAAGGACTGTCACACCAGCAAGACGAAGGGCATGTCTACACCAGTCAAAGCCGCTCTTGTAAGTCCTTAATCCTCATGCCTTTTAGGTACTGCTTACTCTGACTTGTGCATTGAACTTCACGGTTTGTAGCCAATGTCTATTGCTCTTTTCAATTTTATACACAATTGTCTTAGCATAGCATTGCACCTTACAAGGTTTAAAAGAGAGGAGTGATGTTCCTTTGATCTTGATCTGTAATCTAATTCCATGCTGGACTTGCCCACACAATGTTACAATTGCATGTTTGTCTGTTCTCGGTTGTTTTGTGATATGAATGATGTCATACTATGCTTACCGTATTATAAACTTTGTCCCTTTATCCTTAGCTGTCAATACAATGTGAAGAAATAGACAATACATTAGCCATGGTACATGGTCATATGTTTGGAACCTGGTATTATTATGTACTTTGCAGTAAAATACAACTAATATTTTACACGGGTTCACCAAAATAATTTCTGTATATAGACCAAAGCTATTTTGTTTGGTTTTCTGCCTCCTTAATATCTTCTGTTCTGGTACTACTAATGTACAAACTCAATTTTTCAGCAAGCTATGGAACAAATGGTGGAACTGCCTCCTTCTGAAGGTGACGAGGCAACCATAACCGCAATGTCACCTCTTGCTGCAGTGGGTCAGTACATGTCCACTAACAGTGCCAAAAGCACCTTCCTGCGTATTCTGGGTTGGTTGTTAAGGCAATCTCGTCCAAACTGCCTCATGATCAAGATATGCAAGCTCAAAACAATGTTATATCTGCACTCCAGACACAAGTCCAATCCCTAACAGAGACCCTTTCTGAAACATGGACAACCATTGTTCGATGTCGTCAAGATATGCATGGTTTTGAAACCAGACTATCAGGCATTTGCTATGTTGTTCAGGAGCCTAGGAGAAATGAAGGCGAAGGTTATGGTGCTCCATCGGACAGTATAGCACGAAAACGTAACAGTCAGGTCAAATGAAGTGAGCTTCTGAACTTCTGATGGTGCATTTATCTGTCGGACTGTTAACTTTTATGCCAACCTTCCTTTTTGTTATATGGCTGTAATTTGTTTTGTTGCGAGACAAAATTTGTTCTTAACGTGCAGCGACCGGCTGAAGAAAACAACAAGCCATTTTTGTATAGTGTAGGGTGTTCCCTATATTTGCACTGGTGGCGAACTTTGATGCCCAGTGGATGTAATCTGTGCAATCACCTTAATAGCCTAGCGTTAGTTTCTGTCTTATTTATTTCCCTAGTCTTCTTTTTCCTTTGTTTGCTAGTGGCCACAACAACCATGGGCCAGATCAGACCTTGGTAACCTTGAGCCTGCTATGGGCCTTACGATGAACGGGCCTCATGCGGGCCATAGGATCAATGGGCCTCCTTCGGGCCGTAGAATCAATGGGCCTCCTACGGGCCGTCGGATAAATGGGCATCCAACGGGCCATAGGATCCATTGGCCGCACATGGGTCCAACAATTCATGTGCCAAAACCGGACCGCGACATGGGCCATAAACAGGAGTAATTGGTATTGGGCCAGCACGATAACAGGCCATTAACAGGCCAGAAGACAGCAAAGGCTTAATTCTGTCATAGGCATAACGGGTCGTTAATGGGCTGGAATACATGACGGGTTGGAAATGGCGCAACGGGTTAACAGGCCACAAACAAGCCGATTCTAACCATGGGCTAAATTTGGCCCATTAGGAAAACGGGCCAGTAACGGATCGGAAGTAATCAAGGGCCGGAAAGGAGCCCAAGAATTTATGGGCCCTCAATAGGCCGAAAGCTAACACGGGCTGGAAACGGCCCATGTGAGTCATGGGCCCTTAATGGGTATAAAGAAATTTACTGTTTATTATGGGCCAGAGTCACAACGGGCCACTAAAGGGCCCAAAGATATGAAAGGCCTCATATGGGCCGAAAGACGTCATGGGCCATACATGGGCCGAAAGTGAAACGGGCTGGTATTACACTGGACGGCCCACATGACGTTGTTGGGCTGAATTCGGAAAGGCCATAACGGGTCATGAGTTACAAGGCCGTAAAATGGGCTAAATGCGAATAGGCCGTTAACAAGCTTTCCATGGGCCAGCCCGCTAGCTTTTGACCAAGTCAAACGGGCTGGCCTTTATAAGCTACATGGGCCACTGTTGGGCCGTGCCACGTGTCGACATATTATAGGCGCCTTTCTTTACCAATGGCGAGCTGACACGTGGTTCCTATGGCCAATGAGAATTTTACACTTGGAAAATCCCCATTGGTCTGGGTTGTTAACGGGTTATTGGGTCCAAAACTGGACCCAATAGCTTAACGGCGACCCGTTACGGTGGATGCCATGTGTCTGTTACCCTTGACAAAAGCACTTACATGACGCGCCATTTATCGTCATGGAAGTGGACACTTCCGTGATGATAATTTTGGTATTGTCATGGAACACTTCTACGACAGCACAGGTATGACTATCTTGATTCTGTAATAAAATCGTCATGGATGTACATGCATGACAGAAAACATGACCTACTATGACAAACACATATCATCATGGAAGTGTTTTTTTGTAGTGTACACTCACCCCTATGAACGCACACACGCACACCCTATCCCCTATGATCACCTTCGAGAGAGTGAGCCGGCATATCATCTTGAGATTTTACGAAGTCACCGTAGGCGCCTCCTAGTCGAGGGGAATGTCTCCTCCCACTGAACGCACATCGCCGAAAATACTGAAACTAATCTAGGATAAATGCGAGCATGAGAACTTTAATCCTGGTGTGCTGCGGATACCACTGTCCTCCTAACCATCGAACCACAGATTGGTTCACACCACAAAATGTATATGGTGACCGTAATGAGCTTATTCTGAAGTCCAGTGACCATATCGTGTTGTCGCTTCAGATATAATGACCATAAGTGTCATCAACAAAATACGAAGCACGCTTCAAATACAATTAACGTTAGTGTCATCAACATAATACGGAGACATACGGTGAGCTAGAGATGTATGATCACCACAAGAATGTATACGGTGATCGTAATGAGCATATTCTGAAGTCCAGTGACCGTATAGTGCTTTTGCTTGAAATACAGTGACCGTCACGTGTGAATGTGTCAGGGGCATACTTTTAGAGGGCCGAGAGATAGTTTGTGTGCATACGTGAAAGTGGTGTAGAGAGAGGGGGTGTACGGTGGAGACAAAGAGAGATATGCCCTTCGTTTCTCTTGCCCGGGACTAATTTTTTAGGAGAAAATATAAACATTCACAATACGGAACACATATCATTGGATGCACCATGCAATTAACTTCCATGTATAACTTTGTACTATTGTATATGCTTATTTTCTTAGTGGCCGATGGTGTGTGGGGTGTGGTGGGCACATCATTTCTAGTTGTGGTGGGTCGACGTGAGGACTCGTAGGTCAGTTCCATCCTGCGCCACATAGGTCGAACCAAGACGCGTTATACTAAGACCCATGGAGGACTCGGCGTACAAGATGAAGCTACCAGAGTCATGGAGGACTCTATCCCCACTGATGAAGTGCCGACTATGATTTGTAGCCCTAGGCCCCGAGTATGTTATATAAGCCCGGGGCTAGTTCGTCGATAGTATATACACACAGACACAATGGCTGGTATTCACATGTACTTCATACACACCCCAGTCACAAATATACAGTACCAGGAGTAGGCTTTTTCCTCAACTGCAAGGGCCCGGACTTGGGTAAAACTTTGCCTCTTATTACCATCGAGCCTAACCATCAGGGATATCCTACCGAATGATTTGATGGAATGATATCTGCCAACTAGTAAGAGAGAGGTGGGGGGCAATGTGTGCGAGAGAGGCCTAAAGATAGTGTGCGTGCGGGAGACACGTAGGCGGATATATGTGTATATAGAGGGCTAGCAGAGACCGTGTGTGTGTATATATGCATGTGAGAGAAATAGTGTTTTCCAACTGAGATTAGTGAAAAGAGTTTTGGATAGTAGTAAGAGAGAGAGAGGGAGATATATAGAGAGTGTGTGCGTGAGACACCACGGGAGAGAGTGTGAGCATGTGTGAGAGAGAAATGCCGGTGTATATAAAGTTTGTGCACTTATGCATCAGATAGAGAGATATATAGCGCGTGTGTGAGGAGGGTCCGAGGCATAGTGCATCTACGCGTAAAATGCGGTTCTACGCATTAAATTAAAATATAAATTGCATTAATTTTTTTGGATGAGATCATGAATTTTGCAATTTGCGTATGAACGAACATTGGTCTATCAAGCACCCATACTCTATTGAATTCGAGCATGTGTATGGGTTTATTTCACATTATTGATCCATAGAGTGAGAGTGGTTTGAAATCCAGACAATGCATGGCTTTTGCAATTCATATATAAACATGAGTGCACTCCGTGTTGTCAGTGTCTAGCACTTTATACATTTGTCACATACATGGATACATTCCAAATTGCTAGCTACGAAATAGAATATGTTGTGGTTTTGTCACGACAGTTGTCCTTGTGAAAGGACTTAGGTGTGGAGCCATTGCAACGTGCGTTAACTTGAAGGGATTGAACGGGACGAAAGACACAAGGTTTACCCAGGTTCGGCCCCTCACAACGAGGTAAAAGCCTACTCCTGCTTTTGTTAACTATTGCTTGAATATCGATTACAAGGGAGCGGAATCACTTGACCTAGCTCTTGATCAATTGTTTCCTCTCCTTAACCCGCCGCAGGGTCTCACCTTTATATACACAGGCCGAGGCCCTGGGCTTACAAGAGTCCAAGTCGGATCACACAATGTGACCAACTCGGTTTCTAAGTCGTCCTGCCTTGCTAGGCAAGTCGCCATCGTGGCGGCTCACACCTTCTGGGTTATGATTCTGCCGCCAGGTCTTGGGCCTTCAGCAGGCCCACCTTGTAAGCCGCCACCAGTCTTCATGTTTCATCTTCTCGGACCTACTTGGGCTTCCTCGTGTAGAGTCGCCAACAGTGTAACCTGGCCCCTCCTGGGCGGGTCACACCTCGGGGTTACATCCCCAACATTAAGCCCCAGATTGATTTGAACTTGTTCATGTCAATCTTCGCTGCTTCGAGTTAGCGAGTATTCTTTTCCAATAAATAATCTTGAATGAATCGTGTAACCCGCCATGACGTCATGCAAAATAAATCGAGAAAAAACCCATGGCATCACAACGGATCTTTTTGCATTAACTGGTCGCCCGAGAATCGAGGCGCCTCCACTGTTGAGATAATCATGTCGCCTCCTCGATTTCCGTGCATGCCATTTTACTGTTTCCTTATAAATAGGGACGGGGGGCTCCTTTTTTCACTTTTACCCCCGTCTCCCTCTCTTCTTCTTCCTCTCGCCGCACGTTGCCAATGGAGCTCCGCCGTCGCCACTGAGCTGCGTCAACCACTCCGTCAAGGCCGCTGCATCACCCTGTTGAGTCCAGAGAACTACGGCACCCCTCCGCTCTTCACTCCAATCTTATGGTAAAGCTCCTTCCTTGGTTCAGATCCACATTAGGATGCCCTAATTCACGAAATTCGTCGTAGTTCATCCATCTATTGCTTAGAAAATGTAGCCCAATCCCAAAAGTATATATAGTTAAAAGTATATATAGTTAGAACGGCCGTTGTTTTTCAACCTGTGTCTTGCATCTTAGACATATCCTTTTTCTCTTTGAACCAATGCGCAGCCCGCTGGTTCTTCTCTGATACATCTTATGTTTAGAAATAACTTTTCTTTTTGAGCTGCCGTAGATCTGTAAATATAGCCGCATCTTGCGAAACTTGTTTGTGTCACACTTAGCAAAATTCCAACAACCTTGATTTCTTTGACAACTGACCCGCCGTTCTTTGTTCGGGCGGCTTAAATAACAACTTTGTAACCCGCCAGAACCTAGCCGGCTCAACCATGAAATTGTAACTCGCCATATATTAGTCACCCTGAGAGTTACCTTACCTTCTCATAAGGGTGGTTGCAAAATTTCTCCAGGCTTCATAATAATGATTTAGCTTGTATCCATAATCAGCTTGCAGCTACTAAATTATCCGCATAACCTTTAAACGGTTCATTACCATAATATTAATCTGTCACGCTTTTACCTCCAGGCTGTAGCTTTTAACCCGCCAACAATGACTAGAGCTCCCACTTCTTGCGACTGGGCTGCTAGCAGAGTCTCCGAGCTCTCATTAGGTGAATATGTAGACATGGGAGTTTTGCCATCCAAGGAAGTTATTCACTCGCGAGTTCCCGGAAACTACTCCTCAACCTCGAGAAGGCAAAGTTATTGTCTTTTGGGATCATCTCCTCCGTGGCTTCTCACCGCCCGGGTCAAAGTTCTTCCGGGATGTTCTGCACTTCTATAACCTTCATCCTCAAGACATTGGCTCCAATTCCGTCCCCAACATATGCAACTTTCAAGTTTTTTGTGAGGTGTACCTTCAATAAGAGCCTGGGGTTGACCTATTTAGAGAATACTTTTATCTCAACCGCCAAACTGAGATGACAGATGGGCCTAGTCTCGAACTTGGTGGGATTTCCATTCAAAGGTGAAGAGACGTTATTTTTCCTGCAGCCACACTACCTAGTCACCCCAATGACAGGAACTATACTTGGTTTTACTGCCCAGATACCTATCCAGCTGATGAAAATCCCCTGCCGGGTTTCCGTCCTTTCCG
Organism: Thinopyrum elongatum; assembly: GCA_011799875.1. Lineage (NCBI taxonomy): Eukaryota > Viridiplantae > Streptophyta > Magnoliopsida > Poales > Poaceae > Thinopyrum > Thinopyrum elongatum. Next base: position 410,936,311 of record CM022303.1, read on the forward strand.
GCTCAGCCCAAGTTACGAGCTTCCGGACCATATTACTGCTACAGAACGGGCCAAAAATTCATCTACATTTCAAAGATAAGGACTCTAGTAGCCAACGGCTTATCCGGAGTTGATCTGGTCCACTGTTGGGTCTCTTGGAGAATTTTACCATTGAGCCGGCGCAGCGGCTTAATGTGTAAATACACAGGTGATCAGAAGGATCCTCAACGCTATAACCAGACATCCTTGACTGATAAGGAAACCACTAACATGGTTAAAACATTGTTTGGAGAGCCTCTGGAGAATTGCCGTAAAGTGGAATTAAACCCCTTCTGCACACTTAACCAGGCTCCTGCTGTAAGTATCTTGGATGAACCTTTCTCCTCATATACCCATTTTTTGTACTTTATATCCTTAACTTATTACACATGTACCTGTACACCGGCCGACTCTTCTTTTTGGAAGAAGAAATTACAAGCCATCGTGCCAATTAAAAAGGCTAAAGGAAAGACTCGCGCACCGGCTCGTCACAAGAAGCCATTAGCTAAAGAGCTGCTCAAACTTGATGATGAATCAGAGGTAGAACTTGACTCCCTTGGTCTTTTCTTTATGCAACTTATTGATGCTGATCCCTCTTAGGAAGGGGCAGAGACCAGTCATGCCGACACCGCAGAGGTAACTATAATTTCCTCCGGCTCAGAATCCTTACCAAGAAAGAAAATTCGGCGGGTCGTCCGGAAGGTGAAATTTTCTCATCCTCTTGCTCACTTGGATCCAAACTTTCTTTTGAAGAAACAACAACACGAGTCAAGACGCCCGACCCAGAGCGGTGGCTCTCAAGATCTCGTCTCCAGCTTACCTAACACGCCTGCTCCTCGCAAGCGTCGAAATGAGGTGTCACACGACCCGGACTTTCTCTATCCATTAGCCGGCCTCACACGTCAACCTCTTAATCCTTCCAACTCAAATTATCAGGGGACGCCTCGTCATCCGGCGACTCTACTGGAACTCAAATGCCCACTTTCAAGGTCGCCGAGGGGTAAGTATTTTGATTTGTTTATAAATGATTTGTAATGATATACTCATAGACTTTGTATCTTTGTTGCAGAGGTGTTGCTAAAGCGGGCAAGAAACAAAAACTGGGCGGGTGTTCAAAAGATCCCAAAGCTGCTGAACCAGGGAAGCAGACGGCAGAAATTTCTGAGGCCATCATTCAAGACCCTGAAGAGCCTGTCAATGACCCACCACCGTCAATTGATGCTATCGTCCTTGATCAAATGGACACTGAGCTTAACCCGACGGCCAGCCATGACCCGCCGAGCCCTAAGTCGCCAACTCCTCCGAAGCCAGCTGAAGAGATCCCCCTTGAGAAGAACTCTGATGATGTGGCTATCACTGGGATGGCTTATACAGCGCCAGGGGCTTCCACTGTGCTAGCCAAGCATAGTACCAAGGAAGAATCTCCTTCCTTGGAAAAAGGCAAGGCCAAACTGGACTTGGAGAGCTACTCCTCCTTCAGTGCAAGCGACGTGTATGCGGGCTATTTAAGCCGCCTCAACAGAAGTCGAGACATGGAAGCTGGGCTAGTTCAACTCATGAAGCAGAAATATGAGGTATAAAACCATCCTTTTCCTCCTTAACCTTGCTGATATACTTATATCCATAGTAGCCCCCAAGGGCCGGCTTAACTTACCAAAGTAAGCCGGGACTTATAATCACTAAAAATCAAACATGTAGCCCCCAAGGGCCGGCTTAACTTACCAAAGTAAGCCGGGACTTATATTCACTAAAAACCAAACATGTAGCCCCCAAGGGCCGGCTTAACTTACCAAATTGAGCCGGGACTTATAGTCATTTGAAAACCAAACATGTAGCCCCCAAGGGACGGCTTAACTTACCAAAGTGAGCCGGGACTTATAGTCATTTGAAAACCAAACATGTAGCTCCCAAGGGCCGGCTTAACTTACCAAAGTGAGCCGGTTCATAATAGAAATTAAAATGACCTACATTACCCCCCAAGTGCCAAGTACATTGCTTGCAATGTGCTTTGGGACTTAAACACTTGTATGATACTGACATTATTCATTGTGTAGTAATCATTGCTTCAATATTATATTTCTGGAAGAGTTGAACATGAAAGAGTCGCAACTTGGTGACTTGAAGAAGAATATTGAGCTGCAACAAGCAGAAACTTCCAAGGCCAAGTCGAAGCTAAAAACTTCATTGGAAGAATTTGAAAAAGTCAAGGCGGATTTTGATGCTGAGAGAACCGCCTGGGAGTCTTACAAGGTTGCACTGCTGAAGAGAGCCGAAGAGGCTGAAAATCAACTTAAGCCGGTGATTGACGAGCTTGCCGGCTTAAAGCAACACATAATCCACATGACAACCGCCATCTTCGGTAAGTTAAAAATCTGCACTTCATCCTCTGTTTTAATACTTCTTTGACCCGCCTGGCGATTCATAATACATAATATTTAACCCGCCTGGCGACTTTTGAATAGGCCCCAGAAGCGCCAATCTTGGCCAGAACATGTTGCTCAAACTGAAGGCGGTGTATTCATTGGCCGAACAGTTATACACTGGGATGCAACGCAGCCTTGCAGCTTTGTCAGGCGGAAAGACGCCTCCAACTCTGATCAAGACGGTCTTAGAGCAACTGTCACTGGCGCCGGCTCAAATTGAAGATATTAAATTATCAGCCACCCGAGTTGGAGCCATTGTTGCTCTAGGTCGGGCAAAAGCGTGGCAATCAGAGCTTGACCCGGAGGAGATAGCCACCGGATGCCCAGGGTTCAAGGATGATGGGTCAATATTTGAAGAACAAGACTTCAACCAATGCGTCAGAGAGATGCGACCCATAGCCTGCTAGCTAATAGAAGAACTGAATCTGAATCATTACACACCGTCTTATGATGAAAACAACAACAAGATTAAGCTGCCTTCTCATGAAGTCATGGATCTTGTTCATCCCAGGCGTAAGCACATCTTCACTCCTGACCTTGACCCTTCCATTATACTTAATGATGAAGCCACATTCGAAGCTTTAACTGGCATCGACTTGACATCGGCTAACCTCCAGATGGTCGAAGAAGAAGAGCCGGCACGGGATGACCCAGAATCTTCAAGGCGCCAGGGAGAAGAATAACTGACTGTGGTGATCATAAGCCGGACGGCTATGAGGCCGGGTTACAGGAGTGCAGCTCCAAAAACATTTGATGCAAACTCTTTTGGGCTCAATGGAAGCCTTGTAATAGGATAGCTTTAAAACAATGATCAGCCCTGTCATGCCTTCGTGCATGTTTATCTCAATTTTTGAGCCGGTAGCTGAATTTTATCGCATGCTCGATGTGATCATATATATGAGCCGAACCACGCCTCTTGTTTTCACTTAAATTTTTGCATATCCTACAAAAAATAAAACAACATATGTGCTGGCGACATAAAGTCAAAAACCAGAGTGGGTGACAACCCAAAAATAGGTAGCCTCATACGACTACTGAAAAAAGTATAACCATGGCTGTTCAAGCCAAAACATTCTGGCGACATAAAGTCAAAAGCCAGGGCGGGTTACAACCCGTAATACTCAAACATGAACATCATAACCCGGAGCCTCACGACCCGAGTAGTCAGGATTTGCATGAAAGCAAAAACTTAAGATAAAAACATCCAAAAAATCCAAAAGAGAGAGATTCAAAAAATCTCAATTTTTTTTGTTAGGCCGGCTTTCAAGATACGACCGAACAAGTTGGCTCATAGGCCTTTTGCTTTCAAGGCCGCATAGCTGTTGAGTTTATCCTAGCTCACTGTAAGCCGGCTCTCTCGTGACACAAGCCGCCATTTTAACCTTAACAAGTTCAGGGTCTTAAAAAAGATTGACCGTGAAGAGTTCGGCGGGTCACCTGGTGGAGTAGCAAGTTGCAAACAGGCAGGTGTAACTCATAATGTGGCAACTCAGGCCGGTCAAGAGAGTATGAAAGCTAAACTCGATGGGTTGGAAGCCCCCAAGTGACCTTATGATCAAATAACAAAGACTCAGATGCACAGAAATGAAACGACAAAGGCCCTAAATTTCAGGGATGCCGGCTTTATTATATTGATCATAAATGATATATACATTGACAAATGTATGTACAAAGGATAAGAGCTGGTGGCTCAAGTATAGTAAGGCCGAAGATGAGCAATATTCCATGGCCGGCGGGTCTCCTCTTCTGACTTGCATGAATTTTTGTGCTCTTGTATATCAATGAGGTAGTAAGATGCGTTATTGAGATTTTTGCTGATCACAAAAGGCCCTTCCCAAAGAGGAGAAAGCTTATGCATCCCTGTGTGATCTTGAATCAAACGGAGCACTAAGTGGCCCTCTTGAAAGGCCCGGCTTCGAACTCTACGGCTATGATAGCGACGTAGATCTTGCTGATATATCGCTGAATGAGCCGCCGCAAGGTCACGCTCTTCATCCAAAGCATCAAGTGAGTTATGATGTGCCGTCTCATTATCAGCTTCAACATAAGTCATCACTCTAGGCGAGTCATGACGGGTGTCACTTGGGAGAACCGCCTCTGCACCATAAACCATAAAGAAAGGCATATAGCCTGTTGATCTGTTGGGGGTGGTATTGATACTCCAAAGCACTGAAGGTAACTCCTCAACCCAACAACCCGGCGTTCGCTTCAATTGAACCATGAGCCGGGGCTTGATGCCTCTCAAAATTTCTTGATTAGCTCGCTCTGCCTGGCCATTAGACTGCGGATGAGCCACTGAAGAAACGTCAAGACGAATATGCTCTCTTTGACAGAACTCCTTCATAGCATCCTTAGATAGATTAGTTCCATTGTCAGTAATGATACTATGAGGGTATCCAAAGCGGAAAATTAGTTTTTTAACAAACTGAACAGCTGTGGCCGCCTCACATTTGCTAACTCGCTCCACCTCAACCCACTTGGTAAACTTGTCAACCGCCACAAAAAGGTGGGTCTTTTTATCCTTAGACCTCTTGAACGGTCCAACCATATCGAGCCTCTAGACTGCAAACGGCCAAGTTATTGGAATCATACGCAATTCTTGAGCCGGCACATGAGCCTATCTTGCAAATTTTTTACACCCATCGCACTTGCTAACGATATCCTCTGCATCAGCATGAGCCGTCAACCAGGAAAACCCGTGACGAAAAGATTTAGCCACTAAAGACTTAGAGCCGGCATGATGACCACAATCACCTTCATGAATCTCTCGTAAGATCTCACGGCCCTCTTCAGGAGAAACACAACGTTGGAACACGCCTGTCACACTGCATCGGTGTAACTCATCGTTGACAATAGTCATAGACATAGACCTCCTGGTTATTTGCCTTGCCAAAGTTTCATCCTCAGGTAACTCACCGCAGGTCATATAGGCCAAGTAGGGGAGCATCCAATCAGGAACAGCATGGAGAGCCGCCACCAACTGCGCCTCCGGGTTAGGGACAGCAAGGTCTTCTTCAGATGGTAACTTGACCGAAGGATTATGCAACACGTTAAGAAACACATTAGGAGGCACCGGCTTACGTTGAGATCCAAGCCGGCTTAAGGCATCAGCCACCTCATTCTTCCTTCGATCAAGGTGATCTACCTGATAACCCTTAAAATAACTAGCAATGTTATCAACCGCCCAGCGATAAGCCGCCATGAGCGGGTCTTTAGAGTCCCACTTGCCATAGACTTGCCGAGCCACAAGGTCTGAGTCACCCAGACACCTGACCCGGCTTAAATTCATCTCCTTGGCCATACAAAGGCCGTGGAGTAAAACCTCGTATTCAGCTGCATTGTGTGTACAAGGAAAAATCAGTCTTAAAACATAACAAAATTTGTCACCTCATGGGGAAGTCAAAATAACTCCAGCCCCCGAGCCTTCCAACTGCCTGGACCCATCAAAGTGAATTTTCCAATATGTGTTGTTAGGTTTTTCCTCAGGCGTCTGCAACTCTGTCCAATCATTGATGAAATCCACCAGAGCCTGAGACTTGATGGCCGTTCTTGGCACATATTTGAAACCATGAGGTCCGAGTTCGATCGCCCACTTAGCAACCCGGCATGTGGCCTCCCTGTTTTGAATAATGTCTCCTAAGGGAGCAGAGCTGACCACAGTAATAGGATGACCAAGAAAATAATGTTTCAGCTTGCGACTCGCCATGAACACCCCATATACCAGTTTTTGCCAATGTGGATATCGTTGCTTGGACTCAATCAGCACCTCAATGACATAATAAGCCGGCCGCTGGACTGGGTACTCCTTACCCGCCTCTTTGCGCTCCACAACAACTGCCACACTGACAGCCTTGCTATTAGCTGCCACATACAGGAGCAAAGGCTCTTTCTCAATAGGAGCCGCAAGAACGGGTGGCTCAGCTAGCTGTTTTTTGTGTGCCTCAAATGCCTCATTAGCCGCATCACTCCAGACAAAGTGATCTGTCGTCTTCATCATCTAATATAAAGGAATTGCCTTCTCTCCCAGGCGACTTATAAACTGGCTCAGAGCCGCGATACAATCCGCCAGGCGCTGGACGTCATTGACACACGCCGGCTTAGCCAGGGAAGTGATGGCCTTAATCTTCTCCGGGTTAGCCTCAATACCCCTCTCTGAGACCAGAAAACCTAATAGTTTCCCTGCAGGCACACCAAAAACACACTTGGCCGGGTTAAGCATCATTTTGTAGACCCGGAGATTGTCAAAAGTCTCCTTCAGATCATCCAGGAGAGTCTCCCTCTTTCTAGACATGACCACAATATCATCCACATAAGCATGCACATTGTGCCCAATCTGACTGTGAAAGCAATTCTGAACACAGCGTTGATAAGTCACCTGAGCACTCTTAAGCCCAAAAGGCATAGAAACATAGCAGAAAGCTCCAAAAGGGGTGATAAAAGACATCTTCTCTTGGTCCTTAACTGCCATCTTGATTTGATGATAACCAGAATAAGCATCCAGGAAACATAAACTCTCACAACCCGCTGTGGCATCAATAATCTGGTCAATACGAGGGAGAGCAAATGGATCAGCTGGACAAGCCTTGTTAAGATCTGTATAATCAACACACATACGCCATGTGCCATGCTTCTTGTGTACAAGCACAGGGTTAGCCAACCAGTCAGGGTGAAAAACTTCCACAATAAACCGAGCTGCTAAGAGCCGGGCTACCTCTTCTCCAATGGCCTTATGTCACTCTTCATTGAAACGACGAAGGAATTGCTTGACTGGCTTGAACTTAGGATCCACATTAAGAGTGTGCTCAGCGAATTCTCTCGGTACACCCGGCATGTTAGAAGGTTTCCATGCAAAGATGTCCCGATTCTCACGGATGAACTCTATGAGCGCGCTTTCCTATTTAGGATCCATATTAGCCCCCACTGTGAACTGTTGAGATGAGTCGCCAGGGACAAAGTCAACCTGCTTAGTGTCATCAGCCGACTTAAATTTTAACAAAGAGTCTTGCTCAGTGGTGGGCTTCTTCAAAGGGGTCATATCAGCTAGGTCAACATTATCCTTGTTGAATTTGAGCTCCTCTGTGGCATAGGCTGACTCAGCATAGGCAACATCTCCTTACTCAAATTCCAAAGCAATCTTCCAATCACCATGGACCGTAATAGTGCCCTTATGCCTTGGCATCTTAAGCTACAAATAAACATAACAAGGTCGAGCCATAAACTTGGCATAAGCCAGCCATCCAAACAAGGCATGATAAGGACTCTTGATTTTGACCACTTCAAACCATAACGTCTCTGTTCTGTAGTCATAGTCATCACCAAAAGCCACTTCCAGGGCAATCTTTCTAACAGGATACATTGGCTTACCAGGCACCATGCCATGAAAAACCGTAGAAGACGGCTTCAGGTCCTTGTCAGTTAAGTTCATCCGATGAAAGGTGTCATAATACAGGATGTTGATACTGCTGCCACCATCCATGAGTACTTTAATGAATTTATAACCCACGACCTGAGGGGCTACCACCAGTGCCAGCTGACCCGGATTCTCAACCCGGGGCGGGTGATCTTCCTGACTCCATGTGATTGGATATTCTAACCACCGCAAGTATTGAGGCACCGCCGGCTCAAATGCATTGACCACACGTTTATGAACCTTATGATCTCGCTTGCAAAGACTTGTGGTGAAAACATGATACTGGCCACTGTTGAGCTGCTTTGGATTACTCTGATATCCTGACTGATGCTGCTGGTTACCCTGACCAGATTGTTGGTTATAACCACCCTGATTGCCATGTCCTTGATAACCAGAATTTGAACCGCCACCACCAAAGCCAGGCCCTTGTGAACCGGATCCTAACCCGCCTGGCGGGCCATTATTGTTACCATGATTCTGACTGAAATTGGAATTCCTGTACTCTCGCATGATAAAACTGTCCTTCCAAGCATGAGTCGCCGGCTTATTAGGCAAACTGTGTTTTGGGCAAGGCTCATTCATCATCGCTGTCGGGGACGAATCCGCGATCACCTATGGGACCCAGGGAAGGACCCCTTTACGTTCGGCAGGGAGAGACGGTCGCACGAAGAGCAAATCTAGCGAAAAACACGACAGTGCCCAAGAGAGATTTACCCAGGTTCGGGCCGCACGGATGCGTAAAACCCTACTCCTGCTTTTTAGTTTATTATCTGTATGATTGTTCTAGCTCCAGGAGCGCTACAGTACCGAGTAGCTGCGTACAATACTGGAGTTCTCAATCCCCCCCCATCCCCCTCCTTTACGTTGCCTATGGGCCTCCTTTTATATGCACAAAGGGGTCACCAACAGGTGGCAAACAGTAAAGGTAGAGGTGGAAAGTTGCTATAGTAAGGCCATTATTACTAGGATGACATGTCCTACCTACCACTGACAGCAGGGGACAAGGGCATTAAATGCCCATGCCTTTGCTGTCCAGATACATGTACCCAGACGTCTTGGACGTGGGAAAAGCCTATCCCACCTGCTCCTGCACCGCTAGCTACAGTGTACCGCCGTCTACACAGTGCCCTGCCACACACGCTTGGAAGGACCCAGAGCGCCACGCTGGCAGAGGCACCGGAGCAGCATAGTAGCACAGTGGTACAGTAATGCTTGCCGCAGCAAGACCTTGCCGCACCTGACAGCTTGCCGCAACCCATAGCCTGCCGCGCAAGGTAACTTGCCGGGGCAAGTACCTTGCCGCAGCTGCTATCTTGCCGTAGCCAATACCTTGTCGCAGCCAATGACTTGCCGCGGCAAGTACTCTGCTACAGCATTTACATGCTTATCACTGACGGGTCAGGACAAGCGCATTAAATGCTCTGTCTAGGTGTCCCTTAGCTTCTTGGGGATGGGAAAAGGGGCCATCCTATCAGCGCCGCTTGGCACAGTGCTCTGCCACGCATGCCTGGAGAAGGGTCCAGAGTGCCATGCTGGCGGCCGCACTGGAGCAGCAGCATAGTGGCATAACCTTGCCGGGCAGGAACCTTGCCGGGCTCAGCTGGTCATCCCGGCAAGAACCTTGCCGGGGCCTTGTCTCCAGTCTAGCTGTCCCCCGGCAAGCCTTGCCGGGTTCAGCTGGTCATCCCGGCAAGAACCTTGCCTGGGCCTTATCTTTAGTCTTGTCGAGTCCTGAGCTTGCCGGCCCTGATCTCGCCGGCAGTAGTAGACTTGATCTTCTGGTCGATCCGCCTGGAGTCTTGTCTTGCCAGCTCTGCCTTGCCGGCGTTGCGTGGACCCATTCCCGGCAAGTAGACCTTGCCGGGAACCGGGCTTCGAATGTACTCTTGGGTGGATTCCTCCTCTGCCATGTCCTTCCCGCCTGGAGGCTGCGACTTGCCGGTGCGTGTCCAGGGGTAGTGAACACCCCCCTATTTATTACACCGACAGGAGCCCCCGGGCCTGGGCTGGATAGGCGTGCACAGTGGTTGTCCGGGCTAGGCCCAACGACGCACACCGGCAACATGTAGATCTGTTCCCTGCCGTTCCTCCTGCCTGGAGGTCGCAACCCTGTTGCTGCAATGGCACGCATAAAGAAACAATTTACCTTCATTAGGCCAAGCTTTATGGCACAAGAGATATTCCTTCATGCTAAATGAATGCATGCTTCCCCCTTGATTGATTCCGTCCTTGCACGTATCATGTACCCTACGCTGTCTGGAAACCCTGCCGGTGCGCATGCTTGCCGCGAGCGCTAGGTGCGGGTCTTTAGCAGCCTGCTGGAAACGCCGCCGCCGGCAAGGCGACTTGCCGGGCCAGAACGCAGCTGCTAAGTTTGCCGAGCAGACTCGAGGCGAAACCAGAGCGCGGACTAACCACGGCAAGGTCCTTTCGCGTGCTGGTCGATATACGAGAACGAGGAATCAATCAAGAAGACCCACGCTTGCTGGAAAGCTTTCCGGTGCGCACGCTCCAGGCAGCGGCGCTTGGGGATCGGGTCCTTAGCAGCTCACCGGGAACGCCGCCTCCCGGAAAGGTTTACCTTCCCGGTTCTGGTGCAGCTGCTCACATCGCCGAGCGGACTCGAGGCGACTAGGAGCGCAACTAGCCCCGAGAAGGCTCCTTCGCGTGTAGGTGTAAGAAGCGAGTGAGGACAGTAAAATGAATGCAATTGCCAAAAAATCTGTGCAACTTAGCTTTTTCTGCTAGGGCGCCGCTAGCCCCCGAGCTTGTTTCTTGCTCAAAGAGTGGTTGTCGGAGCCCCCGGCAAGGGAGGCTCTTAACTCTGGCGGAGAACTTTGACGTTCTCGATGCCAGCTTCCGGCAAGGGGTTGCCGGGAAGGCTCTTGACTCTGGCGGAGAACCTTGACGTTCTCAACGCCAGCTTCCGGCAAGCTTGTTGCCGGGGAGGCTCTTGACTCTGGCGGAGAACCTTGACGTTCTCAATGCCAGCTTCCAGCAAGCTTGTTGCCGGGGAGGCTCTTGACTCTGGCGGAGAACATTGACGTTCTCAACGCCAGCTTCCGGCAAGCTTGTTGCCGGGGAGGCTCTTGACTCTGGCGGAGAACCTTGACGTTCTCAACGCCAGCTTCCGGCAAGCTTGTTGCCGGGGAGGCTCTTCAGGGGGTTACTCTCTGGGGCGTTGCCAGCCCCCGAGCTCGCCTTCCATGCGTGTTCCTGCAACACTGACTGGGCATGAAATGCCACAACAGCGTTTGAGCACAACAAGTTGATTAGCTTCTGGTTAATGTCGGATTCGCTGCAATCTTGACTCCTGCTGAATATTCCCTTGCTTGCCGGAACACTTTCCGGTGCGCAGGATCCAGTCAGCAGCGCTTTGAGGAACGGATCCTTAGCAGCTTGCCAGGAACGCCACCTCCCGAAAAGGTTTAACTTCCCGGCTCTGGCGCAGCTGCTCAGGTTGCCGAGCGGACTCGAGGCAACTAGGAGCGCGACTAGCCCCGGGAAGGCTCCTCAGCATACGGGTTTACGCAGGAACCTTAGAATAAAACTCGCTAAGTCCTTCTCCTTAAACGACTGCATTTTTGCACAGTGAGCCCCCCACGCTTGCCGGAATACTCCCCGAATGCGCACGTTCCGGTCGATGGCGCTTAGGATCGAGTCCTGTTCAGCAGCCTATCGAGAACGCCGCCTCTTCGGGAGCTTAACGCCTTAGAAACAATCGCAGCTGCGTCTGCATTGTTGGGCGGACCCAAAACAACCAGGAGCGCAGAATGTTTCAGGAGCGCTCCTTCGCGCACAGGTTATGCACAAAAATATCGTCCAGGATAAGACTTAACAGCAGAAAGTAATTAAAGCTTTAAAACTTAGCTTTTTGCGAAGGTTCAAGCCCTTCTTCTTGGACGCTATGGCGGTGAAGATGATGAAGAAACTGCCGCGCTGATCGCCAGATCAGGTTCGCGCAGCCCCTCATCCCCTACCTGGCGCGCCAAAGATGTCGGGGACGAATCCGCGATCACCTATGGGACCCAGGGAAGGACCCCTTTACGTTCGGCAGGGAGAGACGGTCGCACGAAGAGCAAATCTAGCGAAGAACACGACAGTGCCCGAGAGAGATTTACCCAGGTTCGGGCCGCACGGATGCGTAAAACCCTACTCCTGCTTTTTGGTTTATTATCTGTATGATTGTTCTAGCTCCAGGAGCGCTACAGTACCGAGTAGCTACGTACAATACTGGAGTTCTCAATCCCCCCCGTCCCCCTCCTTTACGTTGCCTATGGGCCTCCTTTTATATGCACAAAGGGGTCACCAACAGGTGGCAAACAGTAAAGGTAGAGGTGGAAAGTTGCTATAGTAAGGCCATTATTACTAGGATGACATGTCCTACCTACCACTGACGGCAGGGGACAAGGGCATTAAATGCCCATGCCTTTGCTGTCTAGATACATGTACCCGGACGTCTTGGACGTGGGAAAAGCCTATCCCACCTGCTCCTGCACCGCTAGCTACAGTGTACCGCCGTCTACACAGTGCCCTGCCACACACGCTTGGAAGGACCCAGAGCGCCACGCTGGCAGAGGCACCGGAGCAGCATAGTAGCACAGTGGTACAGTAACGCTTGCCGCGGCAAGACCTTGCCGCACCTGACAGCTTGCCGCAACCCATAGCCTACCGCGCAAGGTAACTTGCCGGGGCAAGTACCTTGCCGCAGCTGCTATCTTGCCGTAGCCAATACCTTGTCACAGCCAATGACTTGCCGGGGCAAGTACCTTGCCGCGGCAAGTACTCTGCTACAGCATTTACATGCTTATCACTGATGGGTCAGGACAAGCGCATTAAATGCTCTGTCTAGGTGTCCCTTAGCTTCTTGGGGATGGGAAAAGGGGCCATCCTATCAGCGCCGCTTGGCACAGTGCTCTGCCACGCATGCCTGGAGAAGGGTCCAGAGTGCCATGCTGGCGGCCGCACTGGAGCAGCAGCATAGTGGCATAACCTTGCCGGGCAGGAACCTTGCCGGGCTCAGCTGGTCATCCCGGCAAGAACCTTGCCGGGGCCTTGTCTCCAGTCTAGCTGTCCCCCGGCAAGCCTTGCCGGGTTCAGCTGGTCATCCCGGCAAGAACCTTGCCGGGGCCTTATCTTTAGTCTTGTCGAGTCCTGAGCTTGCCGGCCCTGATCTCGCCGGCAGTAGTAGACTTGATCTTCTGGTCGATCCGCCTGGAGTCTTGTCTTGCCAGCTCTGCCTTGCCGGCGTTGCGTGGACTCATTCCCGGCAAGTAGACCTTGCCGGGAACCGGGCTTCGAATGTACTCTTGGGTGGATTCCTCCTCTGCCATGTCCTTCCCGCCTGGAGGTTGCGACTTGCCGGTGCGTGTCCAGGGGTAGTGAACACCCCCCTGTTTATTACACCGACAATCGCCTCAATATTAAAGTTCTTCCCTCCAAAGGACGACTTACCATTACCATTACGGTGCTAGTTTTTATATCCAGTGTTGGTGTTAGCTACAAGATCTGACCCGCCATCAGGATGTCTGCACTTACCACCATTACCCTAGTTGTTTCCATTGTGCCCTGCCATATTCTACTGCCGACCCTTTCCATTACCACCTTTCTTTCCCTTATTGGATTTCTCATCATCAGATCCAGGGTTCTTGGTGGTATCAGAGTCAACATACTTAATGAGAGCCGCCATGAGCTCACCCATATCATTACAATGACGTTTAAGCCATCCAAGCTTCTACTTAAGGGGGGTAAAGTGACAGTTCTTTTCCAAGACCAGAACCGCCTGACCCGCCGCAATACTGTCTGAAGAGTGCATAATAGCCGAGACCCGCCGGACCCAATGATGAGCCAACTCATCTTCACGCTGCACACAGTTATCAAGATCGATAATCGTCAAAGGCTGCTTGCACGTTCCTTTAAAATTCTGAATGAACCGTGCTTTCAACTCTGCCCATGAATTGATGGAGTTGGCAGGCAATCCTTTTAACCAAGTTCGAGCAGGTCCATCCAACATCATGGTAAAATACTTGGCACATACATCATCATTGACATCCAGCATCTCCATGGCTAACTCATAACTCTCAATCCCGGCCTCAGGGGGGAGACCAGCTATATAGTTAGCCACCTTACAAGGACCCTTGAAATCCTTGGGCAGACGTTCATTACGTAAAGATGGTACTAAACAAGGCACCCCAACAGACCTGGAAATCACGCCAGCCCCTACTGACGCTGAAGGGGTCACCGGAGGCTGCTGATAAGCCCCCAGTTGAGCCGCCGCAGCCTCTGGCTCTCGGCGAGCTCTAGCATCATTCACAATTGCCTGAGCATGAGTAAGGGGTGGGTTATTCCCATGGGGCGGGTCATCCTGATTTACTCGACGACGTCGTTCACTACTGGAAACCGCAGGTAACTCAACACGCCGGCTGTAACTGTGGCTTGGGAGGGGGGTCGAGTGCACCCTCTCGTGACTATGTGTATACTTCTCCTACTGTGCAACCGCTGTTTGTAAGAGCTCAATCGCGTTCCGTGCCTCAGCTGCAAAAGGTGTCTCATTTGTAATAGGGATTGCATTGAGCAGGGTAGCCGTCGCTATCATGTTATCCACCGGGTTAGAATAATGGCCAGATGGTGTTGAAAAACGTCAGGGCGGGGTCCGATCCCTGCGGGGCGGATCTGGCAATCGGGGCTGAGCCACCGCCTCGCTCCCTGGGACTTCAGCCACCCGAGTTGTGCCTGGCGGGTTACTTGGCCCCGCACCAGGCGTGTTGAAAAGGTTCTATGCTTCATACTGCAAAGGCAGGCGGGTTTGGTACCTCCTTCGAAGAACAACATTAGAGGCGTTTTGATCCAAACTTAAATGAAAAGCCTCCGCCCTGATATGCTGTGACTCGGCATCCATCTGGGCTCGTTCCTCTGCCATCCTGGCGTTCTCTGCATTAAGCTCCTCCTGAGCCTTGGTCACCTCATCACGTAACTTTGCAATGTCTGTGTTATGCTGTGCTTGATTCGCCATAGTAACCTCTGTTGCTAACAGAGTCATCAAAGTGCCCAAAGTTCAGATAAAACCTGAGCCGGCAGCCGAGCTGAGCCGCCCGCCCCAGCTGTTGCAGCAACAGTCGATCCAGACGTCATAGCCACCGCCGTTGATGAATTGAGAGCCGGCCCTGTACCAGCCATAAAGATAGCAGCACGATACGGCGACTCATAGGGATCCGGAATACTGTCGCCATCGAAATAGCCCCAAGCCCGCCGTCTTGAAGCTGATAGATTGACTCCGTCTCTCCAATCGAGGACTCATCCCCCGAATGGATGACAGTCTCTCCTCCGGACACAAAATCTTCTGCAAGGTCCGTGCCATGCGCAAATCCAACAAAGACACGCTTCCGGCTAGGTTGAACCCTGGCGCGTCGCGCATGTCGAGCCGGCTTGATGATGTCGGTGCAGATGTCCGGCTCAGGCTCTGATCCGCCAATCATGCCGATGAAAACGTGAATCCCGCTGAAGGGGACCCGGTACCTATACTCGATTGAGTCGGCCTCGGGGCCCCAGCCAGCATCGTCGATGTAGAGCTTTCCGCGGCGACTCTTGGTCATCCTGCCAATGGCGTATCCCTTGATCCCTTGGAAAGAGCCCTTCAAGAACTCGAAAGCACCGTGTGCTAGCCCCACAGTGGGCACCAACTGTCGTGGTCTTGTCACGACAGTTGTCCTTGTGAAAGGACTTAGGTGTGGAGCCATCGCAACATGGGTTAACTTGAAGGGGTTGAACGGGACGAAAGACACAAGGTTTACTCAGGTTCAGCCCCTCACAACGAGGTAAAATCCTACTCCTACTTTTGTTAACTATTGCTTGAATATCGATTACAAGGGAGCGGAATCAATTGACCTAGCTCTCGATCAATTGTTTCCTCCCCTTAACCCGCCGCAGGGTCTCTCCTTTATATACACAGGTCGAGGCCCCGGGCTTACAAGAGTCCAACTCGGATCACACAACGTGACCAACTCGATTTCTAAGTCGTCTTGCCTTGCTAGGCAAGTCGCCATCATGGCGGCTCATACCTTCCGGGTTATTATTCTACCGCCAGGTCTTGGGCCTTCAGCAGGCCCACCTTGTAAGCCGCCACCAGTCTTCATGTTTCATCTTCTCGGACCTACTTGGGCTTCCTCGTGTAGAGTCGCCAACAGTATAACCCGGCCCCTCCTGGGTGGGTCACACCTCGAGGTTACATCCCCAACAGAATACATGTTGAATTTAACATAAAAGTTGTTTCAAAGATTCGAATTCATAGGAAGTGCATTCAACTATTTGAATTCGAGATAATGGCATTTGTAAATCAGATCTAAAAGGGGGCATCAATTATTGTTGTGCGTTTGAACATGCTATATATTCATACGCATGTCTAACTATTTTTTTGCAACCAAGGAGATTATATCTGGAACCATGCATGAATTGAGCTAAGCTGCATTTTTTAATATATACTCGTGTACAATGTAGATTCAAATGTACCCCCTTCATTCCAAAATAATCATAGTTTTAGGATTTTCAACAGACAAGATTTTTGAAATTTGACAAATCCTGAAAGTTCAATTCAAGAGAACTCTAAACGTTAAT
Source organism: Thinopyrum elongatum (assembly GCA_011799875.1). Lineage (NCBI taxonomy): Eukaryota > Viridiplantae > Streptophyta > Magnoliopsida > Poales > Poaceae > Thinopyrum > Thinopyrum elongatum. The sequence goes on from CM022303.1 coordinate 410,952,772, forward strand.
GCTTCTGCTCCCAAATATTGAACGAAGAGCCAAATAAGCCTCTGGTTGCCCGAAACTGCGCGAGACCAATGTTTGGTGGTAGGAAATTACTGTCCTGACACTGAACCGTGTAGCCTATCGTGGCGATGTCCAAAGGTCTAAACCGGGGTAGGTTTGTAACTTCACCAAGACGCCGGTCAACCACCTCTGAGAAGCATTCATACACCGTGGGCGCCTAAACACCCATGCGCTCGGCCAAAATTTATTCCGCCCACTATTTGGGACACCTGAGTTTACTGTCCTACCCCTGACCCGCAATATGTCCGAAATTTTAGATTGGGGCAAAGTTTGTAACTTTCCCCAAATTTCAAACAAGCATGTCCCAAACCGAAACATTGTTCCCCCTTAGCTCCCCCTCCCTCCGTTTCCCCATTCATACTCCGTGGGCGCCAAAACGCCCTCACCACCAGCCGCAAAACCCCAGCCTCCTCCATCCTCCACCCCATCGCACCCAATCCACCGCCGCCCTCGTCCATCACGCCGGAGCCGGTACCCCGACGTCGTCGTCCAATGCAACCGCAATGCCCTCAAGGACTTAGTAGCGCAAGCCGAGGCAGAGCTGCCTCCACGACGCCGACGCCGATGTGCGCCGTACCAGAACCACTTCGACCACGCCGTCCTGCGCCTCATCACAGCCGCTCCACTGTCACAATCGTCCAATGCACCGGAGTTGTTCCCGCTATGCCGTCGTTCGCCGGCTCAGATCTGGTTCCCCGCCGCCGACAGACGACCACCACACCACACTCAACAACTTAGCCATGGGTTTGTCCAAGGCTCCACCGTCCTCCACATCATCTTGTTTCCAGCGAACCACAAGAAGATCATTGAAAAAACAGAAGGAGGACACAACACTGCCAGCAAAAATAGGTACTCCTCTTCCCTTATTCGTGCAAATCTTATGTCTCTGCTCACACCGTATTCATCCCATGAAAGAAACTAGTTGAGCGCTTCTTACTGCACCTTCTTCGTGATACTAAATGCATAAGGTTTCCCCCCATTTACTATTTCACATTAGCTAGAGGTCAGTCGCCCGCCTGGAGCACCTAGTCTACCTGTTCACCGGGAAAGCGGCGCATTGGTGTCTATCATAGGGGTGTGGGGCACAGGAGCTGCTTTCGACCGATCTGGAGGTCAGGGGGGCTTAAAGGGATGGCCAGGGGGCAGTTCCTAGCACGGCGGTGCGGTGATGTCGAGGGGATGGCGGAGGCAGGGGAATGGGCTGGTGGCCGATGGCGTTTCGAGGAAGATCGTCAACACTAACTGGCTGGAGGTAGATGAAGGCTATCTACCCATTCTTTGTACATCGGACGGTGCAGAATAAATGGACTGACCTATTTGTTTTCAGTCGACTATTATTTTCATAGGACCACAACTTGTGGTGTGCTGGAGGAGTATCTGCATTTCCCAGCCATCCGTGTGCTCATATCTCAAAATCCTAGAATGTAATTTTGTGTGCCATGCATGTTGTAGAGCTAACATATGTCTCACGTCATTTATTTCTCACCCACCTGCTATCTGCTGCTTTTACAGTGTACTACTTGTGCACACACTTCACCAATACTCACACTATCATCTTTTTATGCATGGGTATTTCAGACTTTGATGCACTGCTAATAAATTCACAAAGGAAAAGACAGAAGTCGCTCCAGTCTAATTCGAGGATAAGCACTAAGCATTTCAGCTCTCTAAAGGATGCAGTGTCAGCAGATGGAGACAGTAAACGTAGCTCTGCAGTTGATGATCTCAATTGCCACACACAACCATCCCAAGTGCTTGCTTTAACTTCGCGCTGTCAAATATGGTTGCATGTTGCATATGGTGTCTAGCTTGTATTGCTTCCAATTTGGTTAAATTGCATCTGCTTACTTTACACATTATACCTTTGATAATGACATGCCTTCCTGTTTTTTATACATACTACATCTGTCTATTAACCATGTTCTTACATCAAACTAATGCTCTTATGTATCCCTCATCAATCACTTATGATGAGACAGTCATGCCAGTGGGTTACTGTGAGACGCGCTACTCTTTTAAAGAGTGCAGTGTCATTCTCCCCACATGATTCTCAAGAAACAGCAAGGCTAAATGAAGATAGTCAACGTAGCTCTGTAGTTGATGACCGCAATTCCCCTACACCACCATCGCAGGTGCTTGCTCTTACTTGGCAATGTTATATGTGGTAGCATGTTGCATATGGTGTCTACCTTGTATTGCTTCTAATTAGGGTAAATTGCATCTGCTTAGTTAACACATTATACCTGTGAATATGACATGCTGCTGCGGAGCATCCTACGGAAATCACCATGTCAAGAGTCCGTTTGGCAAGTGACACGTGCGACATCTACTTCACATACACAAAGGTGAATCATGTCCTTTATACGTGTTCACTTGAACCCTTTGAGGATGGTATACTACTTGGCACTCCACTCCTGTGCATGCATAGGTATTGTCGGAGCTTCACGGATGTCAAGGAAGTGTGCAAGCGCCAAGGCACAAGTACACCATCCACGAGGGAAGCATGGAAGCGATGATGGAAGAAGAAGGAGCCGTTGAAGCTACAGCGGCCGGACATCCGGCGCCTGTGCAGCTGCCAAGGAGCTGCACTAGTAGACGCCCAAAAGCATCAGCGGCTGGACATCCGGCGCCTCCCGACAGCCCGGACATCCGGCCTTCCCCCAAAAATTCGGCAGTCACAATAGAACGCACGAGAAGTTTTGGCCACCACCAGGCCGAACATTCGGCCCGTGCCCTGGACATCTGGTGTCTCGCGAACAGCCAGACATCCAGCCCCCAGACCAGACATCCGGCGCGTGCGTGCGCGCAGCCCCGGTCCAGAGGCCCATGTATCTCCCTTTCCCACTTACCCCTTCATGGCTTAGACTGTAAATAGACATCCCCCTCCTCCATTCTAGGGTTAGCATTGTCTTACCTAATTTTGGAGATTAGAGCATTGCTCATCCACTTGTACCCCTACTCCATTGGAGACCGAGGCCTCCTAGGAGAAGATCCCCCAAGTGGATTCAAGACCCCGTCAAGGGAAGATCCCCTCGTGGATTTAAGACCCCATGTCCTCACAGATTGGGAAGAAATAGTGACTGTTTGTATCATCCCTTGTTGTGTTTGGATCGTGTGTCTCTTTGTGTACTTGGATCTAGCACATGTGTAATCGAATCTCGTTGATTTGAGTGTTTCCTCTCGTTTCCCCTCGTGTTTTCTCTCGTGTGTTCATTGTGTTCTTCATGGGATCTGCTCCAATCATGAAAGATCGGCCCCTAGGGATCCACCCTACATCATCTTGGTATCATGAGCCACATTGATCACGATTTTGAAGCCTCCCCCATAGTTTTCTAGCCTGATTTTGCTTTGATTTTGTCCCAATTTCGAAAATCCCCACCAAAAATAGCCCCCAATTTTTTTTTGTGATTTGTTGGTTTGATGATGTTTTGTTGAATTTGATCCATGGGTTCGCTGTGTTACTAGTAGATCTAGCTTCTCCCCAATTTTCCCCACTTTCCATCCACGAAATCACTCCAATTTTGCCCTTGGAATCATCAATTTCCGCCCCCAAATCGAGTTCATCGAGTTCATCCTCGGATTTGGAGCCCGGACTTTCGGCCCGTGGCCCCGGACATCCGGCTCCTAGAGCGCAAATTCGCGTGCGGTTCTGGACATCAAGCCTCCGATTTCCGGCCTAGCACCCGGATGTCCGGCCCCTGGGGTTTCAGCCTTCTTTGTATCACCGTTTTGGCCATAACTAATTCATACGGAGTTTAATTTTGACGTTCTTTAGTTCGTTTTGAAGCTATTGACATTCCCCATCCCACAATAATACTTCCACCATATTTTGATTCCATTAAATTTTTTGAACTTTGGCATCTTTGCCTAGGGCTTCCACCATATCATCCGCATTACCACCACTGACTTCCGCAACCTAACCCATTTTATTCCCCATTGCATTTGAGGTTATTTGAGTTGTGGTTTGTGTCTCCTAAGGTGTTTCGGCTACTTAGGGATGGTAACTTGAACTTCAACACCATGTATAGTCCACCATACTCTTCCGCGACCTTAACCCGTTTTGACCGAGTTTCCGCCCATACTTCCGCAACCACCATCGCATTCCTGCTACCACCATTTGACATTTGCCTTTGAGATTTTGGGTTCACAGTTTTTCCGTTTCCCAAGGTGTTTCGGCTAATTAGGGATGGTTCGACATCGAGAACACCCCCACTCATCATTGCCACGAGGTCGCCGTCGACATTGACCACTTCAACATTTTGAAACCTCCACCGTAAGCAAGGGACGGTAACCTCGATGACATCATTGTATATCCCCCCTTGCCATTGCATTGTTAACCCCTAGCCCATTTTGTGTCACTTGCCTATCGAGACTAGCCATTGAGTATTGCCAGCAACATTACTTGTGCACATTAGTGATCATCGCATACATACATCATATTGGTATCATCTTGGTATCATAGTACCATCCCTTGTGTCACAAGATTGTTCCCGCATATACACAATTTCTATCTTGGTAAGAAATTTTTGCATAAGGGACAAAGAAAAAGAATAAGCTTTTAAGCACAGAGAAAAACAAAGAGCTTGTAAGCAAGAGCCATAGCATCATACCACATTGCATATCATAATACCATATTGATCATCTTGGATCATCGTGTGCGAAACACCGGGAACCATATATACATAGCATACTTGGGATAGAAAGTCCATACGTTTTGTCTTTCCTAGGGTGTGCACCTATTAAGCAATCGTGCTAGCATGTCTCTTGAGTTTTGCAACACGAGCATTTTCCGTGGATTCCACATTTTGTGCTCATTCCTTGGTTCTGCCCATCTATCTATCTATCTATCTATCCGTGTGTGTGTTTCCGTGTGCCACTCTTTGCTATTGGTCTACTTGTTTCACTTGAGAATTTGTGAATCTCTTTCAACATTATTGACTCTTACTAACATTTTGCATCAAATTTTTGTGCCACTATCCTCACCAAGCTACTCCATAAGCCTTACTTGTGTAGGTGTGAGAATTGACAAGATCCGGTACCAATTGTGCTATTTCCATAATACATTATTGAGTGATCATTGATCCATCTTCAACATTGTTTTCTTTGAGGGGGATCCATCTTCAACATTGGATAAGGTACATTTGGTGTAGTTCTTTCCTTTATTCCACTCACATTTGTTCGAGTCTTGTCATGGATAGGCAAAGCACATCTACTTCGGTCTACAACAACAATGACAAGTTCAATGCCATGAAGGACCACATCGAAGCCAAGATGGATGCTCGAATGGAGGACCTCAAAGCCCTCATCAAGACCTACCAGCGGTCTCCCTCATCTTCAAGAAGACGCTCAAGTACACATGCTTCCGAGCTACCAACTTCGGCAAGATCACATCGGCATCGACACCATGACCAACAAGAATGTGAAGGTCAAGAGCTCAACACCAACAACCGCTCAACGACTTCACCATCTACCTTGGCATCTTCGCCAAGCGACTTCAAGGAATCTTTGCCTTTGGACATGTGGCATCTTCACTAACAAGCACCTCAAGATTACACTGAAGAGAAGCTCCCCAAGCTCAAGTTCGCGACCTCCTTGACCTACTTTGACCTCGACACAGACCACGAGCTTCCTTTCTATGGGACTCAAGACCCTGAGGAGTATCTCGAGTGGGAGCGCAAGATGGACGACTACCTCAAGCTACATCAAGTCGCTTCCGAAGATCAAGTGAAGTGCGCCACAAGTAACTTGCACGACTGCGCGTTGACATGGTGGCTTCACACACCTTCGAAAACCTCCAACATGAGTTGGCCCAAGACGAAGAAAGCTATGTGGAGAGAGTTTTTGCCTTCCACGTACATGAAACATCTTCAACGCCAATTGGAGAACACCATCCAAGGATCCAAGTCCGTCGACGAGTACTTCAAGGAGATGAAAAAAGCCTTGCAACGAGCCGGCGTGTTCGACCCCACTTCAATGAAGTTCCACTTCATGATGGGATTGAACAATGACGTCTACAAGACTATCTTCCACGAAAACTATATGTCCCTCAAAGACAACTACTTTGGTGCTCTCATGGTGGAAAAAGAATTCATGAAGGCCAAGGCTTCTTCCCCCCAAGCTCACTTAGCGATGACCAAGCTCCACGGCAACGAGCATGAGGGTAGTACCACCAAGTTGTCCAAGCCCGACGAGCTCCAACACGATGCTCCCAAGTTCGACTTCACCACCATCCCTCTTTGAGGCATTGATAATGCGGAGTCTACCATGACTCTTTTTCAAGACGGTGCAGCGACGACTATGACTACGGAGACCTTCAAGGACCAAGCTTTGGAGGGGAGCAACATGGTGATGAGCAAGGATGATGCTTCCATCTTTGGAGGCGAGAGTGATGGTGTGCCATCATCGGCCCTCATCCACGGTGATGAGTTGGTTGAGCATGGGATTTTCCCTTCGACCACGGCGGCATATGATGATGACTTGAGTGACTTGTGCCACCATATTGAGAGCGAGAGCAAGTTCACCACTAGCCCCATATATGATGAGTTGCCCCAATTCCCATGTGAGGAGAGCCACAACCCCCATCACTTGAGTGAGATGAGTGGCTCCACCATATGTGACTTTGAGTGCACCTACTTTGAGGGAGTGAGTGAGCCACCACATAGAGAGAGAGAGAGTGATAGTTGATAGGTCATGTGAGGACATTTTGAACTCTAACGACTTAACCTCTACCTCTATTGTGTCTTCTCATTTGGTGCTAGGTCCCATATATGATGACGCGTAGACCCTCGACGGCTTTGTCCTTCCTTTGGACAAGACGATGGCCATGGTGGAATACGATGCACCCCTGCATGGTTCCATCAAGATGAAGATGACCACCATTTGGTCTTTGCCACCTCACCTACACCACTTGAGTGGAATGAAAAATGTAACTTAGGTGAAGGTGATGCTCTAGTCCCACTAGTGGACATTCTTGACATTGATTGCTTGCATGATATTGATACACCTATTACCATGCTTCATGCTAGTGCGACTTCCCCATGCGATGATTTACCCATTTATGATGAGTTTGATGATTGCCATGTGGAGTCTATTAGTTGTGATGCCATGTTACATAGGATTTCTTGTTATAATACTCTTGGTCACATCATGTTTGATAATCCGCTTGACTTGTCATATGCTATGAATGAGATCAACCATATGTCATATTTGCAATCTCATCGTAGTGACTATGCATATGCCATTAAAATAAACCCAATTTGCACATATGGCATAGATGACAAGCCCATGGTTATTGGCATTTTTTTTCTTGTGATGGTATTGATATGCTCCCTTTGCATCATTCCTCTCATATGCCATGCCATTACCACATAGCTTCGAACATGCTTTGTTTTGAATATTGTTCATATTCTCCATATGATGTTTCTGATATTGCTCATGAGGAGACCCCCATAGTTTCCTCATACATTTTATGAGATTTTGATCAATCCCATCCATTGCATGATTCCCATGATTGTGTGCACCATATGCATCCCATGAATAAAAATGCTATTGTTGTGCCACACACTTGCTATAATTGCATGCTCAATTTGTGTCCCCATCGTGTCATACATAACAACTATTCTTTCATGATGGATGACATGTTCTTATACCATGCTTCAAATTTCTTTGAGCGATGCTTATCTTGTGCTAACTCTCACTTGCACATACACATCATGATGGATGATGTGTACATTTACCACACACACAATTTCTTTGGTTTGTGTCTTTTTTGTGTAGGTACCCATGAATAATTGTCATCCTCACAATCCCATGAGTTGACAAAACGATCCCTAGAGAGCAATGATCATTTGGGATCCCGTGGATTTTCATTCCCACCACTCCCTCCGCGCAAAGACTTCGCGCATTTCTTCTACATGGCCCTCACATGGTTATGGGTTATTGGCCATTACCTATTCTATGCCCATCTTGCCATGTTCATTTTGCATGATATGCTCATTCCTATGCCTTTGCCATGCATTTGTGACCCATGCTTTGCATTACACATGATGATTGATTCATGTACTTGTATGTGTATTTGCAAGCTTGGTGGAGATATTTCTTGTTATTGCCATGATCCATTTGTGACCCATACCTATGATGATCCTTTGATCTTGCTTCATTTTCGTGCTTGTGATATGTCACGTGCATTGCCTATATCTACTATTTGCTCACATGACATGATTACCATGATTTCCTAGTGTGCTGCATCTTCGCTCCACTAGTTTGCACGACATGATTACTATGATTGCTTTGTGTAGTGCATCACCCATGATTCATACTTGCTCATTTCATGCGATTCATAGCCCCTATTGCAATGCTTTGCACATGATTTCTTTTAAATGTTGTCATATGTCTCCATATGTTGCCTCCCGCATGCTAGATGATTTTCCATGTATTGAGTGCAACAATGATTTTAGTCTTGCTCATGAGATTGCCCCCATAGCATTCTCACATATATTTGGAGATTTTGACATATTTCTTGTGAAGCATGCTTGTCTTCCTTCTTTGCACCATATGCATCGTGCCATGAACATAAAGATTGTTGCATCATATTCTTCATGCACTTTTGCTACTAATGATTATGTGCAAGAGATGAGAACCATCACAATGGTTGATGTGTTTATCTACCAAGCGCATACGTTCTTTATTTTGTTGTGTGCATGTGTAGGATACTTGGACTTCGTGTCGACTTCCACTTCACGTGAGTTGAACATTCGATCTCTTGAGAAGGAGCCTCCTACATTCTATCATGACTCGCTTCTACACCGCATTTGCTTGCGTTTCGGCATTGTGAAGGATGCACAAGGACACGCCTTCAAGGTGACATCTTTCTTGAGCATGGATATTGCGGATCATACTACTTGTGTTGCTTGCACCATGAGACTTATTGGTCATCTCGGACCATTTGATTGCACACATGTCAGAGATCTTGCTTCGACTTGTCATTTTCACCGTTCCATGCATCATGATATATATATGCCTTGTGTGTTGCATCCAACTTGTGGATTACTTTATCCTATCATATGTTTGGTTGCACCAATGTCATTTTTCACATATGCCATGTACTTGGTGATCGTCCACTCCTACACGGCGAAGCCATATCTTTCCCATGGTGATTTGGTTTTTGATCCGACGTCGGATCTTTCCCAAGGGGGGGGGGGGGAGATGATGCGGAGCATCCTACGAAAATCACCATGTCAAGAGTCTGTTTGGCAAGTGACACGTGAGACATCTACTTCACATACGCAAAGGTGAATCATCTCCTTTATACCTATTCACTTGACCCCTTTGAGGATGGTATACTACTTGACACTCCACTCGTGTGCATGCATAGGTATTGTCAGAGCTTCACGGATGTCGAGGAGGAGTGCAAGCACCAAGGAACAACTACACCATCCGCGAGGGAAGCATGGAAGAGACGATGAAAGAAGAAGGAGCTACTGAAGCTACATCGGCCGGACATCCGGCACCATCCCCGGACATTCGGCGCCTCCCGATAGCCCGGACATCCGGCCTTCCCCTGGAAATCTGGCAGTCACAACAGAACAAACAAGAAGTTTCGGCCACCACCAGGCCGGACATCCGGCCCATGCCCCGGACATCCGGCGTCTCACAAACAGCCGAACATCCGGCCCCCAGACCAGACATCCGGCGCCTGCCTGCGCGCAGCCCCGGGTGAGACGCCCATGTATCTCCCTTTCCCACTTACCCCTTCGTGGCTTAGACTATAAATAGACACCCCCCTCCTCCATTCTAGGGTTAGCATTGTCTTAGCTCATTTTGGAGATTAGAGCATTGCTCATCCACTTGTACCCCTACTCCATTGGAGACCGAGGCCTCCTAGGAGAAGATCCCCCAAGTGGATTCAAGACCCCGTCAAGGGAAGATCCCCTCGTGGATTCAAGACCCCATCTCCTCACGGATTGGGAAGAACTACCGAGCATTCGTACCATCCCTTGTTGTGTTTGGATCGTGTGTCTCTTTGTGTACTTGGATCTAGCACATGTGTAATCGAATCTCGTTGATTTGAGTGTTTCCTCTTGTTTCCCCTCGTGTTTTCTCTCGTGTGTTCATCATGTTCTTCGCGGGATCCGCTCCAATCGTGAAAGATCGGCCCCTAGGGTTCCACCCTACATCACATGCCTTCCTGTTTTTGGTACATACTATGTCTTTCTATTAACCATGTTCTTACATCAAACTACTTTTCTTGTGTATCCCTCATCAATCACTTCCGACGAGACACCTTCAAATTGATAGTGTGATATTGGTTGCATCTTGCATATCATCTCAAGCATGTACTGGCTCTAATTTTTTGAAATGCCACTTATGATGAGACACTTCTAACTTGGTAGAGTGATTTTGGTTGGATCTTTCATATGGTGTCTAGTTTGCATTGCTTCCAATTTGTTGAAATGCCTTCTGCTTAGCGTTTTTCGTACGTATTCCATCCTCCTACAATGTGGCACTACTGCAGGATGCTGCTAACGCGACACTACAATCAGAGACCCTTCGACGAAACTGTGTGTGATGCATTAATCATAAATGGTGATGTAAAAAATCGTCAAAAAAGATGCAAAACGTTTGCGATGGCGGATACATCAAACACGGTTCAGATTTTAGTTGCGTGTGCAATGCAGGGCATACAGTTCACTCCTATGAACTGTTTGCAATGAGCTTAACAACAGAAATGGGCAGCCAGATGAAGTTGTGTGCGATATATATGGCATACAGTTCACCCCGATGAACTGTTTGTGATGAGCAAAGACAACAGAAATAGTCAGCCAGATCAAGGTGTGTGCGATATACGGCATACAGTTCACCTGGATGAACTATTTTCGATTAGGGAACACAACAGAACCGGTTAGCCAGATCAAGGTGTGTGCAATAGAGGGCAGACAGTTCATTCTGATGAATTGTTTGCGTTCAGCCAAGAGAACAGAAACGGTTCAACTTAACAAGATGTGTGTGATACGCAGCAAATATGTCCGTAATCAGAAATGTGTGCGAAGACCAAAAATAACACAGACGATTACTGCTAATAAGCTGCGTGTGTTGTGAGCAAACACTTGCTGGTATACAATTGTCAGCGATTGACGAAATCATCACCGACGGGTTCCCTAGTATGGTCCGTGTGCGATGTCATTGCACACAGAACAACACCATATGTACTTATAACTTATAAGGACTTGATTCCATTAACAGATTGAACATCCAATTACATAGGTGGCTAGTACACACATGACCTTTGCACACACCAAAGTATGTTCCAAAATGCCTAGAAAACTCAAATAATGTATAAAAAGGCAAAACCAACCCTGTATAATTTCATATTTTTAGGACGACGCTTCTATAGTTGCATGTTGCCTCTGTAAAATAAATCAAGGCGAGAAGAGACAGCGTATGTCGTTTCACACACATAGGTGACAAGTTCCCTCTCGGAACCATGAGCCTTTTTTAGAGAAGCTTTGATTTGTAAGTTGTTTATACCAAAACTTGTCCCAAATTGGACTAATTTTTTACCACAGCATGTTGGTGCGATGTCATAATACCATGCCAAGTTTCATGATTTTCAGACGAGTTTTGGATTTACAGCAATTTTAAAACCATGTTTCTCAATGTTTAGTATCGAGTCGACACCGCCTTGGATAGGCTTTTTCCTCGTGGGTACCAAATGTCAGAATCCAAATCTATCAGTACCATGCAGCTTTTCTTACTAAGAATTATAGCCCATTTGGTGTGCTAGCTGAAAATAAGTTTGTGGGTGTTGGCGGACGCTAAGAACTTGCGGGTTCTGTAATGAACATTGATCTCAAGGATCATGCAAGAATGATGTTCTTTCCCTATGTTGTGAATGGTTATAATATTTATGTCTTAATTAAAGAAATGGCAAGCCATTGGACGAGTATGAAAGAAAATATGGGTCAAAGCCAAGTTGAAAAGGGTAACAATATCTAACTCCAGCTTACAAAAGGTACAAAAGCACGAGGCACTACTAGGGAAAACCTTATACACAGAACCTTAGCAGTAGCGCGGGATAAAAAGCGGCGCTACTGCTACTTAGCCATAGCGCGGGTCACGACCAGGCGCTACTGCTATCGACTTAGCAGTAGCGCGGCACGAAAAAAGAACGCTACTACTAAAATTGCCCGACCGTTCCCGCCATGCTAGATTTAGCAGTAGCACGCCTCAGGTAACCGCGCTACTGCTAATTTAATATTAGTAGCGCGTTTTTTGGGTAGGGCGCTACTGCTAAGTTTGAACCTGGCCACATGGCGGGCCCCACTTAGCAGTAGCGCCTCTCCCAAGGGCGCGCTACTGCTATCTTCTTAGCAGTAGCGCATTTTACACCCTGGCGCTACTGCTAAACCGCAACCACCACCTTTCCCCTCCCCCCTCCCCCATCCTCTGTTCCTTCACTTTCCCCTAGATCCCACCTCCTCTCTCCCTCACTTTGCTTCTTCCTCACTACTTCTCCCCCCATTACTCTCCTTCTTCTACCTCTCTTTCTCTCTCTTTATTGCTCCTAGCTAACTACACCACCTCCATTAATGCATCTCCTTTCTCTTTTTCCTTCCCCCTCCACTAGTTGAACTTATCTCCTTCCCAAACTAGCTAGGTAGATCTAGAATTTAGTGAGGTGACCTATGTACCTCCCTAACTAGATCTAGCCTTGTCAAGAAGTAAGCTTTGTCCACTTTTGATCATTCCATAGGTGTGTGGCGACACCGATCGACATCATCATCATCGTGCTCGATCTCGAGATAGGTGATTAAAAATTTGTGCTTTTGCAAGAATGGAAATATGTGTATGTGTGCGATATGACATAATCGGGCGATATGATGGAAATTGTGTGTGTGGCATGAGTTGCCGCCAAATTGTGCTTGAGTTGCCTATGTTTTGCCGAAATGTTGATTTATTTCCGTTTCGGCGAATTTCGTGCAAACTCTATATGTCCTATTTTTAGGGAAGGTCATGCCAAATTTTTGTATGACTTTGATGCATGCATGCATGCATTTTTATAATCAATTTTTTTATTATTACCATGCATGCGTTCATGATGGTTAGTGGAACGATGGTGGAAAGGTGGTTGCGGTCGGCGGTGCAGGACATGAATGAAAATAACCGGACAAATATTTTATGTCCATGTCGAAGATGCAAAGGAGGAGTTTGGCTCAACCCCTATGAGGATGGTCGTGTGATGGTGCACCTGCTCATGACTATTTTCATGGATGGCTATACTCGGTGGATAATTTAAGATGAGGATGATGATGATGAGGACGCCGACGGGGCAGGTAATGACGACACGGGGCAAGACGAGGAGATGACCGATAATGGCGGCGGAGAAGGGGCCGGACATGGCGGCGGGGAAGAGGCCGTACATGGCGTTGGAGAAGAGGCCGGACATGGTGGCGGATAAGGGGCCAGACATGGCGGTGGAGAAAATGTGGACTCCATGCCACAGACTTCGTCGGTACTAAGTTCAATCATGCGGGACCCTCATGTTCAAGAACTGCTTCGCAAGGAGACGAGTACTGACAAAGCTGCTTCTAGAGAGGAGGCCAAGCTGCAGCAACTGGTGGTAGACTCGAACACTCCATTGTATGATGGTTGCGACCCCGAGGTGACCTGCTTGAGTTTCACACTCGAACTTCTGAAGACGAAGGCTAAAAACAAATGGACCGACACTAGCCTCGATGAGCTTCTCAAGTACCTAAAGGATGTTCTTCCCGCGGGGAATCTATGTCCTACTAGTGTGGATGAGGCCAAGAAGATCATGTGCCCTCTTGATCTGCCGCACATTAGATACCATGCATGCATCAACGATTGCATAATTTATCGGAAGGAGCACACGAAAAAAACCAGCTGTCCGGTGTGCAATGCTTCTCGATACAAGAAGGCCGGGAAGAAATCTCCCCCAAAAGTTGTATGGTACTTACCGATCACTCCCCATCTGGAACAGTATTTTGTAGATCCCAAGGAAGCAAAGCTCATGCGTTGGCATGCGGAGAGGATAAAGCCTGACGATGGAGATGATCCGAAGTTGAGACACCTCATGGATGGAAGCCAGTGGAGAGCGTTCAATGGCGAATATCAATATTTTGCATGTGATGCAAGGAACATCGTGCTTGGCACGTGTACCGATGGCATGAATCTGTTTGGCAACCAGAACACCAACCATAGCACATGGCCCGTGTTTGTATGGATGTACAACATCCCCCTGGTTGTGCATGAAGTTGAAGTACATACACATGAGCATGCTGATTCAAGGGCCGAAACAACCGGGAAATAATATTAATCTATATCTGGGGCTACTTCAAGAGGAGTTAGACACGTTATGGAAAACACCGGCCAAGACATGGGATGCCAGCAAAGGCGAGTATTTCTATATGAGAGCCGCATTGATCACGACGGTGCACGACTATCTCGGTTACGGATATGTCGTAGGACAGGTGTGCCATGGATATTGCGGATGCACGCGGTGCATGGATGATACGACATCTCAGCAGCTAATGTCAACGAAAGATGGTGGGTCTGGGAAAATCATGTACATGGGGCATCGAAGATGGCTCGAGAAGGACGACCCATGGAGAAACCATGGAGATCTATTCAATGGTGAGGCTGAGCATCGAGGACCTCCACGTAAGCGGAGCGGCGCCGAAATCGATGAGCTGTTGAAAACTGGGAACAGTGCCCCGCGCCGGGAAAGACGATGAAAAAGGCGCCAGAGCTGCTGCTAAAGGTATGGAAGATGAGGTCTGTTTTCTGGGACTTGGAGTACTGGCACAAACTCGACACGCCTCATTGCCTTGATCAAATGCATATCTGTAAGAATATCCTTGAGAGCTTGCTTGCGACACTGATGAACATGACGGATAAGACCAAGGATGGGCCGAAGGCAAGAAAAGACTTGCAAGATTTGAAAATCAAGGCAGATCTGCTCATGTCGCCCCATCAAAAGTCAGAGGAGACAGAGACGGAGACGGAGGCGCGGGAGAAGAAGGGCAAAAAAGTAAAGGAAGAGGATTATTGCCCCGCTTCTTGCTTCACCTTAAGTCCGACTGAGATCGATCAATTCTTCAAGTGCCTTACCGGAATCAAAGTTAGTTCCGGTTACTGTGGGAAGATAAGCAGATATCTAGACACGAAGAAGAAAAGGTTCGGCTGGATGAAGTCCCATGACTGTCATGTGATGATGATGCAGATACTACCTGTTGCCCTTAGAGGGATAATGGACAAGCACGTCCATGACATGCTTATTGGTCTCTGCAACTTTTTCGACGTCATCTCTCGAAAGTCGATTAGTGTGAAGCAGCTCCGAAGGCTATAGGAAGAGATCGTTGTGATACTAACTGAGCTAGAGATGTACTTCCTGCCCGCGTTCTTTAACGTCATGGTCCATCTGTGTGTCCATATTGTGGACGACATAATAGACCTGGGGCCGTCATTCCTGCACAACATGATGCCGTTTGAGAGGATGAATGGGGTCATCAAAGGATTCGTTCGTAACATGTCCCGTCCGGATGGAAGCATCGTCCAGGGCTATCTGACACAAGAGTGCATCTCTTTCTGCGAGAATTTTCTATATGGCGGAGACCGACCTGATGTTGGTTTGCCCGTTAAGAAGCACCTTGGGAGGCTCGAAGGAGAAGGTCACTCCAACGGTCGCAGGGAACTGCATGTGGCCTACTCGGATCGACGCAACAACTTTAACATAGCAAACTTAGTAGTGCTACATCACCTAGATGAGGTAGATCCTTTCGTGACACTGCACAAAGAAACCATCACAAAGAAGTATCATGACTGTGGGCTCTGTAGGACGGACGCCAAAGTTACTAGAGAGCACAACTCCACTTTCCTGCATTAGTTCAAACAGCATATTCTTGCTAATCCCCCGGAAGAGGGCTCTAAGGACGGATTACTCATATACGCCTTAGCACATGGCCCCGCACCCAACCTCGTGACCTATCAGAAGTACGATATCAACGGATACACGTTCCACATGGAGGACAAAGATATGAACAGTGATTTTCAGAACTCAGGGGTGACGATGGAATGCATGACCGGCGACAATGGCACAACAGAGAGATTCTACGGAAGGGTCGAGGAGATCTGGGAGCTTGACTACTCTGGACTACACAGCGCGACGATGTTCCATGTTAGATGGGCTAAGAATGTCGAAAGAGAAAACCAGTATTTCACTACCATGACTATACCCAACGCCAAGAGCGCTATCGTGAATGCCATCGCAAAAACGAGCCATGGTTACACGCTAAGCATGTGACACAATGCTTCTTCATAACCGACCCGAGCAATCCCAGCCGTGTTGTCGTGAGGAGAGGCAAAAGGAACATCATTGGAATGGATGGAGTCGCCAACGAGGAAGACTACGACCAGTACGGCAACCCGATGAGGTAAGATGATGATGACGATGAAGTATACGTCAGAAGAAGAATCAATACTACATTACCTAAGAAATATCATACTCCATGGAAAAGGAAAAGTCACAATGAGGGGCTCAATTATTCATCAACGAAAAAGAAGGGAAAGAAGCTCACTCAAAAATGAAAACATCGACGTTGAGAAACCATTATGGGTCAAATGATGCAATATATATGTTCCTATTTTGTATGCACACTTAACCGTTATGGGTCAAATGATGTAATATATATGTTCCTATTTTGTATGCACACTTAACCGTTATGCATGGGTCAAATGATGTAATATATATGTTCCTATTTTGTATGCACACATAACCGTTATGGGTCAAATGATGCAATATATATCGCCTTAGTTATATACATTGTACCACCTTCCCTTCGTTCCGGCTCTCAGAAAAAAGGAAAAGAAAAGAAAAGAAAGAAAGCAAAAAAGAAAAGAAAAGAAAGAAAGCAAAAAAGAAAAGGAAAAGAAAAGAAAAGAAAGAAAGCAAAAAAGAAAAAGAAAAGGAAAATAAAATAGAAGAAACAAAATGGAAAAGAAAAGAAAAAAGTAAGCAAAAAAGAAAAGGAAAAGAAAAAATGAAAACAATAGCAGGAGCGCTGGTTGAATAAAAGCGCTATAGCTACGTTATGTAGCAGTAGCTCTGTCCCAGAAGTGTGTTATAGCTGCATCATATACCAGAAGCGTGCTATAGCTAAGTTAGCTATAGCGCGTTTTCCAGAACCGCACTACCGCTATTTTCACATAACCCCACACACGGGCTTCCCTCATCTGCTTCCTCCCCCTATTCCCCCATTCTCTTCTTCCCCTCGTAGCCGCCGCCAGAGCCCCTGCCCTCGCCGGAGCTTGAGCACTGACGCCGACCCCAACGTCGCACGCCTCCCTCGCCGTCGCCCGGCCCCGACCCCGACGCTGCGCGCCTCCTCCCTCGGCCCCGGCCCCGGCCCCGACGCTGCACGCCTCCGTCTCCGTCACCTGGCCCCGGCCCCGACCCCGACGCGGCATGCCTCCCTCCTCTGCTTCCTCCCCTCCCTACCTTGGCCATCGTCGGGGCTGCCTCCTCGCCCTGCACCCTCTGTAAGCCCCCCACCGCTCCTCTCTCTCTGCCATTAGGGTTCTAGCTAGGGTTCTTAGGTCAATTTACTTAGGTTTTAGTTAGGGCAGTAGGTTAATTAGGTTATCTATTTAGTTAGGGCAGTAGGTTAATTAGGTTCTTAGGTTAATTTACTTAGGTTTTAGTTATGGCAGTATGAAACCTAGGTTTTAGTTATGAACCCTAGGTAGTTATTTTTTTGCGGTGATGAATTTAGTTATGAACCCTAGCTAGGTATCAAATTTAGTTATGAATTTACCTAGGTAGAAATTTTATTCAAGGAATTTTTATTGGTATTTAAAGAAAAAATAGAATTGTTGCTATTTGATTTTTTTAGTTAAAGGTATTGTTGCTATATGAACCCTATATGATATGTGGACATGTGATTTGGACATGTGATATTTGGAAAATGATGGTTATGTGTAGGGTAAATGATCTGAGTCGCCTATGTTTTGCCTGAATGTTGATTCATTTCCGTTTTGGTGAATTTCAGGCGCTTGATATGTCCACTTTTTAGCAAAGGTCATGCCAAAATTTCCTGTGAATTTTGGCATGACTTGTGCTAGAAAGTAGGCATATCGAGTGCCGGGATTTGCTGCGACGGGAATGAAACGGCATATCGGCAAACCATAGACTTTTTTATGTCATTTCTCATTTTATTATAGTTTAAGAATTAAACGAGGAGACTTAATCATAGGAAACATGTCGAACAACGAAGAAATCGGGCCTTCTAACCACGATGCAGACGAGATGGATTATGAGGGTGAACAACAGTACCTCGACTTTTTGTCTGCTAAGCACAGTCAAGGTTTGCAGGGCGGCCTCAATGATGGTACTGACGCCGACATCGACACCGACGGTGGCGGCACTGATGGCGGCGCCGAGACCGGCGGGAAAGATACCGGCGGAGAAGGTACCAGTGCTGAAGCCGCTACCGAAAAGAAGAAGCAGAGGATATGAAAACCTAACAAACTCGGCATCGGATGACTGGTGATCACAAAGATGGCCCCTAGCAAGTTTGAGCCATTAGAGCCGGAAGAACCTCGCAAGTGCTATGGGAACCAAGTCAGATGCATCCTACGGGAATGGGTGAGCATCAACGACGATGATTTAAGGGGTAATGAACATTTGAAGCAGTTGCTCCTGACGAAGCTGCATAAGAGATTCAAGTTCCCTGACCGGGATGACGACACAGAACACCCGTGGGATGATCCAAATATGAAAAATATTAACAATCATGCCATGGGCATGTTCAGCAATGATTTGGCCTCCTAGAATGGGAGGGTGAAACAAGCTATTGAGGCTGAGGAACCCCTGTCCAAGATTCTGGAGGAAAATCCGACACTTACGGAAGAGGAGTTCCAAAAGTTCAAGGACACTTGCGCTACCGAGGCATTCAAGGCTAAAGCTGCGAAATTCAAGAGCCTTCAGCAAAGGAACATGGGGAACCAACGCCTCAGATGCCATGGCTACCTTGGCAAAAGGCCCATATGGGATAAGGAGGACGCGGAACATGAAGCCGCGGGTCTCCCAGACCCCTTCGCAAAGTTCACCAACCCCTTGGAGCATGACTTCATCAGGGCCCGCTACAAGTGGGACAAGGGAAAGAAGGTTTTTTACACAGACCTGATCACGAGGAAATTGATTAGAATACTGGTAATTATTCTTTTACCACCTTACATTTAGCTTCTGATCAAGTCGACTACACATTCCTAAACGCTTCACGTGCCTTCTGCAGGACAAGCAACACCAGCTTGCAGCCGAAAGCCAGTCTTCGTCGATGAGGCCCAAGTGGGACACCCCTCTCAACCGGGCCTTGAACGAACTTAAGCGACTCCCTTTGGACTAGCGGCCGTAATATGGACGTGTGCACGGCGCCGGAGACGGCACCACATGGAAGGTCTTTTGCAACGAGGGCCTGGAGGCCAAGAAGCAGAAAAATAAGTTCAGTCAGGCGGACATCAACAAGAAGGTGAAGCTTGCGTTCGAGAAAAAAGCAGCTAAGGACGCGAAAAAAGCAGCAGAGGAGAAAAATGAGTTGCTACAGCAGGTAGTCGCTGCAGCTGTAGATGCCTGCAGAAATGATTTTGCTACTAACTTGATCCCGGTTGTCATCAACTGGACGAAGGAAAATCCAGACAAGATGGTAGATGATTTCCCCATGCCCAGCTTCGTCGGGAGCAAGTCGGTGAACAACACAACCGCACCATCACCTGCTCACGCAACCGCGCCTGCTCCCGTACCCGCACCCGCACCCGCTCATAGCAGCCCGTCCTCAGTCTCTGGCGCGCTAGGCGGGCCTTCGTCTTTGGCTGAGCTCGACGCCCTCACGGTAATTACATGTCGCACCAACATATATCTAGAATATTTCATTTTCGTTGCCTTTCGGATGTTTTACGCCGCAGACATGTCTTTGCAGGCCAACGAAACCCCGTGCTCCATACTCTACTTGATCAAAGGCCAGAAGGTGGACGTGGGAAAGGCGGTGATAACGAAGCCCTTGGAACTCACGTTCAACGGCCAGCCAATGCCCGGTGGGCACTTCAGGGTTACCTTTTCGAGTGTGAAATTGGGGCACGAGAATTTGCCTCCTCCAGTACGACTAGGGGGAGAGGACGATGAGACCCCACCGCGGCTTGGAAACTGTAACACCCTGGATTTTGCCCATTTTCTTTTGCTTTTAATTTTGGTCCGGATTTGCTTTTCTGTGACTTAGTGGTGTTGAAACCTGGAGAGATCACCTTTGATTCCTCTCCCCAGTGGCTTGTCAACTTCCAAACCATCCCAAGACCATGTCATTTCCATCTTGGACCAATCCCAATATTCTTTTCTTGGGAATATTCCTTTTTCTATTAAAGGAATAACACTGTCAGCTCTGAGTTGTGAAGCAACCCACATTTCCATCATTCCCAAAATTCCCAAATAATTCTCATAAATTGTTTGGGTCATATCTTCCACAAATATGCCAAACTCTTCCTTGCCATGTTCAAAAATATTTCACAAATATTCCTTTTCCGATTCTGCCCTATCTGTCAGATTGAGAAGCAAGTACCCTTTATATTTAATTGCTTGCTCTCAAACTTTTTGTGCACTCTTTCCAACCCATATCATTGCCACCTGCCAAAGTTCAACTTTCTTTGGATAATAAATCTCTCCTGGCTAATTTCCAAAGTTTCTGGGCAACCGGAACCTTTGTGAAGCAAGTGCTAGCTAGGAGTATCCAAATGAGTTGAAATTTTGCAAGCATCTTCATATTCCAAAATCATGAATCTCCACCAAATTTCAAGCCTATCCAGGCATCTATGAGAGAACAGCATCAAATCTTGGTTTCTGGTCATATTTTCCTGTTGTGAAGCAACTATATTTTATATTGCTTCATAATTGCTGAAAATTTACCAGAGCCTTCTCCTACCCATATTATCACCTCTCCACCAAATTTGGGCTCATTTCATTTCACCAGTAATT
Organism: Thinopyrum elongatum; assembly: GCA_011799875.1. Taxonomy (NCBI): domain Eukaryota; kingdom Viridiplantae; phylum Streptophyta; class Magnoliopsida; order Poales; family Poaceae; genus Thinopyrum; species Thinopyrum elongatum. The sequence continues at coordinate 410,973,866 of CM022303.1, forward strand.
TCCTAGAATTTTTCAAAGATTCTGTCCATTTGGAAGCTGTGTGAAGGAAGTACCATTTTGGTTTATCCAAATGGTATGAAATTTATACAGTACCTTCATTTGCCCATATCAATCATCTCCTCCAAATTTCATCCCAATCCCATGTGACATGTCAGTGCTACTTCAAGATTGGCAAATCTGGTCAGTGAGGCCCTTTGAACAGCAAGTGCTATGTATCTTCATCCAATTGAGCTACAAATCTGCAGACATGATCATCTTAGCATTTTATCACCCCATGCCAAATATCAGAGTCTAGATCCTGCTCGATCTCCCCCAGCCCACTCCAAACACCTTGCTGTTCTGGATAGACCTGCTATCTTTGGTCACCTCAAGCCTCTCTGTGCTTGTCTCTTTCCTCCTTGACCTCTTCCTATGAGTGACCGACCGAGTTGACATGTTCGAGTTGACTTGGACGCGTGGCAAGGCCAAGTTCACGTGGTGACCGCCGCCCTGGCGAGCAGTGGTCATGAGCTGCGTCGTTTCTTGTCGGGGCCCCTCTCCTCCTTGTCGTTCCCGCGCGAACGATCATGTCCAACAGAGCCCTCTCGTCGTCCTCTTCTCCCTGGACCTCTCTCCCCCTCTCCCGTCCCCTCCCACGCGGTGCACAGGCCGTGACTGCGACCGGTCGTCTCTGCCGTCGTCAAGTCCGATCACCGTGAGCCCTCTTGAGCATTCCCGGCCTTCCCCGAGCCCTCTCAGACCCTTCGTGACCTCCCGGGAACTCTCTCCCTTTCTCCAGGCAAGCTCTGGAAGCACCGAGACGCTGGCACACGTGTCACCATGGCCACGCTCGGCCACCCTCGCCGCTCGCCTATTTATAGGCTGCCTCGAGCCCTCCCGAGCTCACCATCGTCATCACCGCGATCCACTACCTCTCCCCCGTCCCTTCCCCAAGCTCCAGGACCGCTCCCCGCTGCCAATGGCCGCCATGGCCACCGGTCTCCTCCTCCTAAATTGGCTCAAGGCCGAGCCCTTCTCCCTCTTCTACCACCACCAGCCGAGCCCCTGTAGCCTAGCAACCCACCCCAGCCCCTCGCCTCGTCGCCGGAGACTCTGTGGCCACGTGCCCCAAGGTAGGGCCGCCGCCGCTGCTTCCAGCCTCTGCGAGCCGCCGCCGCCCGTCCCCTTTCCGGCGTTACCGCTGCTCCAGGCGGGAACGGCGCATCGCCCCGCGTTCGCCGGTGGCCTCCACTTGGCCGGAGGCGGCCTGAGCCGGCCAGGCCACCGCCGGCGCCGCGGTCCCGCCCCTACCTCCTTTGTTTGGTCGGGGCACGGCGAGGAGGGAGAAGACCCCAAGCCTCTTCCCGTGGGCCCGTGCGGCAGTGACACGGCGAAGTCAACGCCGGGCCCGCAAGATTTTAAGTGGAAGCGCCTTTCCACAGAATACATTTTCAGTCATAAGAAACGTACTCTGGTGCTTCTTCAGGTGGAAGTCTGCTTCCTCTATTAGAAGGCGTATTCTCAGGAATGCGCTTTCTGCTTTAACTGAATAGGGACCTGTTTGTGAATACTTATTTTATAGACTGGTCCCTGATATTCAACTAGTTATAACTTTCAACCGTAACTCCGATCGAGGTGAATCCAACGCCCACGTCTTCGTCTCGTCGAGCCCGTCATGCTGGTATTACTTTCACTATGTGGTCCCATAGTGAAAATGACCATTTTTCCCTTGTCCGTGAACAGCCCCTTCGGGAGAGAACTGTTTCTGGCAATTTCCTCCGCGACCATTCCGCACTTCTTCCCGGTGGTTCCTTCATCTCCAGGCAAGCCACAACTCTCATCTGCATCATCGCATTGCAATGCCATAGTTTGACTATTTACTTTATCGGCAAGTATGAGTAGCTGTGAAATGGATTGGATTATGCAATGTTGGAGTTAATTCTCGGACAGGTGACTACCATGCTGAGTACTGGATTACTAGTGACTAGTAGTTTACACTTGTTGATACTGTGATGTTGAGATCACTGTCTATGATTATTTTGGAGTTCATCCGGCAGTTCGTAGAGATGAATTAGTAGCAGTGGCTTAAGCATATTTGCTCTGGGATTGCTATGATATCGGAGTGTCAGCCATGACAGAGATTGTTCGAGGATTAGATATTTCATGGTTGACCTTGAGTCACCTGTCCGGACTTGTCCATGCAACCACATTTGCCGGTATGGGACGGCCTTGACTTGGTCTAATCGCGTGCTCTTTCATCGGTACTGCCCGATAGGGAAGGTTATGCGTGCGCGCTACCCTGGCCCGGTAGGCGGCGATAACCTTGTGAGCCCAGTTGAGTTTTGTGCCGGCGTCCCCGTTTGGGACAGTATAGTTTGGCCATGACGGTGGCAGGTGTCACGAGGTGACAAGGGGCCACCCAAGGCTTGACTCCGAGGGAGTGCGATTGCCGGTGGTACGATGGGAGAGTCACGGGTCAGGCAGGTTTCGTTGGAGCAACGCTGGTCCACCCGAATGGGATCACGAGGTCAGTGCTCCATAGTGTGGGTAAAGTGCGCAACCTCTGCAGAGTGTAAAATCTATTCGAATAGCCGTGTCCACGGTATTGGATAGTCCGTCCAGACCTCACTAGTTGGTCAACCATGGTAGTGATGATAATGATGGAAGAACTCGTCGTATGATCAGAAGTACTCGGTGGTTCATGAGTATTCTGAGGGTTGTGAGACAACCCGGAGGAGAGTAAGTTTGTCAGACTTGTCGTGCAGATGGAATCAGGTATTTGATATGTTAGCCATGGGATGGCTGTGAGTTGATTGGTCGGATGACCACATGCTTGGGATTGGACTTGGTACAGGTTCGGATTGGAGCCTGAGATTATTTGAAGTATGGATTTAATACGCTTTACCTTACTGCAGTCATTTCAGTAGCTACCTTGCTAGATAACCATGCTGGTTAATTTTGGATTGCTATGATGTTGTTTTGCTTTAATGCTGATGTTTGTTGTGAGCTTGCGAGTACATTCAAAGTACTCACCTGGCGTGTCATGCCAGTTTGCAGGTCATGCCATGATTGCTTGCTTGTCGAGGATCCTGAGTTTGCGACCTAGGAGACGCGTTCTAGCCAGAGTCCCTGCGGAGTGGAGTCCATCATCGTCATCGTTGTTCCGCTGCCGAGAGAGAGTTACTCCGCTGTTAGCATAGAGCTACCCCGGGCAGGCATAGTGTTGCCGTGCTGATGTAATCCTTGTACCATTGTAACCATATCTATTGCAATAAAGAGCTGATTTGTTCTATGCCAACAGTGCCGTATTCCAGAAGACTCGTTCTTGGGCTGGAATACGGGGCGTTCCGGTTTACTCTGAGCCGGGGTGCCACAAGCGTTGGTATCAGAGCAGGTCTGGCTATAGGACGCGCGATCTAGGCGCGAGCGTTAGTAACCGTTAGTATAGGACCCGGTTGGTTTGCTGCACTTGTTTGTTGCATTTGCTTGTGCATAGCATGCATATAGAATATTTATCGTATCACTAACGATGGATCTGGTGAGTGTAGGTGGCATCGGTTTCGATTCCCTACCTGCGCTCTCCAGTTTGCATATTTGTTCCTTGGTGTGGTGTCATCTCCGTCCCAGCGGAGTGATGCCAGGGTGCTTAGGGGTGTCGATCACTAGCAAGATTGATGGACCAGTACCCCACCAATATATTCTCTTCAGCCACCCCCTATCGTTTCGGTGATAGACATGTTCTATCCCGGATCGTGCTATTCCACTAGCCGCTTCAGCAACCCTTACTGATCCTTGCTATCAGAAAAGGGTAATGCCTGCAAGCCTTTCTCTCCACCACTATCTCATTCCGCCACCTATTCTTTGGAAGTGTACGGTTTTCTTCCGTACACTTGATGATGATGTGGTCGTAACTTCTGTGTTCCGACCCTCGATCACCAAGTTCGTCCTCGCCACCGGTTCCAACAGTGTGAAGCCCGTGTTTGGTGTAGCCTTGTTTACACCAACTTCCTTCCACACATTGATTCACTTTCGTGCACATCGCCACAGCATGTTAGACCGTAATACCGGAGTTCTTGCGAAAGTGAGTGCTTAAGTAGGAATGCATATTATTGCTTGTGTGTGTGTTGTCTTGCTATTTTGTGTGCTTTGTTTTAGTCGTTTCTTTTGTTTATTTGGGCCCTTGGTGTTACCTTATTTTCCCCTTATGGAAGTTGCTCACCGACTCTGAACCCTAAGAGTCAGCGAAGAGACAGTCATTTGGAAGCTCAGCTCAGCAATATGAAGTTTTCAGCAGATTGTGTTATATAGGGAATATCGGGCCTGAATACAAATGATATCCTGACCGGATTGATTATTAGCATCAAGTATACATCAGTGCAACTTTCACAGCAACAATAATCAAATCAGCAAGAAGGCAAATTGTGTACATGATCCACAGTGCATTCCGTGCCGAAGGTATGATTTATATACAAGGTTTGAGTCTGCTATGAGTACAATTTGAACCCTGCTATGTCTTGGAAGCAAGCCATAATGTGCTATGAACTTAGAGTTCAGCAAGAAGGATAGCCGAATACCCTGTTGCATACAACAAGTAACCGACAACAGAAACGGTAAGGTATATACATAATAGTGAGCTGTATGGGACACAGATGAACCCTTACCCATCTTTCTTTGGTAACGGCACCACGCCTGTGTTCTGAGCTGTTTCCGGCCGTCCGGGGTGGATGCCGATTTTTATTTCTCTTGTCAACAACTGTCCATGTTCTGAGCTGCTTTTCGGCCGTCTCGGGCAGCTGTTGAATTTCTCTTCGTAGCAATGACCCTATGCTCTGAGCTGTTTTTCGGCCGTCTTAGGGAGTTGCTACTTTCTTTTTATCGACACCGTCTCATGCTCTGAGCTGCTTTTCAGCCGTCTTGAGTCGGGGTTGAGTTATTCCAGTAAAAGTCCCAGATCTGAGTTGTAAAGACCGTTCTGGTGGCTACTGGTTTATTTGCCGGTTTTATCCAAGGGTTCAGACGATCGTTACCTACAGCTACAACTTGTAAAGTAATATGCCTGCTAGAATATTGCACCTGACAACACCCATGGTCACACGGAGAATCAAAGAACACATAAGGCCAAGCTCCTTTGATAAAGGATCCAGGCAAAGAGAACTATAATGAAAAAGCAAGATTGGCCATACAGATATGGTAATGGTTGCAAGATCAACATGGTATAGATACTCAGAGAAGCCTGGCTCGGTACCAGTCACCATGGGTACACACCCACGGGGTCTATTCTATTTGCAAGGACCCCATATTGAGACAACCCGCCCAGCCAACCAGATATGCTCAGAATTGTCAGAAGAGGGCAACCAAGCTGGTCAGGTCAGCCTAAAGATTAACCCAGCAGTTCAAATTCAGCAACTATGTTAAGGTACTACACGGCCTACCATCCATACAGGGATGCCGATAGACTGAGTAATCAGAAGGATGAACAACAGTTTCGAAGCATGTGTCCTCACATATGGGAATCGGTTAAAGGCTAACCTGCCATGAACAAGACTCTGCTACCAGGACCATTGTCAGTCAAGTCTATGGATAATATCACTATAAGACCGTACACCTTTATGCTGGTCACGACAGGTGACAAACAAATATTTGGTAGAAGTGCTATGCCCGAGACAGTGAAGATACCCAAGATGACCTAGCAATCCGTGCGAGGAGTCAGATTCCGCCAGGAGAACGGTACAAACCATAGTATTGTTTTAAGCCTGGAGGACACACAACCATTTGGAGACACCCAATGCAGTGAGTAAAAGATTTTGTGTCCACCAAGATAATTTGTTCACAACTCAGTGAATGGTCGTTCGTATTGGACCCCGTCATGACACGTCCATGAGGAACCACCATCGGATTTACGAGCAAGGCACATGGTTTGGTCTGGATAACTTATTGCCTTAGACAGGATAGCAGACATAAGAGGAGTGAAGTCGGAGTAACATATGAGGTAATATTTGCCAAAACAAGGTCCAGTGAAGCAAACCACCCCGAAGCAAGGTAGTCAGTCATATGAAATTCAGTGGGAGCATTATACAAAGATAAAAAGGAAACCCGAATTAGAAACGGTTTCCTCAAAGAGGAAATGTTCATGTTTGATCCCTGAGCAACCAAATCTCGAGGACGAGATTTCTTTAAGGGGGGTAGGTTTGTAACACCCTGGATTTTGCCCATTTTCTTTTGCTTTTAATTTTGGTCCGGATTTGCTTTTCTGGGACTTAGTGGTGTTGAAACCTGGAGAGATCACCTTTGATTCCTCTCCCCAGTGGCTTGTCAACTTCCAAACCATCCCAAGACCATGTCATTTCCATCTTGGACCAATCCCAATATTCTTTTCTTGGGAATATTCCTTTTTCTATTAAAGGAATAACCCTGTCAGCTCTGAGTTGTGAAGCAACCCACATTTCCATCATTCCCAAAATTCCCAAATAATTCTCATAAATTGTTTGGGTCATATCTTCCACAAATATGTCAAACTCTTCCTTGCCATGTTCAAAAATATTTCACAAATATTCCTTTTCCGATTCTGCCCTATCTGTCAGATTGAGAAGCAAGTACCCTTTATATTTAATTGCTTGCTCTCAAACTTTTTGTGAACTCTTTCCAACCCATATCATTGCCACCTACCAAAGTTCAACTTTATTTGGATAATAAATCTCTCCTGGCTAATTTCCAAAGTTTCTGGGCAATCGAAACCTTTGTGAAGCAAGTGCTAGCTAGGAGTATCCAAATGAGTTGAAATTTTGCAAGCATCTTCATATTCCAAAATCATGAATCTCCACCAAATTTCAAGCCTATCCAAGCATCTATGAGAGAACAGCATCAAATCTTGGTTTCTGGTCATATTTTCCTGTTGTGAAGCAACTATATTTTATATTGCTTCATAATTGCTGAAAATTTACCAGAGCCTTCTCCTACCCATATTATCACCTCTCCACCAAATTTGGGCTCATTTCAGTTCACCAGTAATTTCCTAGAATTTTTCAAAGATTCTGTCCATTTGGAAGCTGTGTGAAGGAAGTGCCATTTTGGTTTATCCAAATGGTATGAAATTTATACAGTACCTTCATATGCCCATATCAATCATCTCCTCCAAATTTCATCCCAATCCCATGTGATATGTCAGTGCTACTTCAAGATTGGCAAATCTGGTCAGTGAGGCCCTTTGAACAGCAAGTGCTATGTATCTTCATCCAATTGAGCTGCAAATCTGCAGACATGATCATCTTAGCATTTTATCACCCCATGCCAAATATCAGAGTCTAGATCCTGCTCGATCTCCCCCAGCCCACTCCAAACACCTTGCTGTTCTGGATAGAACTGCTATCTGTGGTCACCTCAAGCCTCTCTGTGCCTGTCTCTTTCCTCCTTGACCTCTTCCTACGAGTGACCGACCGAGTTGACATGTTGGAGTTGACTTGGACGCGTGGCAAGGCCAAGTTCACGTGGTGACCGCCGCCCTGGCGAGCAGTGGTCATGAGCTGCGTCGTTTCTTGTCGGGGCCCCTCTCCTCCTTGTCGTTCCCGCGCGAACGATCATGTCCAACAGAGCCCTCTCGTCATCCTCTTCTCCCTGGACCTCTCTCCCCCTCTCCCGTCCCCTCCCACGCGGTGCACAGGCCGTGACCGCGACCGGTCGTCTCTGCCGCCGTCAAGTCCGATCACCGTGAGCCCTCTTGAGCATTCCCGGCCTTCCCCGAGCCCTCTCAGACCCTCCGTGACCTCCCAGGAACTCTCTCCCTTTCTCCAGGCAAGCTCTGGAAGCACCGAGACGCTGGCACACGTGTCACCACGGCCACGCTCGGCCACCCTCGTCGCTCGCCTATTTATAGGCTGACTCGAGCCCTCCCGAGCTCAACATCGTCATCACCGCGCTCCACTACCTCTCCCCCGTCCCTTCCCCAAGCTCCAGGACCGCTCCCCGCCGCCAATGGCCGCCATGGCCGCCGGTCTCCTCCTCCTAAATTGGCTCAAGGCCGAGCCCTTCTCCCTCTTCTACCACCACCAGCCGAGCCCCTGTAGCCTAGCAACCCACCCCAGCCCCTCGCCTCGTCGCCGGAGACTCTGTGGCCGCGTGCCCCAAGGTACGGCCGCCGCCGCTGCTTCCGGCCTCCGCGAGCCGCCGCCGCCCGTCCCCTTTACGGCGTTACCGCTGCTCCAGGCGGGAACGGCGCATCGCCCCGCGTTCGCCGGTGGCCTCCACTTGGCCGGAGGCGGCCTGAGCCGGCCAGGCCACCGCCGGCGCCGCGGTCCCGCCCCTGCCTCCTTTGTTTGGTCGGGGCACGGCGAGGAGGGAGAAGACCCCAAGCCTCTTCCCGTGGGCCCACGCGGCAGTGACATGGCGAAGGCAACGCCGGGCCCGCGAGATTTTAAGTGGAAGCACCTTTCCACAGAATACGTTTTCAGTCATAAGAAACGTACTCTGGTGCTTCTTCAGGTGGAAGTCCGCTTCCTCTGTTAGAAGGCGTATTCTCAGGAATGCGCTTTCTGCTTTAACCGAATAGGGACCTCTTTGTGAATACTTATTTTACAAACTGGTCCCTGATATTCAACTAGTTATAACTTTTCAACCGTAACTCCGATCGAGGTGAATCCAACGCCCACGTCTTCGTCTCGTCGAGCCCGTCATGCTGGTATTACTTTCACTATGTGGTCCCATAGTGAAAATGACCATTTTGCCCTTGTCCGTAAACAGCCCCTTCGGGAGAGAACTGTTTCTGGCAATTTCCTCCGCGACCATTCCGCACTTCTTCCCGATGGTTTCTTCATCTCCAGGCAAGCCACAACTCTCATCTGCATCATCGCATTGCAATGTAATAGTTTGACTATTTACTTTATCGGCAAGTATGAGTAGCTGTGAAATGGATTGGATTATGCAATGTTGGAGTTAATTCTCGGATAGGTGACTACCATGCTGAGTACTGGATTACTAGTGACTAGTAGTTTACACTTGTTGATACTGTGATGTTGAGATCACTGTCTATGATTATTTTGGAGTTCATCCAGCAGTTCGTAGAGATGAATTAGTAGCAGTGGCTTAAGCATATTGGCTCTTGGATTGCTATGATATCGGAGTGTCAGCCATGACAGAGATTGTTCGAGGATTAGATATTTCATGGTTGACCTTGAGTCACCTGTCCGGACTTATCCGTGCAACCACATTTGCCGGTATGGGACGGCCTTGACTTAGTCTGATCGCGTGCTCTTTCATCGGTACTGCCCGACAGGGAAGGTTATGCTTGCGCGCTACCCTGGCCTGGTAGGCGGCGATAACCTTGTGAGCCCAGTTGAGTTTTGTGCCGGCGTCCCCGTTTGGGACAGTATAGTTTGGCCACGACGGTGGCAGGTGTCACGAGATGACAAGGGGCCACCCAAGGCTTGACTCCGAGGGAGTGCGATTGCCGGTGGTACGATGGGAGAGTCACGGGTCAGGCAGGTTTCGTTGGAGCAACGCTGGTCCACCCGAATGGGATCACGAGGTCAGTGCTCCATAGTGTGGGTAAAGTGCGCAACCTCTGCAGAGTGTAAAATCTATTCGAATAGCCGTGTCCACGGTATTGGACAGTCCGTCCAGACCTCACTAGGTGGTCAACCATGGTAGTGATGATAATGATGGAAGAACTCGTCGTATGATCAGAAGTACTCAGTGGTTCATGAGTACTCTGAGGGTTGTGAGACAACCCGGAGGAGAGTAAGTTTGTCAGACTCGCGTGCATATGGAATCAGGTATTTGATATGTTAGCCATGGGATGGCTGTGAGTTGAGTGGTCGGATGACCACATGCTTGGGGATTGGACTTGGTACAGGTTCGGATTGGAGCCTGAGATTATTTGAAGTATGGATTTAATACGCTTTACCTTACTGCAGTCATTTCAGTAGCTACCTTGCTAGATAACCATGCTGGTTAATTTTGGATTGCTATGATGTTGTTTTGCTTTAATGCTGATGTTTGTTGTGAGCTTGCGAGTACATTCAAAGTACTCACATGGCGTGTCATGCCAGTTTGCAGGTCATGCCATGATTGCTTGCTTGTCGAGGATCCTAAGTTTGCGACCTAGGAGACGCGTTCTAGCCAGAGTCCCTACGGAGTGGAGTCCATCATCGTCATCACTGTTCCGCTGCCGAGAGAGAGTTACTCTGCTGTTAGCATAGAGCTACCTCGGGCAGGCATAGTGTTGCCGTGCCGATGTAATCCTTGTACCGTTGTAACCATATCTATTGCAATAAAGAGCTGATTTGTTCTATGCCAACAGTGCCGTATTCCAGAAGACTCGTTCTTGGGCTGGAATACGGGGCGTTCCGGTTTACTCTGAGCCGGGGTGCCACAGAAACTACAAGGGTTGGGTGCTGCTATGGCCGAAGAATCTTCTTCGTCTGGATATGGCCGAGAGCACACCAATAACCACACATCAGCAAGCAGGTATGAACACCACCACCCCGCCTACGCAATTACCAGTGCATGTAGTGCCGGGTAAGAGTGGCGGACAAAGCGAGGAAGGGGGTCCAATAGTGGCTGATATAATCGCCCCCGTAGAGCAAAGAATGGATGATGAGATGGACAAGGACCCTCTTCGGTTCCTCAATACAGGCGCCTATGACGATGACTTAGAATTGATGAGTAAGCCATATGACGACTCGGGCTATCAGCATGCTGATGAGGAGATCGATGATCTGCCCGGGCAGGAACGTCCTAGCAGGGTTGATTGCAAGAAGTCTCTCTTCATGCAATCCTCACAGGACACGCCTGAAGATGCCGCCTCAACACAGGCTCAACTAGCCGAGGGTCGTACAGTGCTTAGCCCGACAACACTGGGGTAGGGGTTAAGGAAGGGTTTGGAAGGTCTGCCCAAGAAAAAGGAGAGGAGGAGACCAGCGAAGAAAGGCTCTGCTGCCTACAAACAAGCTAAAGCACATAGCAGCCAGATGGCGGATTTTGAAGAGCGTGTACCCATCAAAGGTGTGGCCATGTTCCATGTCACGGGCGAGCCGATGCTACCGCTAAAACTGCTGGAGGCAATATTAGGGGATCTCAGGAGACTGCACGATCATGTGATGTCGACTGAGAAAACCTACTAGCCTCGAAGCATCCAGGATATCCGACATACACGGCTCGTGTGCCTGAGGGGAAGTGCTACGTCGACACATGGCCCGCGAAGGTGTTCTTCCTGCGGTTTGAGCATATCTTCGAGATGTTTCTGACAAGGCGGCTCGATTTTACAATCGTCCGCCTTTTTACGCTACATATGGGCTCCGTCATGAAGAGAGAAGAAGTCTCACAAATCTGTCTGGCGGATCCATACTACATGCAAGAGTCCTTCTTGAGTCTCAGCGACTTTGAGCGTAAAACTGCTAGGGAGTACCTCAAAAACTTCGTGGTACAGAATAAGGAACAGGAAATTGTCCTCCTGCCTTATCATCCAAAGTAAGTCAGTGCCGGACAACCCTTTCGTACATTTCAAACATTCCTTCTCGCTCATATGGAGAATAATTTGAGGTGTTCTTTTCCCCGCAGCAACGGGCGCGCCATCCTTATCGTTCTTTACCCACGAGTCTCCCACGCCATGTATTTCGACCCTACCAGAAACTACGAGAAGAAGGACTACACCCACGTAATGAATATTGTAGATGATGCTCTCCAAGGCTTCAGCTTGAGGGGTGGCTACCTGCAGATCAAGAAACAAAGGAACAAGAAGACAGGTTTCTCGCATAAAACTAACTTTTGCTGCATCCATGTCCCGAAACCAAGCAGGAACGATGGATTCTACCTCCTCCATCTCATGATGGAGTTCAGAAGGGATCACCAAAAGCTTCGCATGACAACCAGAAACGATGACCATATCTGCAAGTGGGTAGAATCTCAAGGAGAAGCGGATTATAAACTTAGAGATGACTTCTTTCGCATCCAAAGGGACATTGCAACGATCACCATGAAAGAAGTCGTCGAAGAGAAGGGGATGTTCCACCACGGCCCTATATCGCGAGCTGATGTCCGAATTCACATAGGCATGCAACGTCAGGACCTCACGCCGTTAAAGAAGCTAGGGTGCATCCTTGATGATCTAGAAGGATGGAAGTTCTAGTGATTTACGATGCCAATGATGATGATATGTGTTGGTTGAACTTGTATACTTTCTGTAGCGATGAAGCTTTGTGATGTCCACAGTCCCTGCCGAACTTGCGTAATGCTACTTTGTTAGTTTGGGTACGATGACCTGCGTACCTCTAGTTAATTAGTTTGCATTCGATGAAACTGCATTGATTATTTATGTTTACTATATGTTGCATCTAGTTGCTAACCCTTTCTTTTTCGTGTTGCTCAAGTATATTTTGTTGCATATGATTATACATTCTCTTGATGAAGATGCATCTTTAACAGGTACCTAGATTCTTGATGATGAAGAAGCAGTGCTATGTCGTGTACAAAGGGAAGGTTCTGGGAGTGTACGACGAGTGGCCCGAGTGTCAGACGCAAGTGGAGGGGGTCTTGGGCGCCAGCCATAAAGGGTTCAAAAGCAGACAAGAAGCAGAAGCTAGTTACTTGAGGTTCACGCTAGCGTGAGAGAGGACTAATAACCGCTGCCTCATGTACTGCATAGTTCCGCTCTCACTCATAGTGATAGCTCTTCTCATGTATATCATTGTATAGATGGATGATGATGTAGTTGCAAGTATTCGAGACTTGTATCGCTATTTTCGAGATGATGACGAGAGACCACTTTGTGTTGGATGATGATTATGATGATGACATGATTTGATGAGACTATTTGTATGTGTATGCTATGATTACATTTGTATGTGTATGATATGCTAGTGATTATTGTATAAAGCCTGTACAAATACAAAACAAATATGCAGAAAAAAAATCAGAAACTAATAAAACTAGCAGTAGCGAGGGGAATAAAGTTAGCAGCAGCGCGCACTTAGAAGTAGCGCGGCTTACTGTAAAACGCTACATCTATTAGCAGTAGCGCATTCCTGTAAAACTCGCTACTGCTACCTATGTATAGCAGTAGCGCAGGTCAACACGCACTACTGCTACAAGTTAGCTGTAGCGCTATATCAGTAGCGCGGGTACCCGCGCTACTGATACACCTAAAACCAGCGCTACTGCTAGGCTTTTCCCTAGTAGTGAGGATTAATTGTTCATCAGGTTTACGCATAACCCAGAATGAACAAGGCAATAATGTCTAAATCAACCAAAGTTTTCGGCAGTCACAATCAAATGGATCGATCCGATCCATAAAATCAAGATCCCGGTACAAAAGATCTACTAGTCCATGATGATGACAAGTTGTTGTAAATAGAAGCCGAGCACGATCAGAAGCCCTTTGGTCGACCTGAAACTTCTTTTTATGTTGTTCAACATGTCCATCCGTGAGAAATTTCTTGTCAAAAAACTTAATCCTCACGGACAATAGTGCCCTCGCATTCAACATGAAGAATGTGACAAATCTAGTGTTTGCACGATTGGATGCATATCCTTCCACCATTATTGTCTTCAAACGAATGTCATGAGATCTGAGAAAATCCTTGTGCTTCATCTGCCATCGATTGGTTAATGTGACAAATCTAGTATTTGCACGATTGGATGCATATCCTTCCACCATTATTGTCTTCAAACGAATGTCATGAGATCTGAGAAAATCCTTGTGCTTCATCTGCCATCGATTGGTTAGACCTTTTTCTCAAAAATCTAGTACATAAATAGACATGAAGATTGGAAATAGTTAATGTCTAAAATAGAGTATGTCGAAGGAGCGACAGCTGAACGGTTTATTCTAGTACATTATATATGGGCTTTAAATGTGTGTGAAATCATCACCTCTATATACAAATTCTCCAGACATGGAAAGAATCGCAGCAAGCCAATAGTGGTGTTCAGATCAAGACACCATATATGAATACATAAGGTCTTGACAGAATCCAGCACCCCTGATAGGCCATCCATGGACATGCTCTTCATTCAGCATATAACATAATATTAGCACTGAAAGTGTACTCCAAGATGATATTTAACTTATGGGCACAAATAAAAAATGCAGATTACAAAAGTGTACATGGATAATATACCGTACCTGAATAAGTGTGGAGCCAACCACCATCTTGTAACCTTTAAATGGTTCATAAATTTCACCCAAGGTCTCCAGTTTAGGCGCGGAGACCACAGTTATTTGCGAAGGTTTATAACAAGAATCATGGAGCAACCTTTGAAGTGAAGGGGCATCTTCGATGATGAGCTCATGTCCTTCAAAACGAATTCCAATGCTTACAAGGTGAGGCGACTTTATTTTGAGACAAGGGATATGGAATCCTTTTCCAAAAACAAGCACCAAACGCTCCAGTGTAGGGTAGCTGGAGTGGATGATGCTATGCAGTGAGGCCACCGACAGATCAACCAACACAAGCGCAAGTTTTTTCAGAAGTGGGAGTCGAAGCATTTGTACCAGATTGTCTGCTAGATGGCACCGGTCAAGGTGGTGGTGTGGAGAGAGGAGGAAAACCATGAGATGGGCATCGGTGGTGTCGGTGCAACAAACCCTAGGTCTGTTTCCCAGACCGTGCACATGCCTGAGATCAAGATTGCAACATCCAATACAAGGCCAAGATGAAGAGATAGGCTCTTTGAGGAATCAAAGGGCAGGATTGAGGAGACCAAGTCAAGCCAAGGAGCAAGACACCGCTAAGGGAAAACCTCCCTTGCCGGGCAGGAGAGCCTGGTGAGGACAAGGTTCCCCCGGAAGCAAGCCTCAAGACCACCCCGGCAGGCCTTCCGGGTCCTACGAAAGCAAAACACCCCGCCAAGGCTTCACCGCCCCACCTCGCAGCGATGCAAGTCATCAATCGGTGCGGTGTCAAGCCCCAAGGTGACTAAGTGGCTGTCTTTTGCAACATGGCAGCCATTTCCTACAGGAATCGCCTCCAAATGACACCCGTCCAGCAACGTGTCATGCAGACAGGAGAGAAGGTGGCCAAACAACCCAACAAGGCGTGCCGGGCAGGCCATGATGTGACGCTAAGCGGCGCATTTGATGCGCTCTGCTCTGTCTGCAGAGTAGATATGATAGCACTGTTTGCTATCTAATCTGTACACAATGACTGATTTGCCACTGTGGTGACCCCTTGATCTATAAAAGGAGGCCCATGGCAACCATAGAAAGGATTCGGACCCTTGTACACTCGTACGCGCGTAGCTGCTCTCGCCCCAAGGCAACCCTGCTGGGCAAGAGCGCTGCGTTTTCCACCACCATCCATCATCAATACACCAAAGCAGGAGTGGGGTTTTACGCCTCGCAGCAGCCCGAACCTGGGTAAAACTGCGCGTGTGATCTCTGCCGCGCTGCGCTGCGATCCTCCGCTCTTTGTGCAACGTGCTCAGTCCCCCTGCCGAACCAAAAGGGGCTCGTAGGGGAAAGGGCTTGCGCAAACCCGAGAAGTGTACGTAGCGCGTCATCTTCACCGCCATCTTCTTCATCAACGGCTCCATTGTCCATGGCACCCAAGAAGAAGCCCGGCACCGCAGCTCATCCATCCACCTCGAAGGCCCCGCCGCACGCGACCGCCGACGTCGCGGGAGCTACGGGGACGCCTGGGGGTGTGGACATTGCGGGGGACATGGTCGGCGTAGGCGGCGTCGTTACCACCTCTCCTGCGGCCAAAGCAGGAGTAGGAGGCACCAGAGAAGGACAACACCAACAACATCCCAGCGGCCATGCCCCACGAGGTACAGGAGGAGAGATCATTCCATCTGCACCTCCCCATCCGGCCGAGGGGCACAGCCGCAGCGGGGGAACTCACTCTAGGGGGAATCGCAACTCCCCGACCGCTCCTGCCGCGGGTGCGATCGCAGAGCATGCGCCACCGCCGGAACAAGCCGACCCAGCCGCTACACTAAACAGAGCCGCTGGCCCTCAAGCGCCTCCACCTCGTCACCACGCCATCCAGGCGGCTGGCTCACGACGACGAGAGCACGGCGCGACTGCTACCGGCACCATCAGGAGCCGGGCGACGTTACGGTCTTCATCGACATCCATGCCAAGCACCGCTTCGGAGGCCATGGCGTGGGCCCAGCTGCTGTTGAGATTTCTGTCGGCAGCCTATCAGATGGATGAGTGGAGAGCCACCATTCAGAGTCTGATTGGCTTCGCCGAGGCGGGAGGATCGCAGCGGGCTGGCCCGCCATGGCCTCCCCAGGCAACGACAATGGCCCACACTGCTGGCCATGCGGAAGGGGCCACTCCTACGGTGCAGTCCCCTCCACAGCAGCCATTGCGGGAGCCGCGCAACCAAGAACATGACGACATCTCGATGGCTTCGTCCGACCCTCGAGCACGTCAAGGCCAACGATGAGTCCTGGAGGACAGGTAGACGGAAGGCGCGCGTGTCACCAGCGAGCGACCGCGACGCCCGCTGCCAGTCCGACAGGCGCGATGGCCCCGATGTCGATGAGCCCGCACTCGCTGAAGGCGGGTACCTGCCTTTCGAGGTTGGGTGCCCTTCCTTAACCCATGAGCTAAGGCAAGTCCGTTGGCTGTCCACTTGCACGTTCAAGCCGGAGATACCGGAGAAGTATGACAGGAGACTGAAACCGGCAGAGTTCTTGAGCATCTACACCATCGCTGTTCAAGCTGCCGGGGAAGAGATGAGAAGGTATTTGCCAACTACTTCCCTTTGGCACTCAAGCCAAATGTGAGGGCTTGGCTGATGCACCTACCGGAGAACTCCATTTTGACATGGGCTAACCTGTGCCATGAGTTCGTTGGCGCCTTCACGGGCGGTCATCAAGAACCAGGGTGGCCCAGCGACTTGCAGCTTCTCCTGTAGAAGGAAACAGAGAGCCTGCGGAAATACATGCAAAGGTTCAGCCGAGTCCACAGGAATATTCCAGACATCCACCCGGCAGCTGTGATAGCTCCGTTCCAGTCCAACGTGCGCAATCGTCGGATACGTTCCAAGATGAACGTTCGATTGCCCAAGACTGTGAAGGAGCTTTACACTCTGGTGGATAAGTGTGCTCGAATAGAGGAGGGAAGGAAGCTCCCCGGAGAAGAGGATGGCGTTGACATCGATTCAGAGGATGATGACGAGGCCACCAGTCAAAAGAAGAAGAACAAGAAGTGCAACAAAAGGCGCAAGACTAAAGCAGTGATGACCGTTGAGGGATCGGGCATGCCTAGTACCGGCAAGAAAGCCAAGGCTGAGATACCCAGCAAGGAAGTTGTCGCGTGCGCTAATTGCCGAGAAACCGCGATTGCCGAGAAGGCTGTGAAAGGCGATAGCCCGTACTGCAAGATCCATCGGACCAAGGGCCATGATCTCCAGGAGTGTCATCAGGTTGAGCAGCTTGTCAAGAAGCAGAGGGCTGAATATGAGAAGCGAGATAAAGAGAAAGGTCAGAATGGCGCTGGTAGAAAGGGCCGGGGTGGCGAAGCAAGCCGCCCCGGCAAGGCTCCTCAGAATCAAGGTAAACCCGCCAAAGGCCATGAGAAGGAGGATTACAACGATGAGAGTGATGGAGGAGATGAAGAGGAAACCAGCGAGCAGGAATTCAAGAAAGCCACTGACGCACTGTGCATTGACAGGGGTGCATCTTTGCACTCCTCCCACCGCCAACTTAAACGGTGGGCACGTGAAGTCAATGCCGTGGAGCCAACGGCAGACTCTCGGAGGCCGCTCAAGTGGTCCCGCACACCCATCATCTTCGACGAAGAGGACCACCCTGACCGCACCACCACGGTAGGGTGCTTGCCATTGTTGGTATCACCAACAATCTGCAACCTCAAAGTCACAAAGATGTTGGTTGACGGCGGGGCCGGGTTGAATCTGATTTCTTCAAAGGTCATCAGCAAACTCCAGATAGCAGAAGAAGAGCTCAAGGTTACTGGTACATTTCAAGAAATCAACCCCAGCAGGAGTCGTCCTAAGGGGAAAATCACGTTGCCAGTGACATTTGGGGGAGAGTTGAATTACCGGACTGAGAAGATCGTGTTTGATGTGGTTGACCTCCCCTGCCATACAATGGAATCCTTGGTCGCCCAGCTCTGGCCAAATTCATGGCGGCATCCCACTATGCCTACAACACCTTGAAGATGCCAGGGCCGGTGGGTGTCATTTCCATTCCATCAGATGAGAAGGACGCAATTATTTGCGTGGACAAGATGTACCGGGAAGCAGTCGCGGCAGAAGCCACTGAAGCTGCAATCCCCGCCAAGGAAAGTAATGGAAAGAAGGAGGCTAACGGGGACACCAGCAAGGAATCCGGGAAGCGTACCTCTTCGGGGTATGCTGTGCCTGTTGATGACTTGCCGAAGAGTTCCAATAGCAAGAGATCCAAGGCTTCTGCACCCGCTGTGAAAAAGGTCCCGGCAGGGCTGGCTGGCGCTGATGGTACTTTCACTATCAGCGCCACCCTCGATGACAAATAGGAAAGTGCGCTCGTTGCCTTCCTGTGGGTGAATGTCGATGTGTTTGCCTGGCAACCATCTGACATCCCCGGTGTTCCCAGGAAGGTAATCGAGCACCACATTGCTGTCTGCCCACATGCCCGGCCTGTCAAGCAGAAGGTCCGGAAGCAAGCTTTGGAGCAGCAATAGTTTATTGCCGAGGAGATCAGGAAACTTGAGGTAGCTGGTCTGGTTAGAGGAGTGTTGCGTCCAACGTGGTTAGCAAATCTTGTGGTGGTACGCAAAGCTAATGGGAAGTGGAGGCTATGCATAGATTTTACGGATCTGAACAAGGCATGCCCGAAGGACCCATTTCCCTTGCCGCGCATCGACCAGATTGTGGATTCCACCTCCGGATGTGACCTGCTTTCTTTCCTGGATGCCTACTCTGGATATCATCAGATCTTCATGTCCGAGGAAGACGAAGAGGAGACCGCGTTCACCACCCCATGTGGCACATACTGCTTCGTGCGGATGCCTTTCGGGTTGAAGAGCGCCGGGTCCACTTTCGCAAGAGCAGTCCAGATTGGTTTTGAGTCACAGTTGCACAGAAAATGTTGAGGCTTATATGGATGATAATTGTGGTCAAGACCAAGGATAGATCAACCCTCATTCAGGATTTAGAAGAGACATTTGCTAATCTGCGCAAGATCAAGTTGAAGCTAAACCCGAGGAAGTGTGTGTTTGGCATTCCTTCCAGCAAGCTACTTGGCTTCTTTGTGTCCCACCGAGGGATAGAGGCCAACCCCGACAAGATCAAGGCTATCGAGCAAATTCAAGCACCCAAGACAGTCAAGGACATGAGGCGTTTGACTGGGTGTATTGCCGCACTTAGCAGATTCATTTCCAAGTCTGCCGAGCGTGCCTTACCGTTCTTCAAGATTTTGAAAAAGGCAGGACCCATGGAGTGGACCCCAGAGGCAGACGCTCCACTACAAGATTTGAAGGCCTACCTTTCCTCTGTGCCCACTTTGGTCGTTCCAAAACCTCAAGAGCCGTTGCTGCTATACTTGGTGGCAACTAATCAAGTGGTTAGTGTAGCACTGGTGGCGCAGCGGGAAGTGGATGAAGCAGCAGACATAGCTGGTGTCCCTCCTGGGGAGGAAAGTGAGCACACCCCAGCAAGGTCAGATGCAGGTCAAGATGCAGAAGAGCAAAGCAGCGGAAGCAGTTCTCTGGTCACCGCAAAGAAGAAGGTGGTGCAGCGCCCAGTATACTTTGTCAGCTCCCTGTTGCAGGGGGCTAGATCCAGGTACTCTGGCGTGCAAAAATTGATTTTTGGCCTTGTCATGGCCTCAAGGAAACTGCGCCACTACTTCCAAGCCCACGAGATCACAGTTGTCACCCGTTTCCCTTTGCAACGGATACTCCGAAACCCTGAGGCTACCGGCAGGATAGTGGAGTGGGCTTTGGAGTTATCCAGCTTTGGTTTTAAGTTTGTGAGCACATCAACTATTCAGAGCAGAGCGTTGGCAGAGTTTATTGCAGAATGGACGCTAACTCTGGACGAAGAGGTGTTGGAGACAGTTATTCTCGGCAAGGAAGTGCCCCAAGAATGGATCATGTATTTCGATGGTGCCTTCTCCCTACAAGGTGAGGGGGCTGGCGTGCTTCTCGTTGCTCCCACTGGAGAGCACCTGAAGTATGTCGTCCAGATGCATTTTCCCCGGGAGGAGGCTACCAACAGTACATCAGAGTATGAAGGGCTCCTTGCTGGGCTCAGAGTTGCAATAGAACTGGGGATCAAGAAGCTGATCATCCGCGGAGACTCACAACTTGTGGTGAGACAAGTCAACAAGGATTACCAAAGTCCATTGATGGAGGCATACATTGAGGAAGTGAGAAAGTTGGAGGAGCGCTTTGACGGATTGCAAACAGAGCACGTACCCCGTGCGGAAAACATCATTGCTGATCATCTGTCGAAGTGCGCTGCGCAGAAGCTCCTTGTGGAACCAGGAACTTTTGTTCTCCATTTGACTCAGCCCTCCGTATCCCCGGCAACAATGGCCAGAAAGAGGAGGAAACTGGACTCCGGCAAGCCTATCCCGGTAGAACCTTTCGAGTATCCCGGCAGAAAGCTTGTCAGGCGCAACTCCCCTTCCGTCGCTGAGCTGCATCCTTCCGCCAGGCCGTCGGTCCCCGCGGTCTAGGATTGCACTCTCACGAATGAGGAGGTGCCGTTAGTCCTCGTTGCCGAGCCATAGGCTCCATCTTGGGCACGGCACATAGTCCATTTCTTCCAAACTGGAGAACTTCCCGAAGAGCAAGAAGAAGCTGAAAGAGTAGCCTGGAGGGCCAGTATATATCAGTTCGTTGACGACACGCTGTACAGAAGGAGGCCCAACGGTGTGAAATTGAAGTGCATTTGCCGGGAGGGAGGAAAGGAACTGCTGGCGGAGATACACAAGGGTATGTGCGGCTTCCACATTGGATCAAGGGCGTTGGTTGGGAAAGCTTTCCGGCAAGGATTCTACTGGCCCATAGCCCTTCAAGATGCGGTCGAGCTTGTCACCAAGTGTGAAGCCTGCCAGTTCCATTCCAAGAACATCCACCTGCCTGCCCAAGCTCTTCAGACAATCCCTTTGTCATGGCCGTTTTTTGTCTGGGGGCTTGATATCCTCAGCCCTTTCCCCCGTGCTACCGGGGGCTTTGAATTCTTGTTCATTGCAATCGACAAGTTTACAAAGTGGCCGGAAGTAGAGCCCGTGAGAAAGGTGACTGCTCAGTCAGCTATCAAGTTCTTGAAAGGAATGGTGTGCCGCTTCGGATTTCCTGCCCGGATCATCACTAACAATGGCACCCAGTTCATGAGTCGCGCCTTCATGCAATATGTTCATACCCTCGGGAGCAAAATCTCGTTCGCCTCTGTGGCCCATCCAAGGAGCAACGGGCAAGCTAAGAGGGCGAATGCTGAAGTGTTGTGAGGACTCAAGACGAGAACATTTGATAGGCTGTAGAAGTGTGGCAAGCGGTGGATCGATGAGCTGCCGGTGGTTCTTTGGTCCCTCAAAATGACACCAAATCGAGCTACCGGGCAGACTCCCTTCTCCCTAGTCTATGGGGTAGAAGCAGTTATCCCCACGGAACTCATTTACGGGTCACCTCGAGTGCTTGCCTACGATGAAGTAGCGCAAGATCAGCACCGGCGTGACGACGCTGTGCTACTCGAGGAGAACCATCTCCGGGCTACTACGCATGCCGCACCCTATCAGCAAGCCCTGCGTAGCTATCACAACCGCAGGGTTCATGCCCGGTGTTTTGAGGAAGGTGACCTTGTCCTTAGGCGCGTTCAGTCCGCCAAGGGTGGAAACAAGTTGACGCCAAAGTGGGAAGGCCCTTACCGGGTAGTACGAGTCACCAGACCTGGCGCAGTCCATCTGGAGACCGGAGATGGCATTCAGTTGCAAAACTCATGGAACATTGAGCATCTCCACAAGTTCTACCCGTAAGGCACGGCTTTCGGGCCATGCCTGGCAGCCACCCTTTTGTATAGGCCTTGCCTCTGTTGCATGTAACCCCTTGTACAAAGCTAGGCGTAGACCCTGAGCAACAGAGAAATAAATGAAGCACTGGCGCCCCCCCGACAAATTGCATGCATGCATAAGCATATCATGAGCATTGCATGTTCATGTAGATAAGATCGCATGAGGCATCATTTTCATCTGCATCAAATTGCAGGCTCCTACCATGGATTCGGTCGTGAAAAAGGAGAAGAGAAGACAAGCCTACATTGCGATCCCCGGCAAGCCCAAACAGATAAGTTCTCTCTCTTATCCATACGCGTTCTGTAAGTAAAAACTTGTGCATAGGAAAACCTCGCCGCTTTCAAAACATAGGTGCTCCCGCCCCTTGACTCGAATGTTGCTTCGATCGGGGTGGTTGTAGTGGCCTTTGGCGAGAAAGTTGGTGGGGGGTTGGTCCCTCTTTACGATTTGTGCCCGACAGGCCCAGCCCCGCGACAGCAAACTGAGGGTACCGGCAGGATAGCCTACTGGGGAAAAACTTGTTTACTTGAGCATATAGAGGCATTCTCCCTCTGCATGGACATGTTACATGCACAAGTGTCCGGCAAGGTTTATCTTTTTCATTAATATGCTGATCAACAAGTACAAACCTTACAGAACACAAACATGGATAAAAGAGATTACATTAATTTGAGCTAAAGTTTGGCAAATGCCTACATATTTTAGGTTGAAAAAAGATAAATGCTCATGATCCCTTTTTACTTTGTCCTCCCCTTCTTCGAAACTACAGGGGGAGACGAAGAAGACAGAGGGAAGGCCTGGCTGGGATTCGGTGCCTCCCCAGGATCAGGATGGCACCGTTCTCGGGCTGGGAGGAAGAAACCGGAGGGCTGGTGTAGATGGTGACGCTGCCGGAGGCCCAGCCGGTGATGATGGTGCTGCCGGCAAGCATGCCTCGTCGGAGCGGTCGCCCCCGCTCTTGACGTGTAGTGGGTTGCCGCCACCTTCCTTACCACTGTCGCTCGAAGCTCCCGCCACGCCAACAAGGGCAAACACCAGGCACTCCGGGGAGCTCCACAGAGAGCATGGTCGTCTCCAACGACCCGAAGACAAGGGGCCGCCGCCCTTTAAAGAAGCACACATGGGGACAAGGAGCTCGCCCATACGCCTGACAGGCAGTACCCTGAGAGGAGGAATAAGCCACGATCAACTACCACGCCTCGTGTCCATTATGGACCTCGGCGTGGTGTCATTTGCATCACCCCTCACTAAGATTGGTGCTGCGGGCAGCCCAGCGATGAGCGCACCAAAGTCGCTACCTCCGGTGCTACCACCGCGCCGCCCGCACACCCCCCTGAGGTCTGCGCGAAGACAGGAAGAGGATCCTGCCCCAACACTCGACACCATCGACCCCTAGCTAGGGCCTGGGGCTTGGCCCCGAGCTATCTTCTTCGGCATACCCCAGGAGGAAGCAGAGAATGAAGGAGGAAAGGTGAGTGGACGAATACACCCACTCCTCCCCCGTCCCGCCTTTTATAGACGGGCCGGGGTCGGGAGTCGCTCCCTCAGCGGGTGACCACCGTCCTCCTCCACCAATCCATGAAGACTAGGCCCCTGCCTTAACGCTCTCCCGCACCACGCGCCTCTGTTACCTACCCCACTCAATGCATGCACCATACGTGGCCGTGGATAAGGGCGTGGTGGGAAGAGTAAATTGGCAGTTACTCGCCCGTGCATTAAAGTCATTCACGGGCCATTACAAGAATGGCCCCACCACAAATTGGCGTTACACGATGGGCAGAAGAACCAGAAACCTACCTGGGCTTAGATTAATGAAGAAGCAAAGAAGATCTCAAAGGACAAGCAGCTATTTCACCCTTGCCTGTGCACAAGTTAGGGCCTACCCCGATGACGCCCGGCAGTGCGTTCGGGGCAGGCCTGGGGGCTCCTGTCGGTGCAACAAACCCTGGGTCTGTTGCCCAGACCATGCATAGGCCCGAGATCAAGATTGCAACATCCAATACAAGGCCAAGATGAAGAGATAGGCTCTTTGAGGAATCAAAGGGCGGGATTGAGGCGACCAAGTCAAGCCAAGGAGCAAGACACTACTAAGTGAAAACCTCCCTTGCCGGGCAGGAGAGCCTGGCGAGGTCAAGGTTGCCCCGGAAGCAAGCCTCAAGACCGCCTCGGCAAAGCTTCACTACCCCACCTCACAGTGACGCAAGTCATCAATCAGTGCGGTGTCAAGCCCCAAGGTGACTAAGTGGCTGTCTTTTGCCACATGGCAGCCATTTCCTATAGGAATCGCCTCCAAATGACACCCGTCCAGCGATGCGTCATGCAGACAGGAGAGAAGTTGGCCAAACAGCCCGGCAAGGTGTGCCGGGCAGGCCATGATGTGACGCTAAGCGGCGCATTTAATGCGCTCTGCTCTGTCTGCAGAGTAGATATGATAGCACTGTTTGCTATCTAATCAGTACACAATGACTGATTTGCCACTGTGGTGACCCCTTGATCTATAAAAGGAGGCCCATGGCAACCATAGAAAGGATTCAGACCCTTGTACACTCGTACGCGCGTAGCTGCTCTCGCCCCAAGGCAACCCTACCGGGCAAGAGCGCTGCGTTTTCCACCACCATCCACCATCAATCCACCAAAGCAAGAGTAGGGTTTTACGCCTCGCGGTGGCCCGAACCTGGGTAAAACTGCCTGTGTGATCTCTGCCACGCTGCGCTGTGCTCCTCTGCTCTTTGTGCAACGTGCTCAGTCCCCCTGCCGAACCAAAAGGGGCTCGTGGCCCCATAGCTGGCCGTGGTTTGCCACGACAGGTGGTGAGGGCACAGATGCAGCTCTTGGTGGTAACTTATCGTTGTAGTAATGGTAGAACTCAAGCTGCTGGAGTTTATCGAATTGATGGGATGTCAGCCAGGCGGCCACCGTGCAGGGTATGTCTAGCAGGTAGCATGCGGGATGCAGATGCGTTGAACGGAGCCCTGGTGGGAGGAGATGATGGCTCCTGGGAGTTTAGAATCATCATCAACAGATAGCTTACGACAGTCGAGATTAAGAGGTGTGGCGCTCCACTGAGTGCGCCACCGAGATCCGAGGACTTGTGTGCAGCAACCATCCTTGGTGGGGAGAAGGGCGATGATCTCCCCAAGGATGGCGTCCAGGAGATCGTTGATCCGGTCCGCGGGAGATTCTACTGGTTCCTCATGTCTAGGGGGGCATGGCCGCTTTTGGCCGCACTGCCGAGTCCAAGATGTACATCCGGTGGCGGCGCTAGCCGGAGCCTCATCTGTTTACATACCAATCTGAAAGAAAAAAATGGCAGAAACATACATGTAGGACATTCAAAATCAATTCTCAAGATCTGGAAGAAAAAAAAAGGCACAAACATATATGTAGGACATTCAAAATCAATTCTCAAGATCTGGCCACGAATTATTAGCATGCACGCTAACCCTAGTCGGATTATTGGCAAAAATCATTTGTACAGAATAAACAATTAATTACTAACCCTATATGGATACCATTCAAACAATCAATACACTACGTGCATCTAACGGATCTTAATTACTCTGATTTGTATTCCAAAAGAATTAGAGAGGCGGGAGTAACCAGAGAAAACACATGATATGCTTGCCACACAAATGGGTATATAGATGACTAGCCAGTTTTCCGTCGGAGTCGCAGTCGTTGCCGGAGTTGCTGTTGACCTCCGGCTCTGGCTGGGGGGGGGGGGGCACGACGGCGCCGATGAAGTCAAGGTCGTGCTGCTGCCCGCGCGAGACCTCGTCAGTGCTGACGACAACCTCTGTGCCCAGCTTCACGCGTTGCGCGGGTGCTTCACTAGCCCCGGCGTCGCCACTCCCTCCGATGGTGCGCTTCGGCGGCATCCTCATACACTCCAGAGTCTAGACATTGGTGACCACTGTGGACCGGGGGTGCGGCCGGCTATTATGGCCGGTGGCTCGGGAGCGCCATTAATACGGACCAATGGGAGCGAGGCGGGTGGTGGTCAAAGGCTGTCTCGCCTCCCGGTGAGCCTGCGCCGCGAACTTCTGGCATTCCTACCATCATTTCACACAGCTACTCGCACGCCTCGCGGTGACACTGCGCAGCGAATACGCCTCCCGTCAATTCACACACCTGCACGCACGCCACTCGGTCTGCCTGCGCGGTGGACTGCTCGCATGCGTCCCATCAACTCATGCCTACTCGCACGGCATACATGGCGCGTGGCAGCATGTATATTTTTTTGTTTTTTGATGATTCATTCTGCCGCTTTACTGCTTAACCGAAGCATGGCATGGTCTAACACACACGGTCCGAATAAATAATCCGTATGAGATATTGGTTGCCAGTTATTAACAATATCCCGTTGGTAAGAAGATTATATCAAAATTTGTCTCAAATTTGACGAAAAAATACAATATCATAGTCTACTGGTGTCCATATATGACACCACGATAAGTTTCATGAATTTCAACTACGTTTTGGATTTACTGAATTTTAAAAATCAATATTCTGAATGTTTTGAAATCTCTTGCACGGAGAAACATGCACCCAGGGACACACATATGATTTTGCAATCCATGTTAGTGCACATGTAGCTTAAATTTTAACACGACACTCCTTTGGTCACATGTTCACTGCATAAAAAGTTTGACATGCCTCAGAGTGGCTGTGGTGGTGCAGGATGCGTGTGTCTGTGTGTGTGTGTGTGTGTGTTGGGGGGGGGGGGTCCTGCAGTACACTACGAGTCGTGAGCCTCCGTGTGGGATTATTGATCATTTTGTGAGTCATATATGCCACATCAAAGTCGTGAATTGGTTATTTAAAGCATTATGCAACCCTTTCATACATCCATTGTTCGGGCCACATGCATGCATTGGTGGTCCTCTCGGACACTCCCTCGTGCGGTTATCAGCGATGTGCCCATTCGTTAGCCCGGCAATGGTTTTCAGTTTCCACCAACAACGAGAGGCATTTAACCAAAGTTGGATTCATCTTGGCATGTGTGTTACGGTTTGGATCATGGTGAGATTCCATATCAAAGTTCGGGCACGTGCGTACACATGAGTCCCTCCCACCGGCTCGAAGTGAGGGGGATACGCATTGTGGTGTAGTGTGTTTCCGGTTTGCGAAGCATGTGCCACGTCAAAGTTGTGCATTGGGTATTCAAACATCACAGAACACACGGCAACATGCACACGGTGGTTGTCCTATGACAATCGCGCATGTGTGACTCTCTCTGTGGGCCCGCGAGGTCTTCGTCGACCAATTGAACGTACAACAAGAGAGAGGTTAATTTGACCAACAAGGATGGTTCTTTTTTTGTTTGTGTTACGTATATGCACGGTAGGAGTATGTAGTACATGTCAAAGAGGGGGCAACATGTATACTCTGTATATGTGTCATAACCTCACTCCATGTGGGGACTTTCCGGTTCCCGAGGCAGGTGCCACATCAAAGTTGTGCATTGGTATTCAAACATCACGCAATACCATGCAGGCGGTGGTTGCCCTATAGGAACTCACTCGCGTGCGGCGCTTCCATCTGTGGGCCCGCGAGGTTGTCCTCCATCACTTTGAGCCAATGAGAGAGAGGTTAATTTGACCATCAAGGAATGACGATTCTTTTTGGTTTGTGCTATACAGTATAAGTATATATATACCACGCGTCGAATCGGGGCGTAGCACGTACCACGCATCATGAACCTCGCTCTCTGTGGGGACTTTTCGGTTTCCGAGGTGTGTATATATTGGACTGGACTATTCTGTTACTAGTAATAGAATATTATTCTGTTACTCCTCCGCCCTATAATGTGTGCGATCACCGCCGCGACCTCCTCTCTCCCTCTTAGGGCACTACCGCGCCTTCCCCTCTCCCCCACGCGCCGCCATGCTCTCCCACTCTCCCCCAACGCGCCGCCGTGCTCTCCCCTCTCCCCCAGTGCACCGCCTCGCCCTTCCCTCTCCCCCAGCTCGCCGCCCCACCCCCACCTTCTCCCTCGGCTCTAGCCCGAGCACAGCCTGTCTTCGACGGCCCCGGCCGTGATCCGCCCCCACCCGTCTGGATCTACTGCCGTTGCGACCAGCCCAAGTCCGGTTTGTGTTGCTCCTCTCCTCCTTCTTTCCGTCACCGCCGTTCATCCAGGTTAGCTCTGCACCGACAGGCCTCGGTCGCTACTCACCTCAACAGCCTCTGGTCGTGGTGTTCTCCTACCTGCGGCTGCCCTCGATCACGAGCTCGTCCACCACAATCGCTGGAGATCACGAGCTCGTCCACCACCATCTTCACCTAGCGCTGGACGTTGCTTGCTCATCGAGCTCAACCACAGCACAAACAAAAAAACACCCCGTCTCGTCATCTCCACCTCCCCCGACCAGATTCTACCCCGCGCCTCCATTCCCTCGGTCGCCAACGCGCCTCACACCCTGGTCGCCGCGCGCCTCACACCCTGGTCGCCGCGCGCCGCCCTCCTTCCGGCGGACGCGCGCCTCCCTCCTTCTGGCCGACGCGCTCCTCCGCCTTCCCTGTCGACGTGTGCTCCACCCACGGCGCCGCACGCCTCCCTCCTCCCAGCCGATGTGCCCCAGCCCCGGTTGCCGCGTGCCTCCCTCCTGCCGGTTGCCGCCTCCAGCCCGCCGTCGCTGCCCCCGGCGCCTCCACGCCCAGACCCCCTTCCTCTGTTCCTCAAAAATCCGTCAATTGGAAAGCCTCAAAAACCCGTCAGTTGGAAAGCCGTTCAATGTCCGAGGCTGAGCACATCCACGAGCTCCTCTGTTATCAGTTCTTTCGGTCAATAGTGGGTTGTGTCTCCTTGGTGAGAAAACCTTTTGTCCCTATTATCCAGTCATTGCCTGAGGAAAAGGATGTTGTGCATACACGTGCGTCAGTGCACTATCGGCTATAACAAAAGTTCAAGTGGACTCAACTTATCAATCCCAACATCTCTTGCTAATGTAATGTTCGTTCCATTTCAATTTCTTGCTTGCACAACCTTTGTCAGTCTACACAACTTTTCTCAGAAGTCCATCTCTTTTACGCAAGCCAACTGAGATTTTTTTTAATCTGTGATATGTGCTCAGTCGATGTTCGTGCAAATGCCAAACTTGTCGCAGCTGGGTGCAACCCGCGAAGGGGCTATGCAGCAGGTGCATGCAACAACAAGGGAGAAGCGGACATGAAGCAGGTGAGGAGGTGTTTGTGTGAGAGATGATATTGAACTTGTACTGCTGCTGTACTTGCGTGTGAATGATTCTTTTTTTCCCTGGTCATTCTTGTACTACCTGCCATGAAAAAACCTGACGACAGAATACTAAATATTTTTGTATTCTATCATCAGTTCATACAGAAGAAATTCTTTTTCTTCAGTGTGTATTCTATCGTGAGTTCTGTGTGAATTTTTGTTCTCTTTTCTTCAGTCCACAAGAAGAAAAAATGTCAGTTCATGAATAGAGAATGTTTGTATTAAACTTAATATTAGTTCGGTGTGTATTCTATCATCAGTCCATGAAAAAAGACACAGAATAGTTGGTGCGTGTGCAAAAATATTGTTAGTTCAAGTTTCAAAATTCTGTAAGTTTAGATATATCACCTAAATAAGTAATGATTTGCAGCGAGTTTCTTCAGTGTCAATTCTGATTCAAGTGCCATGTTCTTCCTAGCCCACATGGTGCTTGTGTTAATTATTATGGACATGTGCAGTACAAACATTTGTAATGGTGCAGTACATGTATTTAAAACTTTTATATATTTACATAACAGAAATTATCATTCCCAAAAATCTACAAAAAATCATCAATTTATATTGATACTTGTTCTAGTCCTTATGTTACAACAGTGCAATGACAAAAAAAATCATCAGTTCAATAGCATGGACATGCTAATACTGTAGCGATATCGTGCGTGGCCACAAGTTCGAAAATGAAGAAAAAAAATTTGGATGCGAAAAAATAAGAAAAATAAAAATCTAAAAAAAGGTCACTTCTATAAGTTCAAGTGCTCATCAAACACAATTAAAAAAAAGTGAGTTTGTCTATGGAAAGGTTGTGTATTACTAGCATATAAGTTGAAAAAATAAAACATAGTTAGTTCGTTCTAGGGAATTCAAAGAAAATTTGAAGAGAAAAAACATAAAATATTTATTAGGAACACAATTTAGTTAATTCACCTACATAAAATGTGCAAGTTCGGTGATGATGTCACCATCAGTTTGGACCGGAAAACAAAAATTATCATTAAAATCCCAAAAGTTTCGCTTCTATAAGTTCAAGTGCGCATCCGACACGGTTCAAAAAACCTGGTTGGAGAAGTCCGCCATTCATTTCGGGAGTCCCAAAAAATGATGCATTCTTACCATATTCAAAACTACACCTTAATCATAATAAAATTGAGAGAAAGTTCAACATGACAATTTAGTCAGTTCAACGGATATAAGCCATTCAAGCTCGGAGACGATGACACCGATAAATTGTATGAAAAAAAATGTAAATGCAAAAAGCAAAAAAAAGTTCAACATCATAAATTCAATCAGTTCAACGGATATAAGCCATTCAAGCTCGGAGACGATGACACCGACAAATTGTACGATAAAAAAATGTAAAGGTAAAAAAAAGTCAAAGACTACCGCGAGGTATTAAGGGGGTGGGCGGTCAATCAGTCCAAGGTCTTACTATAGGAAAGTTCAAACTTTTTATGGGAAATAGTTCGAAGGATAAAAAAATGGTGTTGAGAAAATCAATTCACATTTTTTCGTTGTTTATTAAAAAGTTGCCCCCCACCATCTCACACCCTTCACCTACCCCATGGCCACGGGCACACAAAGAGTTCAAAATTTAAGGAACAAAATATTAAACATTTTTTACTGTTTGGAACAACGTGCTGCCAGATTTATTTGAAAAAAATAACACACAAAAATGAAGGATAAATAACATGCATAAATATGAGTTGAGCTCATTAGTTAAAAAAAGGCCCATACGCCAGAAGAACTATAATAAAGAAAGCGATATGGCCCATCTTTTCGGCTCAGCCTTCCCTGTGCAAATTCGTAGTCTGGCCAAATTTGCAGGAAGCTACAGACTATGCAGTGAACGTCCACTAATAATAGAAGATAAAGTTCGACTAGTTCTGTTTCTTCAATAATCACAAGCGACAACGCAAAGAAGGATTGATTATATTTGTGCCAGCCGTGAAAAAGATCAGATCATTGCACATGGGCAACATTATATATATGCTCTACATATGTGAGTTCCTTGAACGACGAAAATAGGCTAGCGAGCCACGGCTTCATCGTAATGCCGCCGCCATGAATGCTTAGCTGGAAAAGTCTGCGCCATGTGTCGTGGGAAACCACGGCCACCTATGGGGCCATGAGCCCCTTTTGGTTCGGCAGGGGGACTGAGCATGTTGCACAAAGAGCGGAGGAGCACAGCGCAGCACGGCAGAGATCACACGGGCAGTTTTACCTAGGCTCGGGCCGCCGTGAGGCGTAAAACCCTACTCCTGCTTTGGTGGATTCATGGTGGATGGTGGTGGAAAACGTAGCGCTCTTGCCCGGCAGGGTTGTATGGGGGGGAGAGCAGCTACGCGCGTATGAGTGTACAAGGGTCCGAATCCTTTCTATGGTTGCCATGGGCCTTCTTTTATGGATCAAGGGGTCACCAGAGTGGCAAATCAGTCATTGTGTACTGATTAGATAGCAAACAATGCTATCATATCTACTCTGCAGACAGAGCAGAACGCATTAAATGCGTCGCTTAGCGTCACATCATGGCCTGCCCGTCACGCCTTGCAGGGCTGTTTGGCCACCTTCTCTCTTGTCTGCATGACACGTCGCTGGACAGATGTCATTTGGAGGCGATTCCTGTAGGAAATGGCTGCCATGTGGCAAAAGACAGCCACTTAGTCACCTTGGGGCTTGACACCGCATCGATCGATGACTTGCGTTGCTGCGAGGTGGGGCGGTGAAGCCTTGGCGGGGTGTTTTGCCTTCGTAGGACCCAGAAGGCCCGCCGGGGCAGTCTTGAGGCTTGCTTCCGGGGCAACCTTGACCTCGCCAGGCTCTCCTATCCGGCTAGGGATGTTTTTCCCTTAGCGGTGTCTCGCTCCTTGGCTTGACTTGGTCTCCTCTATCCTGCCCTTTGATTCCTCGAAGAGCCTATCTCTTCATCTTGGCATTGTATTGGATGTTGCAATCTTGATCTCGGGCCTATGCACGGTCTGGGCAACAGACCCAGGGTTTGTTGCACCGACAAGAGCCCCCGTGCCTGGCCCGAACGCGCTGCCGGGCGTCGTCGGGGTAGGCCCTAACTTGTGCACAGGCGAGGGGAAATAGCTGGTTGTCCTTTGAGACCTTCTTTGCTTCTTCATTAATCCGAGCCCAAGTCGGTTTCCGGTTCTTCCGCCCGTTGCGTAATGCCAACTGTGGTGGGGCCATTCTTGTAATGGCCCGTGAATGACTTTAACGCATGGGCGAGTAACTGCCAATTTACTCTTCTCACCACGCCCTTATCCCCGGCCATGTATGGTTTCCTCCATCATTCTCTGCTTCCTCCTGGGGTATGCCAAAGAGGAGAGTTCAGGGCCAAGCCCCGGGCCCTAGCTTGGGGTCGATGGTGTCGAGGTTGGGGCAAGATCCTCTTCCTGTCTTAGCACAGGCCTCAGGGGGGTGTGCGGGCGGCGCGGTGGTAGCACCGGAGGTAGCTACTTTGGTGCGCTCGTCGCCGGGCCGCCCGCAGCTCCAATCGTAGTGAGGGGCGACGCAAACGACACCACGCCAAGGTCCATAATGGACACGAGGCGTGGTAGTCGATCGTGGCTTATTCCTCCTTTTCCTGTGACGCCGGAGGGACGCTGCAAAGGTGGTTCGGTATTGGTAATGGCGAATTCCTCCTCTTAGGGTACTGCCTGTCCGGCGTATGGGCGAGCTCCTTGTCCCAATGCATGCTTCTTTAAAGGGCGGTGGCCCCTTGTCTTCGGGTCATTGGAGACGACCATGCTCTCTATGGAGCTACCCAGACTGCTTGGTGTTCGCCGTGGTTGGAGTGGCGGGAGATTTAAGCGATAGTGGTAAGGAAGGTGGCGGCAACCCATGACACGTCAAGAGCGGGGGCGACCGCTCCGACGAGGCGTGCTTGCCGGCAGCACCATCATCACCGGCTGGGCCTCCGGCTGCGTCAGTATCTACACCTACCCTCTGGTTTCTTCCTCCCAGCCCGGGAACGGCGCCGTCCTGATCCTAGGGAGGCGCCAAATCCTAGCTAGGCCTTCCCTCCGTCTTCTTCGTCTCCCCCTGTAGTTTCGAAGAAGGGGAGGACATAGTAAAAAGGCATCATGGGCATTTATCTTTTTCCAACCTAAAATATGTAGGCATTTGCCAAACTTTAGCTCAAATTAATGTAATCTCTTTTATCCATGTTTGTGTTCTGTAAGGTCTGTACTTGTTGATCAGCATATTAATGAAAAAGATAAACCTTGCCGGGCACTTGTGCATGGAACATGTCCATGCAGAGGGAGAATGCCTCTATACACTCAAGTAAACAAGTTTTTCCTCGGTAGGCTACCCTGCCAGTACCCTCAATTTGCTGCCGCGGGGCTGGGCCTGCCGGGCACAAATCGTAAAGAGGGACCAGCCCCCCGCCAACTTTCTCGCCAAAGGCCACTACAACCACCCCGACCGAAGCAACGTTCGAGTCAAGGGACGGGAGCACCTATGTTTTGCAAATGGCGAGGTTTTCCTATGCACAAGTTTTTACTTACAGAACGCATATGGATAAGAGAGAGAACTTATCTGTTTGTCCTTGCCGGGGATCGCAATGTAGGCTTGTATTCTCTTCTCCTTTTTCAAGACCGAATACCCGGTAGGAGCCTGCAGCTTGATGCAGATGAAAATGATGCCTCATGCGATCTTATCTACATGAACATGCAATGCTCATGATATGCTTATGCATGCATGCAATTTGTCGGGGGGCCCCCAGTGCTTCATTGATTTCTCTGTTGCTCAGGGTCTGGGCCTGGCTTTGTACAAGGGGTTACATGCAATAGAGGGAAGGCCTGTACAAGAGGGTGGCTGCCGGGCAGGGCCCGACAGCCGCGACTTACGGGTAGAACTTGCGGAGATGCTCAATGTTCCATGAGTTTTGCAACTGAAAGACATCTCCAGTCTACAGACGGACTGTGCTAGGTCAGGTGACTCATACTACCCGGTAAGGGCCTTCCCACTTCGGCGTCAACTTGTTTGCACCCTTGGCGGACTGAACGCGCCTAAGGACAAGGTCGCCTTCCTCAAAACACCGGGCATGAACCCTGCGGCTGTGATAGCGACGCAGGGCTTGCTGATAGCGTGCAGCACGCGTAGCAGCCCGGGGACGGTTCTCCTCGAGTAGCACAGCGTCATCACGCTGGTGCTGATCTTGCGCTACTTCATCGTAGGCAAGCACTTGAGGTGACCCGTAAATGAGTTCTGTGGGGATAACTGCTTCTGCCCCATAGACTAGGGAGAAGGGAGTATACCCGGTAGCTCGATTTGGTGTCGTTCTGAGGGACCAAAGAACCACCGGCAGCTCATCGATCCACCGCCTGCCACACTTCTGTAGCCTATCAAATGTTCTCGTCTTGAGTCCTCGCAACACTTCAGCGTTCGCCCTCTCAGCTTGCCCGTTGCTCCTTCGATGGGCCATAGAGGCGAATGAGATTTTGCTCCCGAGGGCATGAACGTATTGCATGAAGGCGCGACTCATGAACTGTGTGCCGTTGTCAGTGATGATCCAGGCAGGAACTCTGAAGTGGCACACGAATCCTTTCAAGAACTTGATAGCTGACTGAGCAGTCACCTTTCTCACGGGCTCTACTTCCGGCCACTTTGTAAACTTGTCGATTGCAACGAACAAGAAATCAAAGCCCCCGGCAGCACGGGGGAAAGGGCCGAGGATATCTAGCCCCCAGACCGAAAACATCCATGACAAAGGGATTTTCTGATGAGCTTGGGCAGGCAGGTGGATATTCTTGGAATGGAACTGGCAGGCTTCACACTTGGTGACAAGCTTGACCGCATCTTGGATGGCTGTGGGCCAGTAGAATCCTTGCCGAAAAGCTTTCCCAACCAACGCCCTTGATCCAATGTGGGAGCCGCACATACCCTTGTATATCTCCGCCAGTAGTTCCTTTCCTCCTTCCCGGCAAATGCACTTCAACTTCACACCGTTGGGCCTCCTTCTGTACAGCGTGTCATCAACGAACTGATACATACTGGCCCTCCGGGCTACTCTTTCAGCTTCTTCTTGCTCTTCAGGAAGTTCTCCAGTTTGGAGGAAATGGACTATGTGCCATGCCCAAGACGGAGCCTGTGGCTCGGCAACGAGGACTAACGGCACCTTCTCATTTGTGAGAGTGCAATCATTGACCGCAGGGACCGGTGGCCTGGCGGGAGGATGCAGCTCAGCGACCGAAGGGGAGTTGCGCCCAACAAGCTTTCTGCCGGGATCCTCGGAAGGTTCTACCAGGAGAGGCTTGCCGGAGTCTAGTTTCCTCCTCTTTCTGGCCATTGTTGCCGGGGATACGGAGGGCTGAGTCAGATGGAGAACAAAAGATCCTGGTTCCACAGGGAGCTTCTGCGCCTCGCACTTCGACAGATGATCAGCAATGCTGTTTTTCGCACGGGGTACGTGCTCTGTTTGCAATCCGTCAAAGCGCTCCTCCAACTTTCTCACTTCCTCAACGTATGCCTCCATCAATGGACTTTGGTAATCCTTGTTGACTTGTCTCACCACAAGTTGTGAGTCTCCGCGGACGATCAGCTTCTTGATCCCCAGTTCTGTTGCAACTCTGAGCCCGGCAAGGAGCCCATCATACTCTGATGTATTGTTGGTAGCCTCCTCCCAGGGAAAATGCATCTGGACAATGTACTTCAGGTGCTCTCCAGTGGGAGCAACGAGAAGCACGCCAGCCCCCGCACCTTGTAGGGAGAAGGCACCATCGAAATACATGATCCATTCTTGGGGCGCTTCCTTGCCGGGAATAACTATCTCCAACACCTCTTCGTCAGGAGTTGGCGTCCATTCTGCAATAAACTCTGCCAACGCTCTGCTCTGAATAGTTTATCTGCTCTCAAACTTCAAACCAAAGCTGGATAACTCCAAAGCCCACTCCACTATCCTGCCAGTAGCCTCAGGGTTTCGGAGTACCTGTTGCAAAGAGAAACGGGTGACAACTGTGATCTCGTGGGCTTGGAAGTAGTGGCGCAGTTTCCTTGAGGCCATGACAAGGCCAAAAATCAATTTTTGCATGCCAGAGTACCTGGATCTAGCCCCCTGCAATAGGGAACTGACGAAGTATACTGGGCGCTGCACCACTTTCTTCTTTGCCGTGACCAGAGAACTGCTTCCGCTGCTTTGCTCTTCTCCATCTTGATCTGCATCTGACCTTGCCGGGGTGTGCTCACTTTCCTCCCTGGGAGGGACACCAGCTATGTCTGCTGCTTCATCCACTTCCCGCTGCACCACCAGTGCTACGCTAACCACTTGATTAGTTGCCGCCAAGTATAGCAGCAACGGCTCCTGAGGTTTTGGAGCGACCAAAGTGGGCACAGAGGAAAGGTAGGCCTTCAAATCTTGTAGTGCAGCGTCTGCCTCTGGGGTCCACTCCATGGGTCCTGCCTTTTTCAAAATCTTGAAGAACGGCAAGGCACGCTCGGCAGACTTGGAAATGAATCTGCTAAGCGCGGCAACACACCCCTCAAACGCCTCACATCCTTGACTGTCTTGGGTGCTTGAATCTGCTCGATATCCTTGATCTTGTCGGGGTTGGCCTCTATCCCCCAGTGGGACACAAAGAAGCCAAGTAGCTTGCCGGAGGGAATGCCAAACACACACTTCTCCGGGTTTAGCTTCAAGTTGATCTTGTGCAGATTAGCAAACGTCTCTTCTAAATCCTGAATGAGGGTTGATCTGTCCTTGGTCTTGACCACAATATCATCCATAATAGCCTCAATGTTTCTGTGCAACTGTGACTCAAAACCAATTTGGACTGCTCTTGCGAAAGTGGACCCGGTGCTCTTCAACCCGAAAGGCATCTGCATGAAGCAGTATGTGCCACATGGGGTAATGAACGCGGTCTTCTCTTCGTCTTCCTTGGACATGAAGATCTGATGATATCCAGAGTAGGCATCCAGGAAAGAAAGCAGGTCACACCCGGAGGTGGAATCCACAATCTGATCGATGCGCAGCAACGGAAATGGGTCCTTCGGGCATGCCTTGTTCAGATCCGTAAAATCTATGCACAGCCTCCACTTCCCATTAGCTTTGCGTACCACCACAGGATTTGCTAAGCACGTTGGATGCAACACTCCTCTAACCAGACCAGCTACGTCAAATTTCTTGATCTCCTCAGCAATAAACTATTGCCACTCCAAAGCTTGCTTCCAGACCTTCTGCTTGACAGGCCGGGCATCTGGGCAGACAACAAGGTGGCGCTTGATTACCTCCCTGGGAACACCGGGGATGTCAGATGGTTGCCAAGCAAAGACATCGACATTTGCCCGCAGGAAGGCAACGAGGGCGCTTTCTTATTTGTCATCGAGGTTGGCACTGATAGTGAAAGTACCATCAGTGCCAGCCAGCCCTGCTAGGACTTTTTTCACAGCGGGTGCAGAAGCCTTGGATCTCTAGCTATTTGAACTCTCCGGCAAGTCATCAACAGGCACAGCATACCCCGAAGAGGTACGCTTCCTGGATTCCTTGCCGGTGTCCCTGTTCACCTCCTTCTTTCCATTACTTTCCTTGGCGGGGATTGCAGCTTCAGTGGTCTCTGTCGTGATAGCTTCCCGGTACATCTTGTCCATGCAAATAATTGCGTCCTTCTCGTCTGATGGAATGGAAATGACGCCACCGGCCCTGGCATCTTCAAGTTGTTGTAGGCATAGTGGGATGCCGCCGTGAATTTGGTTAGAGCTGGGCGACCAAGGATTCCATTGTATGGCAGGGGGAGGTCAACCACATCAAACACGATCTTCTCATTCTGGTAATTCAACTCTCCCCCAAAGTCACTGGCAACATGATTTTCCCCTTAGGACGACTCCTGCCGGGGTTGATCCCTTGAAACGTACCAGTAACCTTGAGCTCTTCTTCTGCTATCTAGAGTTTGCTGATGACCTTTGAAGAAATCAGATTCAACCCGACCCCGCCATCAACCAACATCTTTGTGACTTTGAGGTTGCAGATTGTTGGTGATACTAACAACGGCAAGCACCCTACCGCGATGGTGCGGTCAGGGTGGTCCTCTTCATCGAAGATGATGGGCGTGCGGGACCACTTGAGTGGCCTCCAAGAGTCTGCCGCTGGCTCCACGGCATTGACTTCACACGCCCACTGTTTAAGTTGGCGGAGGGAGGAGTGCAAAGATGCACCCCCGTCAATGCACAGGGCGTCAATGGCTTTCTGGATTTCCTGCTCGCTGGTTTCCTCTTCATCTACTCCATCACTCTCATCGTTGTAATCCTCCTTCTCACAGCCTCTGGCGGGTTTCCCTTGATTCTAAGGAGCCTTGCCAGGGCGGTTTGCTCCGCCACCCCGGCCCTTTCCGCCAGCGCCATTCTGACCTTTCTCTTTATCTCGCTTCTCATATTCAGCCCTCTGCTTCTTGACAAGCTGCTCAACCTGATGACACTCCTGGAGATCGTGGCCCTTGGTTTGATGGATCTTGTAGTACAGGCCATCGCCTTTCCCAGCCTTCTCGACAGCCGCGGCTTCCTGGCAATCAGCGCACGCGGCAACTTCCTTGCCGGGTATCTCAGCCTTGGCTTTCTTGCCGGTACTAGGCATGCCCGATCCCTCAACGGTCATCACTGCTTTATCCTTGCGCCTTTTGTTGCGCTTCTTGTTCTTCTTCTTTTGACTGGTGGTCTCATCATCATCCTCTGAATCGATGTCGATGCCATCCTCTTCTCCGGGGAGCTTCCTCCCCTCCTCTATTCGAGCACACTTATCCACCAAAGTGTAAAGCTCCTTCACAGTCTTGGGCAATCGAACGTTCATCTTGGAACGTATCCGACGATTGCGCACATTGGACTGGAACACAGCTATCACAGCTACCGGGTGGATGTCTGGAATATTCCTGTGGACTCGGCTGAACCTCTGCATGTATTTCCACAGGCTCTCTCTTTCCTTCTGCTGGAGAAGCTGCAAGTCGCTGGGCCGCCCTGGTTCTTGATAGCCACCCGTGAAGGCGCCAACGAACTCATGGCACAGGTCAGCCCAGGTCAAAATGGAGTTCTCCGGTAGGTGCATCAGCCAAGACCTCACATTTGGCTTGAGTGCCAAAGAGAAGTAGTTTGCGAATACCTTCTCATCTCTTCCCCCGGTAGCTTGAACAGCGATGGTGTAGATGCTCAAGAACTCTGTCGGGTTCAGTCTCCCATCATACTTCTCTGGTATCTCTGGCTTGAACGTGCGAGTGGATGGCCAACGAACTTGCCGCAACTCACGAGTGAAGGCAGGGCACCCAGCCTCGAATGGCAGGTACCCGCCTTCAGCGAGTGCGGGCTCGTCGACGTCGGGGCCATCGCGCCTATCGGACTGGCGGCTGGCGTCGCGGTGTCGCTAGGTGGTGACACGCGCGCCTTCCCTCTGCCTGTCCTCCAGGACTCGCCGTTGGCCTTGACGTGCTCGAGGGTCGGACAAAGCCATCGAGACGTCATCGTGTTCTTGGTTGCGCAGCTCCCGTGCTGGCTGCCGTGGAGGGGACTGTATCGTAGGAGTGGCCCCTTCCGCACAGCCAACAGCGTGGGCCATTGTCGTTGCCTGGGGAGGCCATGGCGGGCCAGCCCGCTGCGATCCTCCTGCCTCGACGAAGCCAATCAGGCTCTGAATGGTGGCTCTCCACTCATCCATCTGATCGGCAGCCGGCGGAAATCTCAATAGCAGCTGGGCCCGTGCCATGGCCTCCGAACCGGTGCTTGGCATGGATGTCGATGAAGACCGTAACGTCGCCCGGCTCCTGACGGTGCCAGAAGCGGTCGCGCCGTGCTCTCGTCGTCATGAGCCAGCCGCCTGGCTGGCGTGGTGACAAGGTGGAGGCGCTTGAGGGCTAGTGGCTCCATTTAGCGTAGCGGCTGGGTCGGCTCATTCTGGGGGTGGCGCATGCTCTACGGTCACACCCGCGGCGGGAGCGGTCGGGGAGTTGCGATTCCCCCAGAGCGAGTACCCCCGCTGCGGCTGTGCCCCTCGGCCGGACGGGGAGGTGCAGATGGAATGATCTCTCCTCCCGTACCTCATGGGGCATGGCCGCTGGGATGTTGTTGGTGCTGTCCTTCTCTGGTTCCTCCTGCTTCTGCTTTGGCCGCAGAGGAGGTGGTAACGATGCCGCCTGCGCCGACCACGTCCCCCGCAGCGTCCACACCCCCAGGCATCCCCATAGCTCCCGCGGCGTCGGCGGTCACATACGGCGGGGCCTTCGAGGTGGATGGATGAGCTACGGCGCCGGGCTTCTTCTTGGGCACCATGGACGATGGAGCCATTGATGAAGAAGATGGCAGTGAAGATGACGCGCTACGTACACTTCTCGGGTTCGCACAAGCGCTTCCCCCTACCTGGCATGCCAAAGATGTCGTGGGAAACCACGGCCACCTATGGGGCCATGAGCCCCTTTTGGTTCGGCAGGGGGACTAAGCACATTGCACAAAGAGCGGAGGAGCGCAGCGCAGCGCGGCAGAGATCACACGGGCAGTTTTACCCAGGTTCGGGCCGCTGCGAGGCATAAAACCCTACTCCTGCTTTGGTGGATTGATGGTGGATGGTGGTGGAAAATGCAGCGCTCTTGCCCGGCAGGGTTGTCTTGGGGGGAGAGCAGCTACGCGCATATGAGTGTACAAGGGGCCGAATCCTTTCTATGGTTGCCATGGGCCTCCTTTTATAGATCAAGGGGTCACCACAGTGGCAAATCAGTCATTGTGTACTGATTATATAGCAAACAGTGCTATCATATCTACTCTGCAGACAGAGCAGAATGCATTAAATGCGCCACTTAGCATCACATCATGGCCTGCCCGGCACGCCTTGCCGGGCTGTTTGGCCACCTTCTCTCCTGTCTGCATGACACGTCGCTGGACGGCTGTCATTTGGAGGCGATTCCTGTAGGAAATGGCTGCCATGTGGCAAAAGACAGCCACTTAGTCACCTTGGGGCTTGACACCGCATCGATCGATGACTTGCATTGCTGCGAGGTGGGGCGGTGAAGCCTTGGTGGGGTGTTTTGCCTTCGTAGGACCCGGCAGGCCTGCCGAGGCGGTCTTGAGGCTTGCTTTCGGGGCAACCTTGACCTCGCTAGGCTCTCCTGCCCAGCAAGGGAGGTTTTCCCTTAGCAGTGTCTTGCTCCTTGGCTTGACTTGGTCTCCTCAATCCTGTCCTTTGATTCCTCAAAGAGCCTATCTCTTCATCTTGGCCTTGTATTGGATGTTGCAATCTTGATCTCGGGCCTGTGCACGGTCTGGGCAACAGACCCAGGGTTTGTTGCACCAACACCATGTCCCACATCAAAATACTGTCTCTCGATGGGATCGTAGAGTCGTGTGGATCGTATTTGCATGGCCGTTGTTCACATGTCGCAAAAATCCGATGCGAGCTCCCATGGTGCATATGCCACCGCCATCGATCCAAGTCTGCATCCAACCTCCGGCTATGTCAACACCAAAAAAATAACGCCGAAAGCTGCCTCACACACTCAATCGAAGCTGTGTCGGGCGAATTTGCAAACGATTCTCCATATAAAAAGATGGACAAAGCGGCCATGGGCAGCGGAGATGAGCTCCGATGAACTCCAGTTGATGAGAGCAATCTTTAAAGCCACTATTACCCCGGTCAAATTAGGCAGGCTGTGATTCCCAAGGATGACCCTCAAGACCCTCCTGCTGTCGTCAACCAAGACCAACTCCATGGACGGTCATGTGAGCATGACGGCGCACCTGACGACGACCGGAACAATGCAGGCCTCCTTCACCGCCTGACAGCTGTATTGCCAGACCTGCGGAATCTCTTGTAGATCGCCATTGCGTCCTCTGGACCTACGGGAGCACGCCGGAGAACCACGACGAGTGCGCCCTGGCACCTGGTACGAACACTTCCGTAAAGAAGAATTCATAAGGTCGAAGCAGGATAAATATATGGTTCAACTACAGATAAACGGTCAGTACAATAAGAGTAACAGAATATTATTCTGTTACGCAAAACAGAATAGCTCAGATGTATATTCAAACATCACACAAACACCTCTTTGGGCCACATGTAGACGGTGGCACGTAGTCCTATATAGGATGCTCACTCGCGTGCGACGTACGCTTCGTTCCTGTGGGCCTGCGAGGTCGTCGTCCATCACTTTTACCCAACGAGAGAGAGGCACATTTAACGAACAAGGAGGATTAATTGTTTTAGGGCTGTGTTAGGGTAGGAGTATATATATAGTACGTGTCGAATGGGGGATGGGACCAACATATACGAGGTGTCACATGAATCTCACTCTGTGTGGGCACTTTGCGGTTTTTGAGGCAAATGCCACACATCAAAATGTTGTGCATTAGGTATTCAAAACATCACAACCACACGCCTCTCCATATATATGTTTCGGCACACATGCAAGCGATGGTGGTTGTCCTATGGCACTCACTCACGTGGTTATCGGCGATGCTTCCATCTGTCGGCCCGCTTGGTCCATCACTTTCACCGACAGCGAGAGAGGTTAATTATTTTGACTTAGGAGGGGATTAATTTTTTGTTTGTCTCATGATATAGGTCATCATGTGAGATTACATATATAATAGCTCATGTGTACACATGAATCCATCCAGCTGGATCGAAGGGGGGGCGAGCACATGACACGTCATGAACCTCTTGCTCTGTGTGGGGACCTGTGCGATTTTGAACGCATGCACCACATCAATGTTGTGCATTAGGTATTCAACACATATGCATGCACACGCACCTCCATAAATATGTTTGGGACACATGCATGCAATGGTTCTCTTTGGACACTCACTCTCTTGGTTATGGGCGGCAAGCCTATATATATTCGTGGGCCCGCGTGGACGTCCATCATTTCGACCGACGACAAGAAAGGTAACCAGGGTGGATTCTTCTTCTTTGGTTCGTGTTACCATATAGTAGGTCGATCATTCCAGGCCTAATTAAGTTTGAGCGCATGCATGCTACACATCGTGAACCCTCGCTCAGTGTGGGGATTTTACGGTTCCAAAGCATGGTGCCACATCAAATTTGCGCATTGCGTATTCAAACACCAGACACACCACTTCCATATACATAATTGGGCCACATGCACAGAGTGGGTTTTGTCTTCAGACAGTACTCCCTCGCGAGGTTATCGGCGACAAGCTAGCCCATATTGCAGGGCCGTGTGGACGTCCATCACTTTGACCAACAACGAGCGAGAGATGTTATATGATCAAGTTGGATTCTGTTTGGTCCGTGTTACAGTACGTCTTGGTGAGATGCCCTCCCCCCCGACATGTGTGTGTGGGGGGGGGTGGGGGGCTACTTCGCACTATCCACAACTTCTGTGGGATCGGGGAAATCCGGTTATTTTGCGAGGCACACGTGCCACATCAAAGTTGTGAATGGTAGTTAAATATCACACCACACCCTTTTCATACATATAGTATAGGGCCACCCGCAGGTGGTTCGTATGTGGACTCACCCATCTTCCGCCACAAACACACATTTGTGGGTCGGCACACGGTCCACCTTTGTCCGGAAGCAAAAGGGGAAGTTTGACCATATATATGATGGAATCCTATAGGTTTTGTGTTACGGTAGGGTGAGATTTCAAACCTAACTATCTAGGGGCATGCATTCATAGCTAGGATTCCCTTACCGCCGACACGAAGTGGGGTACGTAGGGGGTGGCTGACTAGCAATACTGTGTGCTTTGTGCGACAGGTGCCACATGAAAGTTGTGCATTGGGTATTAGAACATCAAACCACCCTTTTCATACATATATTTGGTCCACATGCAAGTGTATTCATGTTTTGACCCTTTCGCGCGTTATTCTTTTTGCCAAATTTATAAACAGCACACAAGTTGGATGCAGAAACCGTCTGCGATTGGGTACGCAACAAACACGGTTCGGTCAGACTACCCGTGTGCCAGGCCTTTGCCCCTGCAGTCACTCACATCAGCATAGTAGATTGGGCTCCATGAGGCTTGCCACCCGCTCTCGAAAATATCTACTGCCT
The DNA here is from genome assembly GCA_011799875.1 of Thinopyrum elongatum. Classification (NCBI taxonomy): domain Eukaryota; kingdom Viridiplantae; phylum Streptophyta; class Magnoliopsida; order Poales; family Poaceae; genus Thinopyrum; species Thinopyrum elongatum. The sequence goes on from CM022303.1 coordinate 411,018,031, forward strand.
CGTAATCTCGAAAATATCTACCGCCTGGAAGGTTTATATGTTTGATAGCACATGATTAGTATGTGCGGACTGTGTGCGATGTCTGTTACTCCCGCTCTGCTTCAATCCCTTGATTCAAATTTTCAGTAGCCCCGGCATTTTACTCCCGCCTTTACATCCCTCGCAATCTCAAAAATATATGCTCGCCCTGGATTCAAATTTTTAGTAGCCCCGTCTTGTTACTCCCGCCTCTGCATCCCTCGCAATCTCAAAAATATCTGCTCTCCCTTGATCCAAATTTTCAGTAGCCCCGGCATTTTACTCCCGCCTCTACATCCCTCGCAGTCTCAAAAATATCTGCTCACCCTTGATCGAAATTTTTAGTAGCCCGACATTTTACTCCCGCCTAGTAAAATTTTCAGTTGCCGCGGTATTTCCTCAAACACCACCTTGCCCCCCTCCACAGACACCACAGACACCCCAAAACCTCCGCTCACACAGACACACACCACCCCTCCCTCACTCGAAACCATTGGTATGTCACCGCCATCGCCGCCGCCGCCGCCGCCTCCATCCTCAACCTCTGCCTGTTTGCCGGGGAGCTCGAGGAGCCAATGGCCCAAAAGAGGTTTATTGTGGCCTCTTCACCCGACGCCGGCGAGGTGGCCTTCGAGGTGTCCCCGTCGTCCTCCATGGGCTCTTTATCGATCCGCCGTCGCTGGTCGCTCGATCCGCCAGCCGCCGCACCCCTATGCCGGTTCGAGGACTTCCCCGTCCTCCCTCGGCCCCGGCCGCTGATGAGGTCCTACCTCAGGGTCTGGCAGCGGTGGAGGGGGACGTGGATCACCGAGATTACGGATTGGGAGACCCACACCTGCCCGTGGCTCGGTAGCTTCCACATGGCCGAAATCGCGGCCATGGAGTACGACCGCTGGTAAGTCCGCTACCACGGCACGGCAGCTAGGCTCAATTTCCCCTTCGGCACATGTCTGGTCGACCTCATCCCACCGGAGCCAGGGGTGGTGAGCTCGGCTATGGCGCGGGAGGACCGCGAGGCGTGGGAGCGCCTAGAGGCCGAGGCCGCGACGAGTCCTACATGCAAGAGCTCCGCCGACAGCACCCGGAGCTCATGGAGGCGGAGCGGGTGATCTTTGCTGGCGCGGAGGGCAGCGAGGTTATCGTGCTCTCCTCCGATGACGAGGTCGAAGGCGGCGTGGACGGTGACATGGAGGGAGTCGAGGTGGGCGGCGAGGATGAGGAGATCGACGTCCACAAGTGGAGGAGTGTCTTCCCCAACGACCCCAACGACGGCATCGGCCCGGACCCGGCTCGCGGCACACCGTACCTGACGAGGAAGGATCGGCTTGACCTCCACTTCGACCAAAAGTAGTTTAGTTTAAATTTATGTTTTATGTTCGGTTATGCAAAACTATCTATGTTTATGTTTGAATGCATACGACTTTCGGTTGAACCTGCTTTGAACTTGATCAAATTGAAGTTTACAACGTTAAGTTTAGGGGATCGACTAGAAACGGCCAAAAATTGCTGGAGTATATATATACTCCACTAAGGGTTTTAGTCCGTTAACTTTTAGGGGATTGGCTAGAGATGACCTTATGCCTTGTTTATTTCAGTTCTTCACAATGTGATGCTCTATATGTGCAAATATTTGCCATGCAGTTCAATTTCATCAATAACAGTTTCAACAATACCACTGTCGGCGTTCTGGGATCGGGGGTACCCAGATCTGCCTGCCTATGGCCCCGCGCGTGGGCCCATCAACGGCCCCGTACGCCCCAGATACAACGTCCCCAAGACAAGACCCTCGCGAGGGCCCTGGCCTCTTGAGGCGAACGACACCAAGACACCCCAAGGAGCGGCCTCCCCAGGCTGCCTCCCGAGGAGTGGAGATTTCTATGTAAGCCTCCCGCCTTGTGAGGCTGTGATGATGTGAGCTATGACGACCAAGGCCAGGTGGGCGCCAGCGGGTGCAGAAGTGATAGTTTCCTCTTCGGTGCTAAGGGAGCAAGGGCAGGCGCAGGTTCCCGAGGAAGGCCCCAACGCTTTCCTTTCTGGTGCAACGAGACCAAGACCTCGGCAGGACGGATGTCATCGCCGAGCCCACCGCTGCATCATGGCCAGATGCTTTGCAAGCGAAGACCACCTTTCATCAGGATAAGATGTACTCCTTGTCCTCCTTTAAATTTGGATGTTGTGGAATCCCTTCTCGGCTAAGCTATGAGGGAAGAGGACCAAGGCCACTATAAATATGGGCTAGCCATCACCGTAGAAAGGATCCCGGATCGGACCCTTGACCAATCCACCTTCACCACTCGAGACCTCGCGAGGCAGCTCATCCACTATACTAGTTCATCGTCTACCTCCTCATGAGGCCAATCCACCAAAAGCAGGAGTAGGGTTTTACACCGCAAGGTGGCCCGAACCTGGGTAAATCTCTGTGTTGTTTCCCTTCTGCATGATCCAGCGTACTCGTCGAGATCCGGTCATGGGCATGGCGAGCTAGTGTTGTTGTGGAGCAAGATCATTCGTTCAAGCCCTTGAGTTCGAACCTTCTTGGGTCTGCGGAGCCCTGAATCCGACATTTGGCGTGCCAGGTAGGGGGCATTGTCGAAGCTCCGCCTCTTCATCAACCGCGTTCTGTTCTCGCTCCGCTGTGCCAATGGTTGATGCTTGCCAAGTCCACGCCGAGCGCCGGGCCGCTCGCATCACTCAGACGGCACTCATGGGCCACGGCGTCCCGCACCGCTCTGCCTCTCCCGTGGCTAACGCTGCCACCGACCCCGCTACTCACGAGCAGCAGGATTCTTTGCTGCCACCCTCCATGCGGCGTGATGGCCGCCCCGCCACTCCTTCTATCACGCCCGCCACGGCGTCGTCCTCCCACGCTCGCCGTGGGCTGGCGAATGCGCAGGTTGCGCTGCTCATGGTGCGTGAGCTGCTGTGTTACCATCCCGGCGCCCGTCAATGCCTGGCTTGGCCGCGTCACTGAGCTCGTCAATGCCGCTAGCGAGGCCCCGACGCTCTCCCACTCGCTTCGTCCCCCGCCATCCCGGGCGGGCGACGTGGACCATGGCGTGCCTCCCCCTCCTCCTCTATGCGGCGCCGACCTTGAGCCTAGGGGCGACGCGCCCCAGCACGAGCCACCGCATGGGGCACCGGCGCCGGCACGGGATGAGGCAAGCTGTCAGGTGATGCAGCGGCCACAAGGCGATGCACGTGCGCTCCCCGCACCACCGTGCCAGCATCAGGACCACGCGCCGCTGGACGCAGTAGCGTGCGGACATCAAGACCGAGCCCCCCTCACGCGTGCCACGCCCGTGAGCATGGCAGGTTGCCGTGCGTTCACCCCTGAGCTACGCCATGTCGTCTGGCCCGGCAAGTTCAAGCCGGATCTACCCCCATGCTATGACGGCACCACCGACCCTGCAGAGTTCCTCCAGCTCTACTCACTGAGCATTGAGGCGGCGAATGGTGACGACAAGGTCATGGCGAACTAGTTCCCCATGGCTCTCAAGGATGGCGCGCTCTCCTGGCTCCTTCACCTCCTAGATGGATCAATTTCCTCCTGGGACGAGCTTCGCGAGTGCTTCATTGCCAACTTCCAACGCACTCATGACCGCGCCCCTGCAGTGAATGATCTGCGGCGCTAGAAGCAGCAGTCAGGCGAGACTCTGCACAAGTACATACAACGCTTCACGAATGTTCACCTCAAGATTCCGAAGGCGTCGGATGAGGCCATCATCTCGGCATTCACCGATGGCATCAGGGATGTCAAGATGAAAGAGGAGCTTGCCATCCACGATGACTTGTGCTCGGCCCTGGAGATGTTCAACCTGGCGAACAAGTGTGCGAGGGCCGAAGAGGGCTGCCTCTCCCTCCTCGAGCTTCCGGAGGCCGACCTTGAAGACAATAAGGCCAAGGCTAAGGAGGCAAAGTGCAAGGGCCCCGCCGTGCTGGCAATGGAGCCCGAGACGAAGCGCAGCCGTGACCATGATGAGCCTCCCAGAGGCAACCACCCGTTCTGCGTCTTCCACAATGTACACACCCACAACACCAACGACTGTCAGGAGCTTAGAGCACTCTGTGACGGGCGCCTCGGCCGCCACCCCGAGCACGGTGACCGTGGCTAGGGTCATGGAGGAGGCCGCGGTGGAGGCCGCTGGGACAACCGCGACCCTCGCCAGGACTAGCGCGACTAGCCTCGGGAGGACCACTGGTGGGATCAGCCTCGCGAAGGCCCCTGGCATGACTAGCCTCGTGAGGACTGTCCCCAGGGCAATGCCGGCCTCCCTCCGCCGCTGCCGCCGCCAAGGAAAAACAACAACAACCGACAGGATGATGGGGCTGGGGGCTTCCAGGAACCCCGTGCGATCGCTTACATCCTGGGTGGTGCCTAGGCCCCTGCTTCGAACCGCATCTTCCAGCAGTTCTCTCGTGAGGTGAACGCGGCCCTCCCAAAGCTTGAGGCCGCGCGTCCCCTCAAGTGGTCGCAGTACACAATTACCTTCGATTCCAAGGACCACCTCAAGTGTTCGGCCGCCGCGGGCGCGCTTCCCATGCTCTACATGCCCACCATTAGCAACTTCCTAGTCACCAAGACCCTCATCGACGGTGGCGTTAGGCTCAATGTCCTCTCTGTGGAAACATTCGACATGCTCCAAGTGCCTTATGACCAGCTCCTGCCCACCAAGACTTTCTCAGGGGTGACTGATGGCTCCACCACACCCCTGGGGCAGGTGCGCCTTCCTGTCACCTTCGGCAAGTGTGAGAACTACCACACCGAGCTCATTGACTTCGACGTCGCCCACATCGGCCTCCTGTACAACGCTATCCTCGGGTACCCTGCCCTCGCCAAGTTCATGGCAACAACCCACCATGGCTACAACGTCCTCAAGATGCCAGGGTGCAGCAGCGTCTTCACGGTCGCCTGCGATGAGAAGGATGCAGTCTGTTCCCTTGAGCATGCCTACCGTGCCGCTGCGGCCGAGAACTTTGATGATGAGGGTGGCGTTCTGCCCCCTGAGGCCAACCCCGTGAAGAAGAAGCAGCTCCTCCCCAAGGGTCGTCCGAAGGCCAAGAAGCCCTCTGACAGCGCCTCGAGCCCCGCGCCTACTGCTCGGGCGCCCCTTCCTCCTGCATAGGAAGGCGCGCCCGTCGCTTCCGTTGGGATGGGCTCGGGGGCTTCCATCTGGAGAGCTTCCGACCTGACCGGTGCGACGAGGGAGGTGCTCGGCCTCTATGCGCGCCCCCACAAGCAAGGAGCAAGTCGCGAGGTGCCAGGGACGCTAGAATTCATCACCAAGGCGACCGAGGAGCTTTAGGAGGAGCAGGGCATGCGTGGTGAGTGTCGCCCTGCACCACCCAGTGCAGCTGCAGCCCCCGATGCGCGTGGCGAGCTGCGCATCTGCGTCAACATCCCGGGCCTCAACAGGGCCGCTTCACAGGATCTCTTCTGGCCGTCACGTGTCGGCCAGAGTCGGGGCTACCCCTGCAACTACGTCTGCATGCCATTCAGCCTGCTGAACGTGGGTGCCTCGTACCAGCGCGTGGCGTAGCGTGCTATGGCGTCTCACGAGGCCAGGTGCTTGGCAGTCGCGTCTCAGGAGGTCCTGAACCCTCGCGAGCCCCCCGGGCCTCACGGGCTGGACGGGCCTTCAGAGTCGCCCAACTCATGAGGAGCAATCTTCACAGCTACCTCGACGTATCTACAACACTGGTGCCAGGTGACTTTTTGGTTTGTTCAGTTGAGGGCGCCCCTCGGGCTGCATTATCCTCAAGCTGTCACGGCCCGCCCCTACTACTGTATCATTTTGCGCATGTATCAGAACTGGCTTTGCCTTTTATGAATTCCCTAAGTATTCCAACCTACATGCCCGGTGCTTCGCCACGATGAATGTCGCTACGCCCTCACAACCCCACCCTCGACCGCCTCACGATTAAGAGCTGGCACGGCGTCTATGCTCAGGTCCGTCCCTGCAGCGTCAATAAATCCAAGCGACCGAGCTCTGTCTCGCGGGCCAGTCCCATGCACGTCACCTCCCGGGGTCCTTGGTGCTTTGTTATCGCATGAACTAATCGAGCGTGGGTGAGTCAGGGCGCGCGGCTCGGTTCGTCCAACTGTAGTTTGGCACTTCGCCGTCGCGGGAGCCATGTGCCGGATGTCTTTCCTTGGGATTGTTGCATGAGAAGATTGGGCACGGTGTCTATGCTCGGGTCTGTCCCTGCAGCGTCGATAAACAAGTGACTGAGCTCTGTCTGGCGGGCCGGTCCCATTCACCTCACCTCCTGGGGTCCTTGGTGTTCAGCCTTCTCATGCGATGGCCTCTGGAGGTTCGTTCGGCGCAGGTCGCCCCACCACACACGTTTTGTAAGTGCACTCCATGCCAGAAGATTCAGGCGCAACCCGCCTTGAGGTAGGGCCTCGTGAGTCCCGCACTGGCTCAAGGGTGCCCAGATACACCTCCTCCAGTTCTACCATGCCAGTCACGCATACGAACGAAATAGGGCTGTACACGCCCGGAGACTCTAACAGAGAGCTCCCATCCCATGCCAAGTGGAAGCCCCATGCTCCGCACTGGCGGACGACACGGTCGAGCAATGACTATACCCACGCCCAAGTGGAAGCCCCATGCTCCGCGCTGGCGGACGATACGGTCGAGCAGCGACTATGCTCGTGCCCAAGTGGAAGCCCCATGCTCCGCGTTTCTGGATAAACAACTGAGGGCGCCCTAGTGGCCGCACCAACCTCAGGATAGCCTTTCAGCTCTTCACACGGTCCTATCATGCAGCATTCCCCCGAGAGGCACGTGCGCGGGGGCTGGACACGGCGGCTATGCGCAGGCCAAGCCTGGGCACACGCCACCTCACCAGGTCCCTTGTACCTAGTCTTCTCACGCAGGCGAAGGCTGGCGAGGAAAGGTATGGAGGACTCCGGACTAACCTCGCTGCTGCCCACATTTCCTTCATGAGGGTTGTTCGCATGTCAAGGTGGACCCTTGAGCATCGCGACTCAGGGGCCTCACTAGTCACGTAGCCCCTCGCCCCTTGGTGTCGTCCTAGTGATCCGGACGCCCCAACGGCGATCGAGGTATGTGCGGGGCTGGGCCCTGCCGACGCAGAGCACAAAAGCAAACAAGAAGGAAACCAAGCGCGAAGGGGAAATCACGGAGTTCAAATGATTATTACAAGCACCAAATGTTCTGCAAATTCAAGCAAAGTGTTACGCCTCCTCGAGGCATGATAAATGTCATAGGGTAAAACATAGGAGGAAGGGTCATCATTGCCATGGCCGTCGCTGCCACCTGTCCTAGTCACGAGGAGCCTGTCGTCAACATCGCTGCCGCCGTCGTCGCTGCCACTGGCCTCCACCGTCGGAGGCTCTGTTTCAGCAATGCAGGTGAACTTCTTTAGCAGCGCGACCACGTGGCCCTCCACGGCAGCTACGGTGGTCATGTGGGACAAAGGAGCAACCGGGTGGTTCACTGCGTCAAAGTTGAAGCCCGGATTCTCGAGGTAGAGGTGGCTGAAGACGCGCGTCGTAGCTGCGAAGAAGAGTGAGCGGCACTCCTCCTCCAGGATGGAGTCTACCTTGGCGGTAGCACCCTCGAGCGCTTCGGCAAGCTTGGAGGAGAGCCCTGTATAGCCGCCCTCAGGGGTCGCCAGCGGCTCATCGAATCTTCCCCTGCAGAGGGAATGTAACACCTAACGAGACTTGAGCTCGAGGGAGGGGAAGGCGTCGTGCTCCGCGGCCGCCTTCTTCTCAGCGGCGATGAGGGTCTTCTCCCGGGCGTCCAGCTGGGCTGTCGCCTCGGAGACGCGCTGGGCGTGGGACGTCTAGGCTTCGATCACCTCCTCCTTTAGCTTGGCCAGGCGCTCATGTTTCGCGGCCTGATCGACGGTCACCTGGGTCAGCTCGGAGTCGCGATCGGCGAGCTTCGCCTCGCGGGCCTTGAGGTCTTCCTCCCGCTGGTGGAGCCGCTGCACTTGCGTGGCCTGCTCCTCCTGAAGAGCCTTCAAATTGGCCTCCGCCTCATCGTGACGCTTTTTGGCAGATGCTGCGATGGCTAGCGCCGCGTCGCGAACCTCCTTGGCTTCAGCAGCCTCCTTCCTGCTCTCTGTGGTGGCAGCCTCCGCCGGCCCCAGGCCGTCCTGGTGGCTGTGTCGGCCTAGAGCCACCCCGAGATGAGCCCAAGGCGCTCCCTCGCGAGGCACCTGTCGGCGTCTTGAAGATCGGCCCGGATCCGGCCAAGCGCGGTGTAAGCTTTATCCAAGGCTCCGGGCCGGATGAGGGGGCCGCAGTTCGCGAGCGCGAGGGCCTGGCGAGGGGGTGGCGCCGTGGCCAAGGAAGTAGCGGCATGGCTGGCTTGGGGTGCCGGAGGCTCTAGGCCCTCCTCGAGCACGATGAGGGCGGACGACTTCGTAGCCTGCTGGCCCATGGGGGCTGGCTCCTCCTGGGGCTGCATTGCTGCATCGTCGGGGGCGGATCCCGCCAGAGAAGGGCAAGGGCTCGCCCCCTTCACCAGCATCGGGGTTGCCGCAGCCATGACAAGAAGTGTCGCCTCGTGGACCCCCGCGTCCTCGGCGGTCGGTCCCTCGAGCGGCGCCGGTGAATCGCCGAGAGCAGGCGGTACACCCATGGGCTCTGGCGTGATGCCGCCTGAACGCCCAAGGACTGCGTCGGGCTGCCGCGACGCACCCCCGTGCCCGCCGAGGCTGCGACCGGAGGCTGACGACGCCCTAGGGACAGGGGGCTCCTTCGGTTCGGCGCTCGCCTTCTTCCTCTTCATCACGTCGCCGCTCCTGGTCATCAAGAGGGGAGTGCCATGAGCACAGCTGCAATCTATGCTTAACCAAAGGCAAGGTAGGTTACTTACTCCTCAGGCGCGATCCACTTCCTCTTCTTCTCCTTCTCGGCGGTGGCAAGGACGCCCCCGCTCCTCTTTGGCGTGGCCTTGGCCGCGTCCAGGGGACGAGCGGGACGCTCCTTGATAGGCCTCAGCATGGCGCTACCACTTGGAGAGGTGGGGAGGTAGCCCTGAGGGGTCGTGGCCGAAAGGGCCACGTCCGCCCCGGCAGTGGCCGCCCCGTCCCCTGTTCATGGTTCAGGCGGGGACAGGACCGACATCTGGATCGTCCCACTAGAGCTTGCGGAGCCATTCGGAGGGGGCACAGCCGCGCCTTTCTTCGGGGTCGCCCGGCCAGATGCTTGCGTGGTCTGTGGGGTGGGCCCTGACCTCCTGTGGACCCTGGCGAAGCGTGGGGAATCCACGGTCGGGAGCTCGTCGGTGTCGTCGTCGTCTTCAAGGTTGCAGAGGAGCTCGCTCTGCGACGGATGGGACACTTCCTCCAGGTGTTCGTCCTCAGTCTCCTACGAGCCCTCTTCGTCGCCGCTGTTGCCGAAGGACACCGGCACGGGGGAGTTGGGGTGCTCGGGCGGCATGAGCCCCAGCTCGTTGAAGGCGGGCATGGCGGTGACCAGTTCTCCCTTGTCGTCACGGCGATACAGCAGGGCATAGGCCGCTAGGAGGTCCCGTGGATCATCGTTGAGCAGGGTGGCCAGGGCCTTGTCTAGCTCCTTGCCCGTCAGGCTGGCGGGGCGAAGCCTTATGTCATCCTCCATGTCGTGGTATAACACGGCCACCTATGGGACCATCGGCCCCTTATGGTTCGGCAAGGGGGAAGAGCGCATTGCACAAGGAGCGGAGAGCGTAGAGCAGCACTACAGCGATGACACGAGCAGTTTTTACCTAGGTTTGGGCCTCCGCGAGGCGTAAAACCCTAGTCCTCCTTTGGTGGATTGATGAAAGGACCGTGGTGGAGACGCAGCGCTCTAGCCCGGCAAGGTCGCCTTGGGATGAGAGCAGCTACGCGTGTTTGAGTGTACGGGGGTCCGAATCCTTTCTAAGGTTGCCACGGCCTTCCTTTTATAGGTCAAGGGGTCACCATAATGGCAAATCAGTCATTATCTAGTGATTAGATAGCAACAGTGCTATCATACCTAACTCTGGCAGTTAGGATAAAGTGCATTAAATGCACCGCTTAACGTCACGTCGTAGAAGCGGCCCGGCAAGCCTTGCCACACCGTCTTGGTCATCTCCTGTCTGCCTGTGCGACACGCATTCGGACGGGTGTCACACAGGGGTAATCTTCTCTCCAAACAGCTGCCACGCGCTAAATGGTAGCCACTTAACCACCTTGGGGCTCGACACCGCACTGATAGATGACTTGCATCACGGTGAGGTGGAGCTGTGGCGCTTTGGCGGGGTAGTCCGCCCTCGGCGTCCCCGGCAAGCCTACCGAGGGAGTCTTGAGACTTGTCTTTGGGGTAACCTCGACCCCGCCAGGCACGCCTGCCCAGCAAGGGAGGTTTTTCCTTAGTGGTATCTTGTTCATTTGGTTGGTCTTGGTCTTCTTGATCCGCCCTTTGATTTCTCAAAGGGCTATCTCTTCTGCTTGGCCTCGTCCTGGAGACTTGGCCCTGTCATGGTGGAGGCCTGCCGTCCGTGCACAAGTCAGGGGAAACACACACCCTTGTTTGTGTACCCCGACAAAAGCCCCCGGGCCTGAGCCATACATGTCGCCGGGCACGTTGGGTTAGGCCCCCAAACAGTGCACGGACACGTGCAGAGGGAATGCTACATGTGCAGCGGTTCGTCATGATGACCAACTAACCAACGTCCACTCCGCATAATTACCGTGGGTCGTGGGGTCGTGGGACTGTAGCAGTTAATGTAAAACAGTAACTTTCTGAGGGAAAGTTGCGAAGAGTCGCCCCTTTCCCCACGCTCGTTCCCTATAAAGAGAAAAAACGCGAAGGGGCGCGGCTCATTCGCACCTGTTTCTCCAGCCATCATCTTCTTCCTCTAGCCCCGCAGTCGCTCCACGCCCATACTCGCTCTCATTTGCCTTATCTGACCCCCCATTCCCTCATTGCCCAGAAGGATGGGAAGGAAGACTACCGTCGACAAGGGGAAGCGGCCGGCCGGCGCGAAGACGGTAGCCGCAGAGGGGAACAAAAGGAGAGCGGCGGAGCTGGACAAGAAGTGGCGGGGAGATGTGGTCTTCTCCCCGTCGAGCTTGGATGAGGGCACCTTGGTCGCAAGGTATGGGTATATGTGGGGGACGGAAGTTACAAAAGGTCATGGGGCACCCGTGGTCTTGCGGGAGGGGGAAGAAGATACGCCGAATTCATACCGGTTTTTTTGTGTGTACTTCTTCTGCGGCCTTTGTCCCCCTTTCTCGGATTTCTTTGAAGCGACAATGATGGTGTACGGATTCCACCTTCTCGACTTCACACCAAATGTGATGGCGTGCATGGCGATTTTTGCCCACTTGTGCGACAAGTTTGTCGGGGTCGCCCCCAATGTGGATCTGTTTCGACACTTCTTCGTCCCGCGGGTGGAGAACAAAGCCTACCGTTTCGGAAATATAATCTGGATCCCTCTGGTGGCGAAGGAAACCTGGGATTATCTGCCGGGGCAATAGCATGGCAGGTGGGAAGAATGGAGGGCAGACTGGTGCTGGATCCAGGATGAGGAGGCCCCAGAATTTTGCCAGGCGTGGACGGAGTGTATTGAGCGCGGCAACGACTGGAGGGAATTCGTCCATACCGACGATAGGCTTCGCCCGGCACTGAACAGGATCATCCGCCTTAAAGCCGTCGGGTTAACCATCGAGCAGGTGGGGGCCAATTTCCTCCGATGCTGCATCGCGCCTCTGTAGAAAAGGGACAGGTTTGCCTGGCTGTATGGGGAGGCCGGGCACTGGATGCGACCGTACCCAATTCTGTCCAACAACTTTTCGGTCTACGGTCATGGTTGGTTGTGCGAATAGCTGTTCGGCAGCCTTGGGCCGTTCAAGTTGCCGGTAGGTGTCATTCCGCTGAACGTCAACTCCACCCGAGATCAGATTCTGAAATGGATGCCAGATTGCAACGCTCATGGAGTTGTGGGTGATTGGCAATTACCCAAACTCGATGATGGGATCAAGTGGTTCTCCGGCCTGGAGGAAAGGGCTACCAGGGTGGAGACCAACATGTTCAAGCGCACCTCCAAGGCGGAGGCGGCGTTCATCAAGAAGCGGATTGAGGAGGACAGAGCGCTCTGGGCCACTTGAAAAGCAAGGCCCAGAAGAGGGGAGGAGGAAGAGAAGGAGGAAGCAGAAAGCGAAAGGGTTACCCACGGCAAGAGCAAAGGGAGAGCCAAGGAAGGGGCTGCCGAGGATGATCCTGTCGGGGATGAACCTGCCAGGATTGAGGCTCTGTACGCTGCGGCAGGGGGAGCTCAGCAAGAGGACGACACCGTGGAGGTGGCGCAGCCCGGGGAGGAGTGGCTTGCTGCGGGTCCCCAGGCCCCTGAAACGGATCTGGAAACTCGTCCGCGCAGGTGGCCTGGCCGAGGAGCAGCCGCCCCAGCCCCCAAGCCTGCCAAGAAGGTAAAAAAGATCGCCTCCAAAAGCGGTGGGGCGGAGGTGGAGCGCCGGCATTCCTCTCGCCTTTTCGAGGCCAAGACCCCTCCCGCCAAGCGACCAGCAGCCACAGGGGGCGATTCCAGCTCCTAGTCAGATTCGAGCTCTTCGAGCAGCTCGTCTTTGCCGGAGATCCCTCCGCCCAAGCAGGACTTGAAGTTACCGGGGAGTACTGTTCCCCCGGTCCTGAAGAGATTCAGAGTGCCTCCGCCACCCACGGAGTTTGAGCTAGGCTCCATGCTCATGGACTCGAAGTAAGAACAATATTCTCCGTTCTCATCCGAATCTAGCATACTTGTTGGTTTGCTAATTCAATCTTGCTTGCTGCCTTTGATAGGAGGAGGACACCCTCATCCACCGAGCCAAGCGTCTCTGGCATGCGGAGCCGCCGGGGTCCCTGGGAGGCACGGGTCAGGCGGGGAGCAGCACGAATGATCCAGTGGCAAGCCCCCAGCCAAGCCCTCACCACGAAGGCACGGGACTGATTGCCCCCGCCAAAGGTGATGCAGAAGAGCACCCCCCATCTCCAATCAGAGAAGAGGGGGGTCTTCCCAGGATGGGGCCTCCCAGGAGGGGCCCACTCCGCCTGTTGGCCGAGGCGAAGGGACCCTGATGGAGACTCCCACAGAAGGCTCTGCCCAAGTCGACACCATAGTTACCGGGGAAGGGGGTGGTGTCCATGTCTCGGCAATTGACGTTGCCGGGGAAAATGAAGATCCTCCACCGCAGACAACTCCTGGTAACTTATTTGTTTTCCTTTATAATCTTGTTCCAAGTTCTTGGTCTTCCAATGTTTCTTCCCCTTCATGATTGCTCGTTTGCTCTTGCTTGCAGCACCATTGGCCGAGGAGCCCGAGTTGTTGGAGGAGGTGGCCAACATCAGGAAAGACGCTGCCGAGGAAGCCGCCAAAATTACTGCGACGGAGGGGCAAGAACACGCTGCCAGGGACGCCCAAGAGCTTCCGCAGGAGGCAGGGCGGGCCCCTGGCAGTGCGTCAAGATCGAGGATGTTGGTTGAGGAGAAAATCCCCCTTCGAACCATGAGCCCTCCTCCATCGTTTGGCCCCTCGGCTGGGATCCCACAGGCAAACTCAAGCCAACTGGCATTAGTGCTAGCCCAACCTGGTCTCGGAGCCCCCGGTTCTTCGGCAGCAGCGAGTGCAGAACTAGACGAAGAGATCCAGCGTATCATGGTGCCCCTGTCTTAGCAAATCGGAGTGGCCGATGGCTCTATCGATGCAGTCTTGGACCTGTCCTTCCTAGAGTCCATGGTGGCGGGCATCAAGGAAATGCAGAACCGGTACGGCCAGAAGTGGCAGGCACTCAAGGAGCAGCGTAAATCCGCCAACAGCATCGACCAGAGGCTGAGGGACAAGGGTAACGAGCTGCACAAGTGGCACGGCAAGCAGTTCCGAGTCCTCTTGCGGCAACAGGAGACGATCTCCATGGTGAAAGAGGATGTCGCCGCCCGAGAAGCCCACCTGGCGGAACGAACAGTGCTTCTGGATGCCAAGGAGCAGAGCATCTCTTCCCGGGAGGAGAACCTCGAGGCCACTCTCCGCGCCAAAGACGATGAACTGGAAGCCCTCGTCTAGCAGCGTACCAAGGAGCAGGAGGACAAGCATAACGCAGCCCTGGATGCTCTTACTGCTGACTCTGCAGCCCAACTAAAGAAGCTTGCTGATGATCTTGCTGCTGCATCTACTACCAAGGCTGATCTCGACCAACAGGTGGCCAAACTAACAGAAGAGCTTGCCAGGAGTGCCAAGGAAATCGTGACCCTCAAGGAGGAGGCACAGAAAGCAGAGATCCTTCTGAAGGAGGTGCAATCGCAGCTCTCCTCCAAGAGCCAAGACCTTGAGACTGCCAATGACACCATTGAACACATGAAGGCTAGGGTTGGCACCCTGGAAAGCTCGATTGAATCTGGCGAGGTCCGCGAGAAGCAGCTAATGAAGGATCTGGATAACGCAAGACTCCTTCAAAAGGATGCAGAGGACAAGCTGGCAAACCAGTCCAAGCAGGTCGACCTTTGGATCAAGAGCCTGATCGACATCGCCGAGCGCCTCACTGCCCAAATTGCAGCGATGGGCATGGAGGGGCCAGTCTTCTCGGTGGACAGACATGAGGTCCCGAGCGTCAAATTAGCGCTCTTCTTCAATGAGTTGATTGAAAGGTTGAAGACTCATGAAGAAGGAAGAGACTCCCTTTTCGAAAGCGAGTCTCGAAAGCTCGCCTACAATGCCCTCTTCATGGTCTTGAGCAACCTCGCCTACCGCCACCCCGAGCTCAACCTTGCTGATGGCTTCAGGAAGCTCCCGACAGGTGCTGATGTTTCCGCTGCCGAGGAGAAGGCTGCCCCTATGCCGACAAGGTGCTCTCCGTTCCCAGGGCTCCATAAGGCCACCAAGCACGGCCTTGAACCATTCACGTCGTTGTGGTGCCCTGTAACAAAACATTATGCATGCCCTGTGTTTAGACACCGTACTTCTTTTATTCGTGCTGAACTGATGTTTAATTAATTCCGAAAGCATGCTATCCCCTTTGTGTTTTATCCATGGATGTTCATATGGTTAGTTTCTTTTTACATGTTTTGGTTGCCTGCCAGCAACATGCCGCCGCAATTGCTATCAGGAGTGGGTCCTTAGCATCGACTGGCGAGGACATGTCCCGGCAAGTTTTTTCCTTAGGAGTCTTTGATGCAGCCACCCGCTCTGTGAGCAGGCTCAGAACAGAGCGGGGGCGCAGACGATCCGTCAAGGTGCCATTACACAAAAAAGATTTCTTCATACGAAACCCATTGGTATCTGGGGGATAAGCAAATGTAGACTCTGGATCTATAAAGGAGCAACGATCACATGGACTTACTTTCATCCGTGCTTCCTTCCCCCCCCCTTCCAGCCGCAGCCGCTTGTCGCGTCCGCGTACCTTGGGAGGATGGTGCCTCGCATGTTGCTTCCAGGATCCCGGCAAGGGCCGGAAGGAACCATAGATATCTTGTGAGTGACAGAACGCGATGCAAGGCTGGACCGGTTTCTCTCTCCTCCTCTTTACACTTTTAATGATCTTACGGCGCTGGCACAAAAGTCACGCTGGCGTGGACGGCCTTGCCGAAGCATGCTTGCCGGGGCGTCAATCAACGAATTCGCACCGGCGCTCTACTCAGGATTTCCCATAGCAGGGCAAATACTAGACCGAGTTTCACGCGGGCTCATCTATGTTGACGATGCTAAACCCAGTGTAGCTCCATCGTCAACAACTGAAAGTGGCGGAGAGAGGAACCATGTACCTTACCACCTTGCCCCCTTTTTCGCACGGGGCTCGCATGGTGACCATGCCGCCCGAGCCGTTCGGGGCTGTCGTGCCGCTGTCATTTCTTTCCCCCGCCGCCGCTGCAGCCACGGCAGATAATGATGATGGGAACTGGACGGGGCGGGCGAAGGAACAAGCTCGCTTCCTTCCTGATCCACTCTGCCGTGTTCTTCCTTGGCGTCATGGATGATGAAGCCGTCGATGAAGAAAATGATGACGAAGATGACACACTGCTTACACCCTCGGGTTCGCGCAAGCGCTTCCCCCTATCTGGCGCGCCAAAGATGTCGTGGTATAACACGGCCACCTATGGGACCATCGGCCCCTTGTGGTTCAGCAAGGGGGAAGAGCGCATTGCACAAAGAGCGGAGAGCATAGAGCAGCACGACAGTGATGACACGAGCAGCTTTTACCCAGGTTCGGGCCGCCGCGAGGCGTAAAACCCTACTCCTGCTTTGGTGGATTGATGAAAGGACCGTGGTGGAGACGCGGTGCTCTAGCCCAGCAAGGTCGCCTTGGGACGAGAGCAGCTACACACGTATGAGTGTACGAGGGTCCGAATCCTTTCTAAGGTAGCCACGGCCCTCCTTTTATAGGTCAAGGGGTCACCACAATAGCAAATCAGTCATTATCCAGTGATTAGATAGCCACAGTGCTATCATACCTAACTCTGGCAGTTAGGACAAAGTGCATTAAATGCACCGCTTAATGTCACGTAGCAGATGCGGCCCGGCAAGCCTTGCCATGCCGTCTTGGTCATCTCCTGTCTGCCTATGCGACACGCGTCTGGATGGGTGTCACACAGGGGTAATCTTCTCTCCAAACAACTGCCACGCGCTAAATGGCAGCCACTTAACCATGTGGGGGCTCGACACCGCACTGATAGATGACTTGCGTCACGGTGAGGTGGAGCGGTGGCGCTTTGGCGAGGTAGTCCGCCCTCGGCGTCCCCGGCAAGCCTGCCGGGGGAGTCTTGAGGCTTGTCTTTGGGGTTACCTCGACCCCGCCAGGTGCGCCTTCCCGGCTAGGGAGGTTTTTCCTTATTGGCACCTTGCTCATTTGGTTGGTCTTGGTCTTCTTGATCCACCCTTTGATTTCTCAAAGGGCTATCTCTTCTGCTTGGCCTCGTCCTGGAGACTTGGCACTGTCGTGGTGGAGGCCTGCCGTCTGTGCACAAGTCAGGGGAAACACACACCCCTGTTTGTGTACCCCGACACTCCGCGCCCTGGAATTCCCACATGGGCTTCATGTGCGACTGGAGCGACGCTAGGCGCTGCGTCAAGAACTCCTTTATGAGTATTCCTCCCGTCAGCCGCTTGGCCTCCATATCCGAGGTTATCCTCTTCAAGACAAGCCCTGCCCGGGGGTCGGTAAGCTATGCATGGCCCCACCTCTCGAGCCACTCAGGTAGCTCTGTCAACAGCTCCAGCCATGGGTTGAGACCCTTGGTGTCCAGGAAGACCCAGCGATGCCGGAAGCCCTCCACCTTCTTCCAAGCCTTCAAGAGGACATCCCCCTTATGGACCATGACAAAGGAAGCGCAAGGAGAGTGTTGCATCTGGTCGTGCAACCGCAAGCTGAAGAAATGAAGGAGGAGCGCCACGGAGGATCTCACGCCCATGAAGGCCTCGCAGTAGAAGGCGAAGATGGACAGGAGGAGGATGGAGTTGGGCTGAAGATGGAGGGCGTGGATTCTGTAGTGGTCGAGGACGGCACAGAAGAACTCAGAGAAGGGCGGGACGAGCCCCACAAAGCTGTTATGGAGGAAGAAGGGATAAACCTTCCATGCCAAAGTGCTCCGCTCTGCGGAGCTGAACCAGATCATGGTCTTGCGCCATTCGTTGTCTTCGCTCACCGTCTGCGGGAGCACGGGGCTGAGCTGCCCCTCCTCGGTGATGGAGGACGCATCGAGCATAGGCAAGGGAGAGGAGGAGGTCGCGGCCTGTGCTGCGGGCTTCGATTTCCTGGGTTCCATTCGCGAGGTCGCCGGGGTCGGAGAAGGAGAAGGAGAAGGAAGGGGCGGATTTGCGATTGGATCTGGAGGAGTTTTTGGCTGGAGGAGGGGATCAGGAGCAAGGCGTGGGTGAGCAATGATGGCCCTGCGGTGTGCGCTAGACTTTTGTCAGCCTGGGCAGTTTCCGAGGTGACGCGGGGAAGCGGAGGCATCCGCGTCCCGTCGTGCGCCACGCGTCGAGCCTGGCCCGTAGGCGGTTGGGGGCCCGCGGCGCTTCACCCTTCGCTCCTTGCCTTCGCCTTGAAGCCAGGCCGAGCGCGCCTTTGGCCCGGGGGCTACTGTCGGCATTCTAGGATCGGGGGTACCCAGATCTGCCTGCCTGCGGCCTAGCATGTGGGCCCATCGATGGCCCTGTACGGCCTAGCTACAACGCCCCCAAGACAAGACCCTTGCGAGGGCCCTGGCCTCGCGTGCCGAATGACACCAAGAGCCCCCGAGGAGCGACCTCCCCAGGCTGCCTCCCGAGGAGCGGAGATTTCTATGCAAGCCTCCCGCCTCGTGAGGCTGTGATGACGTGAGCTATGACGACCAAGGCCAGGTGGGTGCCAGCGGGCGCAGAGGGGACAGTTTCCTCTTCGGTGCTAAGGGAGCAAGGGCAGGCGCAGGTTCCGGAGGAAGGCCGCAAAGCTTTCCTTTCTGGTGCAACGAGATCAAGACCACGAGCTCGGCAGGACAGATGTCATCGCCGAGCCCAACACTGCATCATGGCCAGAAGCTTTGTAGGTGAAGACCACCTTTCATCGGGATAAGATGTACTCCTTGTCCCCCTTCAAATTTGGTTGTTGTGGAATCCCTTCCTGCCTAAGCTATGAGGGAAGAGGACCAAGGCCACTATAAATATGGGCTAGCCATCACCGGAGAAAGGATCCCAGATTGGACCCTTGACCAATCCACCCTCACCACTCGAGCCCTCGCGAGGCAGCTAATCCACTATACTAGTTCATCCTCTACCTCCTCGTGAGGCCAATGCACCAAAGCAGGAGTAGGGTTTTACACCGCAAGGTGGCCCGAACCTGGGTAAATCTCTGTGTTGTTTCCCTTCTGCATGATCCAACGTACTCATCGAGATCAGGTCATGGGCATGGCGAGCTAGCGTTGTTGTGGAGCGAGATCCTTCTTTCACGCCCCTGAGTTCGAACCTTCTTGGGTCTGCGGAGCCCTGAATCCGACAACCACTATGAATTACGATATTTGGTTGCTGTTAAGGATGTTGCAGTTAACATTTTTTTTTAACAATAACTAGTGTACTTTAGACCTGCATAATACCAGTCTGAATGACTATATTTGCTTGTTTTTAAATGTTATGCCTGTTGTTGTTAACACACCTTTCCACTTCTTGTTTTGCTTAACTAGCTTGCTTAAACCTGCACACTGAAGCTATCATTTGTAGATTTTGTCGTCTACCATGGATATGTTTGGTTGATATTTAGCCTGTTGTACACCGACAGGAGCCCCCGGGCCTAGGCCACACACGGGTGCGAGGCGTTGTTGGGCTAGGCCCAAACAGTGCACGGGCACGCGTGGCAGGGGTTAACTGCTTGTAATCATTCCGTTTACTGCGCTCCCCCACTACGCACAATGAATGCGCGACGTGGGAAGCGTGCACTAAACGGCCACGGCCGCAGCGCGCTCGCATAGGTGTGTTCACATTGGGCAGTAAAAGAAGTAGCCCCGCTCCTTCCCCATAAAAAGGAATCCGCAAAGGCGCTACCCATTTACCCCCTCTTCTTTCCAATCTGGAATCCGCCATTACCTTCTCTCTCCCGAGCCCAGAGCAGAACTTCTCCTCATCTGCTCACCGCCTCCACACCTGCTCCATCCTCGGCTTCCGCCTTCGCAACCACCATGCCGCCCAAGGCTAGCAAGAGCAAGGACAAGGAGACGAAAGCCGATGTCCCGGAGAGCGAGTTGGTGAAGATGCGGAAGAAGTACGTCATCTTCGCTCCGATGCTCGACGCGGAAGCCTTGAAGAACCGGTACAAGTGCATGTGGGCGAGGGAGACGAAGGCTCACCCCGCGACTCGCATGGCCCCAGGTTCTTCTTCCAAAGGCGGACCTGATAGATATCCCTTCTTCGCCGCTTATTTTTACTGCGGGCTCTGCCTTCCATTCTCTGATTTCTTCAACGACATCATGTATACATACGGCTTCCATCTCTTGGATTTCACGTCGAATGTCGTAACATGCATGTCCATCTTTGCCCATCTTTGCGAAATCTTTGCCGGGGTAGTTCCCAACAATGCCCTTTTCCGCCATTACTTCATTCCTCGTGTCCAAAAAGGGGAAGCCCTTGCCGGTTCTATCGCCTGGATCCCAAGGGCATGGAACAAGGAGATATATCCAAACGGAGTTTACTGCGAGAAGTGGGAAGAATGGCGGTCCGAGTGGTGCTGGATTAAGGAAGCAGATCCCCATCCCTTCTGTTCACCCCGACGGCAAAAGGCGGTCCGTGGCGAGGACTGGAGCGATCTCGATGCCCAAGATGACAGGCTCACAATCGCCACGACTAGGATCCTCCATTTGAAAGCCGCCGGGCTCACAATAGAGATGATTGGCTCTGACTTCCTTCGCTGCCGCATCGCCCCTCTGCAGAATAAGGGGAGACCAGCTTGGGAGTTCCGGAACGCGGTAGATATCATGAGGCTGCGCCCCGGACTGAACAACAACCTGACAATTATGCAGCTTGGCGCTCTCCGCCACAGGCTATTTCAGCGCGAAGACAAGCATAAATTGCCAGCGAGCTTTATTCCTTTGTGCAACAACTCCGCCCTGGGGTCAATCATCGCCGCAATGCCAATGTTCAACGCCCATGGCCTTGACGCGACCTGGGTCGAGCCATCTGCAGAGGAGGCACAAAAGTTCTTCGACAACTTGTCGGAGAGGGCCGTCCGGGAAGAGACAAACCTCATCCGCGCCACCACTGATGAAGAAGTGGCGTATATTGCCACCAGAGTGGAAGAGGCAAATCTTGCCGCGGAGGCCGGCAACGTCGGCTTCACAGAATGGGAAATCAGTGACGCAGAAGTCGTACTGGAGGAGAAACCTGCCGGGGAGGATGAGGCTGCCGGGGAATAGAGCGGCGCAGCCGCTGAGAGCTCATCAGGCGAGGATGCAGCTGAAGAGCAGCCGCAGGAGGAGCCCCCAACTCCAAAGAAGGCAAAGCGTGTTCTTCGGAAAGCTGCCTCTGGCGTCCCAGCAAGCCAAACTTCTTCGAGCAGCGAGGCCCCCGGCAAGGGGGCGGCCGGCAAGGCTGCACCGCGGCAAGGAGTTCGACAGCAACCCGTGCGGCTCATGAGGCACACACCTGCAGCAACCACTGGGGCGGCAGGGGCGTCTCACACAGCAGCACCGGAAGCTAAGGCGGCAGAGCCACACCAACTCCCTGCACCTGCCGCAGCCAAGCGACTCAGGACCCCTCCTCCGCCTCCGCATACGGACACCGCAACGGAGGTCAACTTCGACATCTCTGGCTTCAGCCCAGAACGAGAAGAGGAAGAGTAAGTATCCTATCATAGTCTTTATCTCCCAAATTCTGAATTCAATTGATCTCATCGCCTTGCTTTGTCTTGTCTATGCAGCGAGGCAGAAACCTTGGCGGAAAGGATGGCAAAGAGGGCGAAGACCTCCACGGGCGACGAGCCCCCGACAAGCTCTACAAGCATGCCAGAAACTATCACCATCAGCCCGGAGCTTAACCCTCGACGCAGCCCCCAGCGTGAGTCCACTACTCATTTTCCACTGGCGGGCGCTAAGGTTTCTATCTTTGCTGCTTACATCTTTGGGCTTGCAGGAGAAGAATGGCAACAGGGAGTCATTGGAGGATGCCCCCGTCATGCCGCCTCTGTCAACCACCCCGCCCGCAAGCGCATCTCCGGCAAGAGCTCCCACCAACGAGCTTACCTTGGAAGAGGAGGAGCCGGCAAACATGGGCACCGGCAACCTTTCCCCGGCAAGCAATGTTGCCGAGAGGGGTGAAGCTACCCCTCATCAGCTCAACGCAGGTGGTTGCTTGCCTCAGAGCACTTGTTATTCTTTCCTTTATCTTTCTGAACTTTGATCTTGATTTGATTTTGTTCCCCTCCTTCATCCTTCAGAATTCCCTGTGATGGAACATATGGACATCGACGTGGTCATCGAGGAGACCACCAGAGACACTGCTGCTGAAGCTGACAAGATCGCCGCTAGCGAGGCCACCAAAGACGCCACCGTCGAGGCCAGCGAGGCTGCTGCCAAGGAGGCCGCCAAGAAACTTGCCGAGAGGGCCGGCGAGGAGACTAATGACCGTACTGATGGCATTCCTGCCGCAGGAGTGCCAGGCGCTACGCTGGCCATAGAGCCCCCAGCCACCGGTGAGATGATTGCCGAAGATCAACCATCGACATCTGAGGCTTCCTCATCGAGCAAATATCTCAAGGTTGGCAACAACCTGTTCGTCAACTTACCGGGGACGGCAAGCATTGGAGCGCCGACCGAAGGGGAAACTTTTGATGAAGAAGTCATCACCACTGTCGGGCTCAAGATTCTCGATGAACCAAGCGCCAGCAGTGGCAAATCTGAAGAAGATCAGCTCCTCCAGGCCATGGGCGATAATTTCCGCAAGCTCCAAGCGCTCCACCGTGCTCGAAAAGAGAAGGTAGACACCAGAGCTGCAGTTGTCGAAGCAGCCGAGGCAGATTTCCAGAAGCGCGTTGAGCAAATGCAGATCTGGTACGCCGAGGCCTTTCAGGAGTTGACTGCCGGCCGGGAACAAGTGAGCCAAAGCTGGACGGAGCTCCACCTGAGGCAATCTGACATGGAGAGGGCGCAAGAGCAAAAGGTTGCCGCTGAGGAAGCTCTCTTGATGCAGCGCCGCATTGGGCTTGACGCTCATGAAGAAGATCTTGCCGCGCGTGAGCTGGCACTTGCCGCCAAACTCCGCGGCAAGGACAAGGAAATTGAAAAGTTTGTCGCGTAGCGGACCCAGGAGCTAGAGCAGAAGCACAAGGAGGCGCTCGAAGTTGCAACTGTAGATCATGCTAGCAAGCTCAAAGAAGCCATCAATGCTACCGAGGCCGCAGAGGCCGCCAAGAATGAGCTGAGCAACAAAGTGAAGGGGCTGGAGGCGGATCTTGAGGAACACAGCAAGGAGCTGTCGACGCTCAAAAGTGACAGGGAGAAAACTCTCCACAGCCTGGCGGAGATGCAAGTTGCTATGTCCGACAAGACCAAGCAGCTCTCTTCAGCCAACGATGCCATTGCCGATCTGAGGCTGAAGCTGACCACGCTGGAGAAGTCTCTTAAGGACGGTAGGGCCCGCGAGAAGGCCCTAAGCAAAGATCTCCAGGAAGAGAGGAACTTGCTCAAGAGCGCTGCCGCCGCGCAAGTTGATTATGAGAAAGGCGTGCAAATCTGGACTGATCGCCTTGTTGACACCGCGGAGAAGCTCACAGCACAACTGTCAACCATGGGCCGGGAGGGCTTGCAAAACTTCAGGGATTCTTCTGAAGAAAGGATATCCCCGAGCGCTAGGTTGACCATGTTCTTCGAAAGCATCATTGATGCTCTGAAGCTGCTCCAGTCCAACCAAGTGACTCAACTGGCCAACGAATCCCACAAGCTTTGCCGGGTCGTCCTCCACAAGGTGCTCATCAAGGTGGTACACAAGAACCCTGGCATCGACCTCAGCAACGTGCTCGACCACTTGCCGAAGGATGCAGATCTCCAGGCACTTGAGAAGCTTGTCGCGCCCATCCTTGAGAAAGTAGATTCAATCAAGAGGGTTGAAGGCCAGCGCAGGGACTAGCCGCCTCACTTTCCTTGCCGTCACCATTCCATGCCAAAGACAATTTAGTCTTAAGTTAGAACTGCGGCAATTATCGATGTAATATAACTTGCTATGACTGAGTACATGCATGCTATTTCGCTTGTTCGATTTCTTTCCATATGATGTACACCCTACGCTTACTGGAAACTTGCTGGCGCGCAACCTACCGCGAGCACTGGGTGCGGGACTTCAGCAGCCTGCTGGAGGTGCAGCAGCCGGCAAGACACCTTGGCGCTCTTGGTGCGGCCACTTATACTATTGAGCGGACTCAAAACAAAATAAGGGCGCAACCAATTACGACAAGGGTTCCTTCGCGTGCAGGTTTTCCATACAAGGGCCGAAATCGTCCAAAGAAAATAGCCTGATAGTAAAAATTGAAAAACTTGCTCAAAGTTTCGCAACTTAGCTTTTCGTCGCTGTGCTCCTTCTGGCAAGACATCAATTCCGAACATCGCTCATTGGTATCCATACCTTCCTTCCTCCCCTCCCCTGGCAAACTTGCACGCGAAGGAACCTTCTATCCTTTGAGAAAAAGAAAGAAGAGAAAATAAAGATATGGAACCTTGGCGGTTCGTTAGTCTTACCGGGAGCAAAAGTCATACAATATCTCTGACAGGCATGCATATATATAAACATGGAAATCAATAAGAAATGTACAACACTTAAGCTTATTCAACTGCGCACAGGGTCTGCGCTTGGCTTTGTACAAAGGATTATATGCCTTGCAGGCAAGACTTGTACAAAAGGAGGTTGCCAGGGGCCCCCGGCAACCGCGCCTTATGGGTAAAACTTGCGAAGATGTTCGATATTCCAGGAGTTGCTCACTGGAACACCATCCTCGGTCTCCAGGCAGACAGTGCTGGGCCTGGTGACTCGTACTACCTGATAAGGGCCTTTCCACTTCGGCGTCAACTTGTTTTAATTCTTGGCGGACTGAATCTGCCAAAGAACAAGGTTGCCTTCCTCAAGGCTTCGGGCATGAACTTTGCGGCTATGGTAGCGGCGCAAAGCTTGCTAGTAGCATGCAGCTCGCACAGCAGCCTGAAGACGATCCTCCTCAAGGAGCACAGCGTCATCTTGCCGAAGTTGCTCTTGCTCAAGCTCATCATAAGCGAGCACTCGAGGTGACCCGTATATGAGTTCCGTGGGGAGAACTGCTTCCGCTTCGTAAACCAGAGCGAAGGGTGTCTGGCCAGTGGCTCGATTTGGTGTCATTCTGATTGACCAAAGAACCGCCGGCAACTCGTCAATCCAGCGCCTTCCGCACTTCTTCAGCCTGTCAAAAGTCCTGGTCCTGAGACCACGCAGCACTTCAGCATTAGCCCTCTCCGCTTGGCCGTTGCCTCTCGGGTGAGCAACAGAGGCAAAACAAACTTTGCTGCCAAGGTCTTGGACGTATTGCATGAAGGTGCGACTTGTGAACTGTGTGCCGTTGTCGGTGATGATCCTGTTGGGCACACCGAAATGGCAAACTATCCCTTTAAAGAACTTGACTGCTGATTGTGCTGTCACCTTCCTCACCGCTTCCACCTCTGGCCACTTTGTGAACTTGTCGATTGCAACATACAAGTACTCAAAGCCCCCGGTAGCACGGGGAAAAGGGCCCAGTATGTCGAGCCCCCAGACCAAAAATGGCTAGGAAAGAGGGATTGTCTGAAGAGCTTGAGCTGGCTAATGTGATTTCTTTGAATGAAACTGGCACGCTTCACACTTGGTTACTAGTGCAGTTGCATCCTGGAGAGCAGTGGGCAAAAAGAAACCTTGTCGGAATGCCTTTCCGACAAGCGCTCTTGATCCTATGTGGGAGCCACATATGCCTCCATGTATCTCTGCCAATAGCTCCAGTCCATCTTCCCGAGGAATACACTTCAATTTCACACCGTTCACTCTCTTCCTGTACAGAACGCCATCGACGAACTGGTACATGCTAGACTGACGGGCTACTTTTTCCGCTTCTTCCTGCTCCTTAGGGAGTTCTCCTGTCTGAAGAAAATGGACAATGGGCTGTGCCCAAGCTGGAGACTGGGGCTTGACAACTAGGACTAAAGGCATCTCTTCTGCTGGGGGAATGTTTGTCTCGACGGCAAGGGCCTGCGCCCCTGCTGGAGCCTGTTGTTCCCTGGTAGGCTTGCCGCTGATCCCGGCAACTTCCTTGCCGGCGGCTCCTGGGAGCTCTGCCGGAAAGTACTAACCATAATTCAACTTCCTTCTCTTTTCTTGCCTCATTGATGGCGCTACAGATGGATGAGTTAAATGGAGCACAAAAGTTCTTGGTTCCACAGGTAACTTGAGGGCAGCGCGCTTTGACAGATCATCAGCAATACTATTTTCGGCACGAGGAATGTGCTTTATATGCAGACCGTCAAAGCGCTCTTCCATTTTTCTCACCTCATCCACATAGGCCTGCATCAACGGACTCTGATAATCTTTGTTGACTTGCCTGACAACAAGCTGCGAATCGCCTCTGATGATGAGTTTCTTGATACCAAGGTCCGCCGCGATCCTGAGACCGGCAAGCAGGCCTTCGTAGTCCGCAGTGTTGTTTGTCGAGCTCTCCCGGGGAAAATGCATCTGAATTGCATACTTGAGGTGCTCTTCGGTGGGTGCGACAAGCAGCACGCCAGCACCGGCACCTTGTAGCGTAAAAGCACCGTCAAAGTACATAACCCATTCTCGATCTGTTTCCCTGCCGGGAAGAGTCATTTCTTGAATCTCCTCGTCTGGTGTTGAAGTCCATTCCACAATGAACTCCGCCAAGGCTCTGCTCTGAATTGCTGAAGTACTTTCAAACTTGAGACCAAAGCTTGACAATTCCAACGCCCACTCTACAATCCTGCCGGTTGCCTCTGGATTTCGCAAAATCCGCTGCAACGGGAAGCGAGTGACGACGATAATCTCATGTGCTTTGAAATAATGGCGCAGCTTCCTCGAGACCATGAGAAGGCCGAAGAGCAATTTCTGCACACCAGAGTATCTTGACCTAGCCCCCTACAAAAGGGAACTGACAAAATAATCTGGACGCTGCACCATCTTCCTCTTTTGCACTGATTCCTCTGACTACACAGATCCTGTCTTGCCGGCACCAGATCTTGCCAGGGAAGATCCCGACGCGTCACTTGACGGTCCTGCCGCTGCCGTTGCCCCCTCGTTGACTTCTCTCTATGCCACTAACGCAGCACTAACCACTTGATTTGTTGCCGCTAGATACAACAGCAACGGCTCTTGTGGTTTAGGTGCGACTAGGGTCGGCGGAGAAGAGAGGTACCTCTTCAAATCTTGCAGCGCTGCCTCCGCTTTCGGAGTCCATCTCATTGGACCTGCCTTCTTCAAAATTTTGAAAAAGGGCAGGGCGCGCTCAGCAAATTTGGAGATAAACCTGCTTAAGGCAGCAACGCAGCCGGCAAGGCGACGTACATCCTTGACGCGTCTTGGCGCTTGAATCTGCTCAATAGCTTTGATCTTGTCGGGGTTCGCTTCGATCCCTCGCTGAGATACAAAGAACCCGAGAAGCTTGCCGGAAGGGATGCCAAACGCACACTTCTCAGGATTGAGCTTTAAATTGATCTTGCGCAGATTTGTAAATGTTTCTTCTAGATCTTGTATGAGCGTCGCTTTATCCTTGGTTTTGACCACTATGTCATCCATGTATGCTTCCATATTTCTATGCAGCTGAGGCTCAAAACAAATTTGGATCGCTCTTGCAAATGTGGAACAAGCACTTTTCAACCCGAAAGGCATTCGTATAAAACAATACGTACCACATGGGGTGATAAATGCGGTCTTTTATTCATCTTCTTTTGCCATGAAGATCTAATGATACCCCGAATAGGCATCAAGGAACGATAATAGGTCACAACCAGTAGTGGAGTCCACAATCTGGTCGATGAGCGGCAAGGGGAAAAGATCTTTTGGATAGGCTTTATTGATGTCTGTATAATCAATACACAGCCTCCATTTCCCATTCGCCTTGCGCACTACAACCGGATTGGCCAACCACGTTGGGTGAAGCACTCCTCTGACCAAACCTGCCGCTTCTAACTTCCTGATTTCTTCGGCAATAAATTCTTGCCACTCCAAGGCTTGCTTTCTCACCCTCTGCTTGACGGGCCGCGCGTGAGGACAGACAGCAAGGTGGTGCTCAATTACTTTCCTGGGAACACCGGGGATGTCAGATGGTTGCCATGCAAACACATCGACATTCGCCTATAGGAAAGCAACGAGCGTGCTTTCCTATTTGTCATCTAGGGTGGAACTTATAGTGAAAGTTCCTCCCATTCCGTCCTCCTTGACGGGCACCTTCTTGGTCTCTGGTGGAGCAGCCTTGGACTTCTTGTTCTTGCTGGTGGAACTCTCTGGTGCGTCCTCAATGGGAGCGCAATCTTGCCGGGGGAGCCCGCCAAGCCCGGCAAGATTTGCACCCGGCAAGGTTCCGCCACTGTGCCACCGCTCCAGCGCAGCGACCGGCCTGGCATTCTGGTCCCATCTCTGGATGCGTGGCAAGGCGCTAGTGGAGGCGAGCTTAAGCGGTGCTGATGGGATGGCCCCTTTTTCCATCCCCAAGAAAGTAGGGACACCTAAACGGACACCTCACGGTTCATTAAATGCATTTGTCCAAAACCGTCAGTGGTTAGGTATGATAACCATGTAGCTACTTTACACCTCGCATATGAACAATTTGCCGCTGTGGTGACCCCTTTGATCATATAAAAGGAGGCCCAAGGCAACTTTTACGGGAGGACGTCTCTCAGCCCATTCTGCATGCGTAGCTGCTGCTTGAACGTACTGTTCATCGCAAGGGCTCCAAGAACTGGGACGAATCACTGATAATAAACTAAAGCAGGAGTAGGGTTTTACGCTGATCAGCGGCACGAACCTGGGTAAAAATCCCCTCGCGTTGATCATCAGTTCTGCTCTTTGTGCATACCTCTCTCCCTGCCGAATCGTAAAGGGTCCTTCGGATCCCATAGGTGTCATACGCCGACAACTCAAAGCCAATCTGTACTGCTCTCCCGAAAGTCGATCCAGCGCTTTTTAACCCAAAGGGCATAAGTACAAAGCAGTACGTGTTGCATGGGGTTATAAACACGGTCTTCTCTTCGCCTTCCTTAGACATGATCGATGCGCGGCAAGGGGAATGGGTCCTTCGGGCATGCTTTATTTAGATCTATCAAATCTATGCAAAGCCTCCATTTCCCATTCGCCTTGCCCACCACCATTGGATTCGCCAACCAAATTGGATGCAATACTCCTCTGACCAAACCAGCAACTTCGAGTTTCTTGATCTCCTCGGCAATAAACTGCTGCCGCTTCAAAGCTTGCTTTCGGACCTTCTGTTTGACGGGTCGGGCATGTGGGCAGACAGGAAGGTGGTGCTCGATTACCTCCCTGGGAACACCGAGGATGTCAGATGGTTGCCAAGCAAACACATCGACATTCGCCCACAGGAAGGCAACGAGCGCGGTTTCCTATTTGTCATCAAGGGTGGAGCTGATAATAAATGTACCATCAGTGCCAATCAACCCTGCCGGGACCTTCTTCATAGCAGGCGCAACAACCTTTGATCTCTTGCTATTGGAACTCTCCGGCAAATCATCAACAGGCGCAGCGCAATGCGAAGAGGCGTCCTTCCCGGATACTTTGATGGCGTCCTTGCTAGCTTTCTTCCCTTTCTTGCTTTCCTTGGTGGGAGCGGTAGCTTCCGCGGCCTCTGCAGCGACTACTTCCCGGTACATCTTATCCACTCATATGACTGCGTCCTTCTTGTCTGATGGAATGGAAATGACGCCCATCGGTCCTGGCATCTTCAGAGTGTTGTAGGCATAGTGGGATGCCGCCATGA
Source organism: Thinopyrum elongatum (assembly GCA_011799875.1). Lineage (NCBI taxonomy): Eukaryota > Viridiplantae > Streptophyta > Magnoliopsida > Poales > Poaceae > Thinopyrum > Thinopyrum elongatum. The sequence goes on from CM022303.1 coordinate 411,047,464, forward strand.
ATTTTGCCAGGGCAGGGTGGCCAAGGATTCCATTGTATGGCAGGGGGAGGTCGACCACATCAAACACGATCTTCTCGGTCCGGTAGTTCAGCTCCTCCCCCCCCCCCCCCCCCGAACATTACCGGCAGTGTGATCTTCCCCTTAGGACGACTCCTGCTGGGGTTGATGCCTTGGAAAGTACCGGTAACCTTGAGCTCTTCATCTGCTATCTGGAGCTTGCTGATGACCTTGGGAGATATCAGATTCAACCCGGCCCCGCCGTCAACCAACATCTTTGTGACTTTGAGGTTGCGAATCGTTGGTGAAACCAACAATGGCAAACATCCTACCGCAGTGGTGTGGTCAGGGTGATCCTCTTCATCAAAGATGATGGGCATGCGGGACCACTTGAGCAGCTTCCGAGAATCTGCCGCTGGCTCCACGGCATTGACCTCACATGCCCACTGTTTGAGCTGGAGGTGAGAGGAGTGCAAGGACGCACCTCTGTCAATGCACAGGGCGTCAGTGGCCTTCTGGAACTTCTGCTCGCTGGTTTCGTCTTCATCTCCTTCATCACCCCCATCATCGCATTCCTTCTTCTCACAGCCTCTGGCCAGTTTCCCTTGATACACTAGGGCCTTGCTGGGGCGACCTCCTCTGCCACCTCGGCCCTTCCCACCAGCACCATCTTGGTCTCTCTCTTTGTCACGCTTTTCGTACTGAACTTCTGCTTCTTGACGAGCTACTCAACTTGATGACACTCTTGAAGATCATGTCCCTTAGTCCTATGGATCTTGCAGTACGGCCCATCAGCCTTCCCAGCCTTCTCGGCAGCTGCGGCTTCCCGGTAGTTAGCGCACATGGCAACTTCCTTGCTGGGAGCCTCGGCCTAGGCCTTCTTGCTGGTACTAGGAGTGCTCGCTCCTTCAACAGCCATCACTGCTTTATCCTTGCGCTTCTTGTTGCGTTTCTTGTTCTTCTTCTTCTTCTGATTGGTGGCGTCGTCGTCGTCCTCTGAGTCAACGTCGACGCCATCTTCTTCACCGGGGAGTCGCCTCCCCTCCTTTGTTCGGGCACACTTGTCCGCCAGAGTGTATAGCTCATTCACAGTCTTGGGCAACCGAACATTCATTTTGGAACGTATCCTGCGGTTGCGCATGTTGGACTGGAACACAGCTATCACAGCTGCTGGATGGATGTCTGGAATGTTCCTGTGCACCCGGCTGAACCTCTGCATATACTTCTGCAAACTCTCTCCTTTCTTCTGTGGGAGGAGCTGCAAGTCGCTGGGCCGCCCTGGTTCTTGATGGCAGCCCGTGAAAGCATGAATAAACTCATGGCACAGATCAGCTCAGGTCGAGATGGAGTTCTCTGGCAAGTGCATCAGCCACGACCTCACGTTTGGCTTGAGTGCCAAATGGAAGTAGTTGGTGAACACCCTCTCGTCCCTTCCTCCGGCAGCTTGAACAGTGATGGTGTAGATGCTCAAGAACTCTGCCGGGTTCAATCTTCCATTGTACTTTTCTGGTATCTCTAGTTTGAACGTACGGGCAGATGGCCAACGGACTTGCCGCAGCTCACGAGTGAAGGCAGGGCACCCAACCTCGAAAGGCAGGTACCCGCCCCCATCGGGCATGGGTTCATCGACGTCGGGGCCATTGCACCTATCAGACTGGCGGCGGGTGTCACGGCATCGCTCGATGGTGACGCGTGCGTCTTCCCTCCGCCTGTCTTCCAGGACCCGTCGCTGGTCTTGTCGTGCCTGAGGATCAGACGAAGCCATTGATACGTCATCGGGTTCTTGGTCGCGTGGCCCTGGCTGCGGCCCCTGCGCTGGCTGTCATGGAGGGACTACACCGTCGGAACGGCTCCCTCGGTGCGGCCAGTGACTTGGGCCGTTGCTGCCGTTGGTGGAGGCCATGGCGGGCCTGCCTGCTATGATCCTCCCGCCTCAGCGAAACCAATCAAGCTCTGGATAGTGGCCCTCCACTCATCCATTTGATTGGCCGCTAGCGGAAATCTCAACAAGAGCTGGTCCCGCGCCATGGCCTTCGAAGCGGTGCTTGGCATGGACGACGACGTGGATCGCGATGTCGCCCGACTTCTGATGGTGCCTGTAGTGGCGACGCCATGTTCTTGCCGCCGCGAGCCAGCCACCAGGGCGGCGTGAAGACGAGGCAGATGCGCTTGAGAGTTGACGACCCCATTTGGCGCATCGTCTAGGCTAGCTTGCCCTGGGGGTGGTGCGGCCCTATAGCCGCACCCGCGGCGGGGGGCAGCTAAGTGATTACGATCCGCATCAGGGCAAGCGCCACCGCTACGACTGTGTCCCTCGGCGAGGTGGGGAGGCGAAGACGGAGCGTTCTCCCCACCTGCACCTTGCGGAGCATGGCCGCCGGGTTGTTGTTGGTGTCGCCCTCCTCTGGTGCCTCCTGCTCCTGTTTCGGCCGCAATGGGAACGGTGATGGCGCCGCCTGCGCCAGTCACGTTCCCCGCGGCGTCGTCGTTCCCATGTTCCCCCGTAGCCCCCACGGCATTAGTGGCCGCATGCGAGGGAGCCTTCGAGGTAGACGGGTGAGCTGAAGCACCGAATTTCTTTTTGGGCGCCATGGATGATGAAGAAAACAATGATGAAGATGGCGCGCTGCTTAAACTCTCGGGTTCGCGCAAGCGCTTCCCCCTACCTGGCGTGCCAAAGATGTCGTGGTATCACACGGCCACCTATGGGGCCATCGGCCCCTTGTGGTTCGGCAAGGGGGAAGAGCGCATTACACAAAGAGCAGAAAGCATAGAGCAGCACGACAACGATGACATGGGCAGTTTTACCCAGGTTCGGGCCGCTGTGAGGCATAAAACCCTACTCCTGCTTTGGTGGATTGATGAAAGGACCGTGGTGGAGACGCAGCGCTCTAGCCCGGCAAGGTCGCCTCGGGGTGAGAGCAGCTACGCGCGTACGAGCGTACAAGGGTCCGAATCCTTTCTAAGGTAGCAATGGCCCTCCTTTCATAGGTCAAGGGGTTACCACAATGGCAAAACAGTCATTTATCCAACGATTAGATAGCCACAATGCTATCATACCTAACTTTGCGGACAGGATAGGGTGCATTAAATGCACCGCTTAGTGGCACATCGTGGCGTAGCCCGGCAAGCCTCGCCGTGCCATTCAGCCACCTTTTTTCCTATCCGCGTGACATGTTGCCTGGATGGGTGTCATTTAGGGATGATCTTCCTCAGAAATGGCCTGCCACGTACCAAATAACAGCCACTTAGTCAATTGAGGGCTCGACACCGCACTGATGGGTGACTTGCGTTGCTGTGAGGTGGAGTGGTGGAGCTTTGGCGGGGTAATCCGCCCTTGGCGTCCCCGGCAAGCCTGCCGGGGGAGTCTTGAGGCTTGTCCTGGGTTAACCTCGACCACGCTAGGCTCGCCTGCCCGGCAAGGGAGGATTTTCCTTAGTGATATATTGCTTACTAGGTTGGTCTTGGTCTTCTTGATCCGCCCTTTGATTTCTCAAAGAGCCATCTCTTCTGCTTGGCCTTGTCTTGAATGTCATAACCTTGCTCTTGAGCCTGTGTATAGTCCGGGAAACACACCTGGGGGTTTGTTGCACCGACAGCAATGCTGCCATTTTTTGTATATATTCCATCCTCCTATCATGTGCTTGCCTTACATCAAAGTAGTGTTTGTTTGTATCATGCATCAACCAATTATGCAGAGCTAATTTTATTCCTCTTCTTGTGGTTTTGACTTCAGAAGGAAATATCAAAAAAGAGGAAGGAGAAGACTAAGTTAGGGGATGATGGTGGTCCTCCAAACCGACGCAAACGGAGGCTCTCAAGATTTGCCACTGCTACTGCTAGTGCAGTTTAAGTCCCAATTCTATATGATGAGTGCATCTCCCCTACTCCACCATCGCAGGTGCTTGCTCTAAGTTGACAGTGTGATAATTGGTTTCATGTTGCGTATGTTGTCTAGCTTGTATTTCTTATAATTTGATTAAATTGCACCTGCTGAGTTTATACGTTATACATGTGCATATGACATGCCTTTCTGTGTCTAGAATACACTGCATCTATCTATCGTACCATGTTCTTACATCAAAGTACTACTGTTGTGTATCCCGCATCAATCACTTATGATTGGACGCTTTTGACTTGGTAGTGCGATAGTGGTTGCATCTTGCATTGATTTCTAGGTTGTACTTCTTCTAATTTTTCGAAATGCCACTTATGACAAGACACTTTTAACTTGGCAGAGTGATATTGGTTGCATCTTTCATATGGTGTCTAGCTTGCATTATTTCTAATTTCTTGAAAATCCTTTTGCTTAGTTTACACATCGTAGGTGTGAATATGTCATGTCGTCCTATTTTTCTTACATATTCCATCCTCATCATACGGTTGTCTTACATCAAAGTATTGCTCGTCTGTATCATGCATCAATGAGTTCTGAATAGCGATTTTATTCTTTTGTGTTGTGGGCACGGCTTGACATGGCAAAGTCAAAAAAGAGCCAGGAAAAGAATATAGTAGGGAATGGTGTTACTCGTTGGGTGCAACGGAAAAGGATCTTCCCTCGAGATTCTGCTGGTACTTATAGTGCAGTAGAAGGTCCAAGTCCACCCGCTAAATCTACAAAAATAGTATCACCTGCTCCACCAGCTGTAGCACCTCCTTCAACTGTACCGACATCTCAACGAGTTACTCGTTTGTTTGCTCCGCAAGTGGCATGTTCCCAAGCTGTCTTCACACCTAACACTACTTCCGAAGCACTGCTGACACAACAGGACTTGGCAAGATCAGATGAACCTCATGAGCATCAACACCAAGACGGTACCTGACCGAGTCAAGTTGCAGTTGCCTGCTCCTTTATATGTACTCTCACATTTTGATGTGCACTAACACTTTCCATATTCGTTGTTGAACTAGCACCACGGCGCAAGCGGAAACAGACATCAGGGATAATGCTTGACAGATTAATAAAATCTAAAGAAGGAAGAATGGAGATCCATTTTGAGGCAGGTTTAAAAAGGCCACGTGATGCTACAGAGTTAGCCAAGTTAGTATCAGAGGCAGCCGTTGCCGTTAGGTGTCATGCACGTATCCTCCCAATGTGGATCCAGTACAGGAATGAGAAAGACGATATCTAGTTCAACACCTTCCTTAACCATTTATCCGTAAATAATGTTATTCATCGCAATTTTTAATATTGTCTTGCTTTGTTCCATACTTTCTAGCTTCTTCCTAATGAGACTCACATTCTTTTTTCAATAGATGAGGTTCAAGTCGGATCCAAAAGATGATGCAACTAAACAAGCATGCACTCATGTTTTTCAGTCTGCTCTGTGACAGTATCGGCATCACCTTAGAAAAACTCACTTTGAAGGCAAGGCTAACAATGAAATCACCCAAACATCTCAAGTGAAATATATTACGGATGAAGATTGGACAACCCTTGTTAAACACTGGTCTGATCCAAAGTATCAGGTAGGGTATATGTATTTGATCAGATCATATATTGAACTCATATTTACGTATGTGCCTTAGAAGTCTATCTTCTTCTAGGCTAACAGTTTGAAGAACAAGACCAACCATTCTAAAGTGAAATTCCAACAGACAATAGGATCTCGTAGCTATATTGCACACTGCGAGGCTCTTGTAAATAGGTGCTAGTTCCTTCTTTTTTCTGTGCCATATTATCATATCTATATTGACTTGTTCCAAATACAGAGGGAAGCCCGTGCGGACCAAAAAGAACCTGAACCAAATGCAGTGTAAATCTTCAAGGATTGCCACACCAGCAAGATGAAGGGCATGAGCACACCAGTTCAAGCCATTGTTGTAATTCCTTACTCCTCATGCCTTTGAATTGCTTGTTACTGTGACGTGTTCATTTAACTGCTTGGTTTGCAGCCAATGTCAGTTACTCTGTTCACTTTTATACACAGTTGTCTTAATGTATCATTTCACCTTACACGGTTTAAAAGAGAGGAAGGATATTCTTTTGGTCTTGATCTGTAATCTAGTTGTGATGTTCATGTGCCCACACAATGATACAATAGCTTGTTTGTTTGATATCTGTTTGCCCATGATATGAATGATGTCATACTATGTTCATCCTACTTTAAACCATGTCTCTTTATCCTTAGATGTCAATGAATGTGAGGAAATAGACAATACAATAGGCATGCTACATGGACATATATTCCGAAAGTGATTTCATTATGTAGTTGGCACTACAATACATGCTAATATATTACAGTAGCTCACCAAAATAAGTTATGTATAAACGTGAAACCTATTTTGTTTGTTTTTGTCTCATTAGTAACTTATCTGGTACACTAATCTACAAATTCAAACTTTCAGTAAGCTATGGAACAAATGATTGAATAGCCACAACCACGTGAAGGTGACAAGTCTACCACAGGCACAATGTTACCTCTTGCTGCAGTGCGTCAGCATCTCTCCACTAACAGTGCAAAAACCACCTTCCTCCGTAATTCTGGGTTGGTTGTCAAGGTAACCTCGTCCAAATCGCCTACTGAACAAAATCTTCCGGCTAGATAGAGTGATATATCTGTGCTCCAGACACAAGTCCAATCCCTAATGGAGGTCGTTTCTGAAACAAGAATAGTGGTTGACAAATGTCATCAAGATATGAATGGTTTTGAAACCAGACTATCAGACATTTTCTTCGTTGTTCAAGAGCAATGGCGGAAAAAAGGGGAAGGCCATGCTGCTCCATCAGATTCTACAGCCTGAAAGATTACCACTCAGGTCAAATGATCTGTGCTTCTATACATCTGATGGTGCATTTATCTGCAAGGACTGTAAACTTTTATGCCAACAGGCCTTTTGTTATATGGCTGTAATTTATTTTGTTGTGATACAACATTTATCGTGCTGCCAAAGGCCGTAGAAATTACGACCCTATTTTTGTATAGTGTAGGTTTATCTTAGTAATGTATTCGTCATCATCGATCTCCTTTCGGCTGAAAGCATCGTAGGAGCCCAACGGGCCAACATTCGTCAGGCCCACAATTCCAATTGGGCTAAAAACGATTATGGGCGGTAATGGGAATGTAGCCCACTAAAAATATCTGGGCCTAAATCAGCATAAGCTTTCTTATTTTTGATAGGGCTATGCCCACGGTGGGCCTTTAACAGGCCTAAACGTAATTTTGGCCCGTAGTAAGAACAGGCCGTTACATGTGTAAATATCTCACAGGCCTAATATGGCCCATAAATAACATGGGCCTTTAATAGGCCGAAAGTCAGATTGGGCCCTAATTGGGCTAGATTATGCCCATTGCTTTTAGGAGGCTGAAAGATGATTGGGCCAGAAATGTGCCAAATAACCCACTGGTCATTAGCAGGCCGAAATGTATCTCAGTTCATGGTGGCCCATTTACAATGCGGATTGTTCACAGGCCGAAATTCAGACGGGCCATAAATGGGCCGACCTACTACACGGGCCTTTACCAGGCCGGAAGTGCGACCGGGCTTGATTTGTATAAACGATTATATGGGCCATTAATAGGCCCGATGTGACATTGGGGCACATATGGCCCATCGATTTTGTCTGACGTTAACAGGCCGAAAACACAACAGGCTGGAAGTGGCCCAAATCTACAATGGGCCGCTAACAGGCCGAATGCCAGACATGGCCGAATATGACCCAATTCTTTGACTGTGTTTTATGGGCCGAAAGTTTCATTGGGCAATAAATGGGCCCAAATGTAGCAAGACCTTTAAAAGGTCGGAAACACACCGGGCCGTAATTCGGTCCAAATAGTTAGCGAACTGTTAACGGGTCAGAAGTGACCATGAGCTGCAACGATGAGAAATCTAGAACGGACCGTTGACGGGCCGATTTGACACTATTCCTATGGGCCTTAACTGCGAATGGGTCATCTGCAAGCAGGCCATTAATGGGCCAGCCCGATAATTTTGACTGGACCGACCTTTTAACCTAAATGGGCCACTGTTGGGCCTTGCCACGTGTCGATGTATCATAGGCTCCTCCTTTCCATTGGGCGGTTGACATCTGTCTCAATGCGGAGCTGACACATGGTTGCTATGACCAATGAGAATTTTACACGTGGAAAATCCCCATTGGTCCGAGCTGTTAACGGGTTATCGGATACAAAAACGGACCCGATAGCATAACGGTGACCCGTTACGGTGGATGCCATGTGTCGGTTACCCTTGACGAAAGCGCTTCCATGACGCGCCATTTATCGTCATGGAAGTGGACACTTCCGTGATGATAATTTTGGTATTGTCATGGAACACTTCTATGACAGCACAGGTATGACTATCTTGATTCTATCATAAAATCATCATGGATGTACATGCATGACAGAAAATGTGACCTACTGTGACAAACACATATCATCACGGAAGTTTTTTTTGTAGTGAAGGTTCATCCATATCCCCAAGAACTAGAGGTCTACTCACACATGAGGACAATAAACATCATAGAAATGGTAATGGAATACATGGATGAGTGATTCAAATGATACACTGAAGGATCCACTAGGGTTCTTGATGTTGCAAATGATAAGGATGTGGATGATGATCATGATGAAGTGGTTGGCAATGATAGTGGCGATGATGTTGTCCCCCTCCTCACGGTGGGAAGGATCCCCTCCTTCTCCTTGCCAATCCCTCCTCCGGATGAACCCCGAAGGCTAGGGTTCTATCTTCTGGATGAGTTTCTAGTGTCTCTGGGCATCTGATCCATGATCCGATTCGACTGGGTGAAAATAGTTGATCCAGCGGTGGCGGCGGCGTGCCATACGACCGCTCATATGGGTGCTCGCGGTTGTATGGAATGTTGTCTTTCGCGTTGGGAGAACGGCGACGTCCATTCCTTTGGCCTTCTTGCTTGATTCTTTTATGGAAAGTGATTATCACCTTAAATACGTGATTCCACTACCATTTCTGAGGATTTTCTCCATTAAATGATAATTGACCCAAAAGACATCACCTGAGATCAACAAAAAGAAGTGCACTAACGCAGTAAAATTCTACAAAGCCTACCATGTAGGCGCATAATACATTGTAAAACTATCACATAAATTGGACTCATCAACTCCCCCAAGCTTAAGTCTTGCTCGTCCCCGAGCAATTACCATGGCTTGTTAAAACAAGGCCAGCCTTGTGTTTATGAGATACAGATACGAAAAAGCACGAGTCCATCACTGTTGTAGAGGAACATTTAAGATAAAAGATTTGTAACAAATGATAGCTCATAATTACTATAATAATGATCATGCAGGCATCCACAGTCAGCTACTGAATTTTATTGTTAACATGTAACAACTCCATACCCTAGTTCATCGCTGTTTCAACCGGACAAGCAGTTATTCTCTTTCTTGTGTTCTTTCAAAGACTTTATATTCTTTATGTGATTTAGTCTCCTATCATTGAGACATGTTAAAGGCTCATTTCATCCTTTTTACATGATATGCAAGCCAAACATGAATCTCAGAAAGACTTATATTACAAGAGCACTTTTTAATTGTTAGGAGGATTAATTTCTTTGCTTGCCCTTTTGTGAGTTCAAACCTTCAATGAACTAGCATATATAGTTATTTCATCTCCTTTAAAAAATTTAACAACTGCAATGTGGAGGACTTATAATCATCATGAAAGTAATCATGTGCTTCTATTTAGATCACATCAATCATCAAGTACGTTCTCAATTAAGCAGTAATGATCTCACACATCAAGATATGCATATACTCATCGGAAAGGATCATCCCTTATTCAAGAGAAAAATGATAGTTTAACTTTATTGAAAGTAAATCCTAAACTTAACTTGCGGAAAGGAAATGCATAAAGGTAAAGATACAAAGTACACGTGAATCTCCCCCAAGCTTACAATCAACCAGGGAGATCCAGACACTAAGCGTTATATGCCCACTCCTAGGAATCTTGGAAGGCAGCGCAGATGCTCTTGAGTGTCTTTTTCATTACCTCAACCGCACCTTGCTGATCATCTACAACCTGGGTCAAAAACTCAAGTTGTGTGGTTGATAACCCACAAGTATAGGGGACCGCAACAGTTTTTGAGGGTAGAGTATTCAACCCAAATTTATTGATTCGACACAAGGGGAGCCAAAGAATATTCTCAAGTATTATTAGCTGAGTTGTCAATTCAACCACACCTGAAAGCTTAATATCTGCAGCAAAGTATTTAGTAGCAAAGTAGTATGGAAGTAACGGTAACGGTGGCAAAAGTAACAATAGCAGTTTTGTAGTAATCATAACAGTGGCAACGGAAAAGTAACAAAGCAAAGATCAATATGTGAAAATCTCATAGGCAATGGATCAATGATGGATAATTATGTCGGATGGCATTCATCATGCAACAGCTAAACCTAGGGTGACACAGAACTAGCTCCAATTCATCAATATAATGTAGGCATGTATTCCGAATATAGTCATACGTGCTTATGAAAAAGAACTTGCATGACATCTTTTGTCCTACCCTCCCGTGGCAGCGGGGTCCTATTGGAAACTAAGGGATATTAAGGCCTCCTTTTAATAGAGTACCAGACCAAAGCATTAGCACTTAGTGAAAACATGAACTCCTCAAACTACGGTCATCACCGGGAGTGGTCCCGACTATTGTCACTCCGGGGTTGCCGGATCATAACACGTAGTAGGTGACTATAACTTGGAAGATAGGATCAAGAACACAAATATATTCATGGAAACATAAAGGGTTCAGATCTGAAATCATGGCACTCGGGCCCAAGTGACAAGCATTAAGCATAGCAAAGTCATAGCAACATCAATCTTAGAACATAGTGGATACTAGGGATCAAAGCCTAAAAAAACTAACTCAATTACATGGTAAATCTCATCCAACCCATCACCGTCCAGTGAGCCTACGATGGAATTACTCACGCACGGCGGTGAGCATCATGAAATTGGTGATGGAGGATGGTTGATGATGACGACGGCGACGATTTCCCCTCTCCGGAGCCCCGAACGGACTCCAGATCTGGTCTCCCGAGGAAGAACAGGAGGTGGCGGCGGCTCCGTATCGTAAAACGCGATGAATCCGCCTCTCTGATTTTTTTCTCCCCGAAAGTGAATATATGGAGTTGGAGTTGAGGTCGGTGGAGGTCCAGAGGGCCCACAAGGTCGGAGGGCGCGCCCCCCACCCTTGTGGCCAGGGTGTGGGCCCCCTTCTGTTAATTCTTTCGCCAATATTTTTTATTATTTCCAAAAATGATCTCCGTGAAGTTTCAGGTCATTCCGAGAACTTTTATTTCTACACAAAAATAACACCATGGCAATTCTGCTGAAAACAACGTCAGTCCGGGTTAGTTCCATTCAAATCATGCAAATTAGAGTCCAAAACAAGGGCAAAAGAGTTTGGAAAAGTATATACGATGGAGACGTATCAACTCCCCCAAGCTTAAACCATTGCTTGTCCTCAAGCAATTCAGTTGACAAACTGAAAGTGATCAAGAAAAACTTTTACAAACTCTTTTTGATCTTGTTGTGGCAAATATGTAAAGCCAGCATTCAAGTTTTTAGCAAAGATTATGAACTAACCATATTCACAATAACATTTAGGTCTCACGTTTACTCATATCAATAGCAAAATCAACTAGCTAGTAATAATAATAAATCTCGGATGACAAAAATTTTCCAAAACAATCATGATATGATATAACAAGATGGTATCTCGCTAGCCCTTTCTGAGACCACAAAACATAAATGCAGAGCACCCCTGAAGATCAAGGACTGACTAGACAATTTTATTCATGGTAAAAGAGATCTAGTCACAGTCAGACTCAATATCAATTAATAACAACGCATACAAATGACAGTGGTGCTCTCTAACTGGTGCTTTTTATAAGAGAATGATGACTCAACATAAAAGTAAATAGATAGACCCTTCGCAGAGGGAAGCAGGGATTTGCAGAGGTGCCAGAGCTCGAGTTTTTAAAACAGAGATGAATAATATTTTGAGCGGTATGCTTTCATTGTCAATGCAACAACCAAGAGATCTCGGTATCTTCCATGCTACATACATTATAGGCGGTTCCCAAACAGAATGGTAAAGTTTATACTCCCCCACCACCAATAAGCACACTCCATGGCTGGTCCGAAACAACGAGTACCGTCCATACAAGCAACAATCCTGGGGGAGTTTTGTTTTAATTTATTTTGATTTGATTTGAGCATGGGACTTGGCATCCTGATTACCTGCCATTTTCTCGTGAATGATGAGTGGAGTCCACTCATCATGAGAATAACCCACCTAGCATGGAAGATACTGACAGCCCCCAGTCGCTACATGAGCGATTCAGGCATAAAAAATAGATTATCATTTGAAGGTTTAGAGTTTAGCACATGCAAATTTACTTGGAACGACAGGTAAATACCGCATATAGGAGGTATGGTGGACTCATATGGAACAACTTTGGGTTTATGGAAGTGGATGCACAAGTAGTATTCCCGCTTAGTACAAGTGAAGGCTAGAAAAAGACTAGGAAGCGACCAACTAGAGAGCGACAATACTCATAAACATGCATTGAGATAGTCAACATTGAGTGCAAGCCTGAGTAGGATATAAATCACCATGAAAATAAATATCATGGAGGCTATGTTGATTTTGTTTCAACTTCATGCGTTAACATGTGCCAAGTCGAGCCACTCGAATCATTCAAAGGAGGATACCATCCTATCATACTACATCACAACCATTTTAATAGCATGTTGGCACGCAAGGTAAACCATTATAAACTCCTAGCTAATTAAGCATGGCATGAATAACTATAATCTCTAATTGTCATTGCAAACATGTTTCATTCATAATAGGCTGAATCAAGAACGATGAACTAATCATATTTACAAAAACAAGATAGGTCGAGTTCATACCAACTTTTCCTCATCTCAATCATTTCATCATATATCGTCATTATTGCCTTTCACTTGCACGACCGAACAATGTGAATAATAATAATAGTGCACGTGCATTGGACTAAGCTGGAATTTGCAAACATTTATTCAAGGAAGAAGACAAGGTAATATGGGCTCTTTATTAGAACAACAATAATGCATATGAGAGCCACTCAACATTTTCATCGTGGTCTTCTCTCTTCGACCCCCAAAGAAAAGAAAAGAATTTCAAAGAAACACACTGAAATGTTTTTGGAGTTTTTGTTTTTCTGAAGAAAAGTAAAACAAGAATGAGAAAAACTATTTACACGGGAAAGCTCCCAACAAGTAAAAGAAGAACGAGAAATCTTTTTGGGTTTTTCTTTTATACTACAACTAAGTGAACAGGGAAAGTAAACTAAATAGAAGCTACAACTAATTTTTTGTTTTTCTCAAAGGTTTTCAAACACACAAGAAGAAAGCGAGAAAAAGAAATAAACTAACATGGATAATACAATGAAAAAGTATGAACACCGACAACTAGAATGAGTGTGTGAACATGAATGTAATGTCGGTGAGAAATACGTACTCCCCCAAGCTTAGGATTTTGGCCTAAGTTGGTCTAAGGCCACCACTGGCCTGAATGATATCCAAAATCGTAGTTGGGGTCGTATTGTGCTGCGGCAGCTACTGCTTGGCGAGCTGCCTCCTGGAGGCGAGCAGCCTCCGCTGTTCTCTCATACTCGTTTGCCTCCTCTCTAGTTATAAAATATCTCCCATTTACCTGAAAGTTAAAGAAGGCAGGAGCAGGAAGGGTAATATGGACGGCATGCCATCTGTCAAAGATTAGCCGCTACTGGAGGGACTGTTCGTTCCTCTCAGGAAATTGGTAACGCACCAAAGCATCATAATCAAGAAAAGCAGGTGGCAACTCCATGTCATTCTCCCTTATGGGTACTCCAAGATAATTAGCTAAACGAGTTGCACAAATCGCACCAAATAAATCTCCCTCTTTAGCATTATGATGTAACCTCCTCGCAATAATAGCCCCCAAGTTATAACGCTTATCACCTAACACCGCACACTTGAGGATACTAAGATCTGGGACGCAAAGGTGGCAATGCTCATGCTTACCGTTAATGCATCTACCTATAAAGAGAGCAAAATAGTGTATGGCAGGAAAGTGAATGCTCCCTATGGTAGCTTGTGTGATATTTCTAGTTTCTCCCACAGTGATGCTAGCAAGGAAATCATTGTATTCAGATTTGTGAGGCTCACTAAGAAGGCCCCATTGTGGGATTTTGCAAGCAGTATTAAAATCTTCAAGGTCCATGGTATATGATTCATCATAAAGATCAAATAAAATAGTATGGGTATTACGCTTAGATGAAAATTCAAACCTCCGCACAAAGGAATCGGTGAGGTAGTAGTCTTGTCGGCACTTATCTGACACGAAGTCCTCAAAGCCGGCATTTTGTACGTATGCATCAAACTCATCCTTGAAACCTGCATGAACCATGAATTCATCCAACGGCCATTCACAAGACCGCACTTGAGCTTCCCTTGGTGGTTCAAGGTCAGGCTCACGTATCGCGAGCCTCGGTGCTTGCTTCTTCGAGGAACCACCTTGGTACATTCTCCTAGACATTTTTCTTCCTCTGAAAATTTTCTAAAAATTTTAGTGACTCAAAATAAAAGTGAACCAAACTCAAAAAAACTGATAGCAACTACACCTACAAGTGCCTAGTGGCTATATCATGCATCAAAACTACTTTGGACCATATAAATTTGACATGCAAGCTCAAGAACAGGGTCACCACAACAGCAAAAATTTGTAATATATAAAGCACTAGAACAAAAACTAATTGGACTATTGGAGGAGTCACATACCGAAGAACAATCCCCCAAAGTAGTTTTGTGAATGGAGCTTTGAGCAAGGAGATCGAAAATGGCAGCAAAATGAGCAAGAACACGAGTTTGAGCTATGGGATGATTTTTCCTGGAGGAAGACGAAGTGGATGGGTGCTAGAATAAGTGGAGGGGGGCCACGTGGGACCCACAAGACTAGGGGGTGCGCCCAAGGGGTAGGGCGCGCCCTCCGTCCTTGTGGATAGGTGGTGGGTCCCCCTGGTGTGTTCTCAGTGCCAGAAATTCTCAAATATTCTATAAAAAATCATACTAAATTTTCAGGGCATTTGGAGAACTTTTATTTTTGGGTCATTTTTTATTTCACGGATAATTCAGAAAACAGACAGAAAATACTATTTTTGCTTTATTCATTCTAAATAACAGAAAGTAAAAAGTAGGTACAGGTAGTTGTGTCTTCTAAATTCATCCATCTCATGCCCATCAAAAGGAATCCGTTAACAAGGTTGATCAAGTCTTATTAACAAACTTCTTCCAAATGACATGAAACCGGAGAATTTTCGAATAACACTAGGTTACCTCAACGGGGATATGCATGTCCCCAACAATAATAATATCATATTTCTTTTTGACAGTAGGAAGAGGGAATTCAAAACCTCCAATAGTGATAGTTGAAATTTTTCCAATAGAATTGATACTATGAACTTGAGGTTGTTTCTTCGGAAAGTGTACCGTATGCTCATTACCATTAACATGAAAAGTGACATTGCCTTTGTTGCAATCAATAACAGCCCCTGCAGTATTCAAAAAGGGTCTACCAAGGATGATCGACATACTGTCGTCCTCGGGAATATCAAGAATAACAAAGTCCGTTAAGATAGTAACGTTTGCAACCACAACAGGCACATCCTCACAAATACCGATGGGTATAGTAGTTGATTTATCAACCATTTGCAAAGAAATTTCAGTAGGTGTCAACTTATTCAAATCAAGTATACAATACAAAGAGAAAGGCATAACACTAACACCGGCTCCAAGATCACATAAAGCAGTTTTAACATAGTTTCTTTTAATGGAGCATGGTATAGTTGGTACTCCTGGATCTCCAAGTTTCTTTGGTATTCCACCCTTAAAAGTGTAATTAGCAAGCATGGTGGAAATTTCAGCCTCCGGTATCTTTCTTTTATTTGTAACAATATCTTTCATATACTTAGCATAAGGAGGCATTTTAAGCATATCAGTTAAACACATACGCAAAAAGATAGGTCTAATCTTTTCGGCAAAGCGCTCAAAATCCTCATCATCCTTTTTCTTGGATGGCTTAGGAGGAAAGGGCATGGGTTTCTGAACCCATGGTTCTCTTTCTCTACCATGTTTTCTAGCAACAAAGTCTCTCTTATCATAATGTTGATTCTTTGATTGTGGGTTATCAAGATCAACAACAGGTTCAATCTCTCAATCATTATCACTACTAGGTTGAGAATCAACATGAACATCATCATTAACATTATCACTAGGTTCATGTTCATCACCAGATTGTGTCTCAGCATCAGAAATAGAAATATCATTTGGATTCTCAGGTGTGTCTATGACAGGTTCACTAGAAGTATGCAAAGTCCTATCAGTTTTATTTTCCTTTTTATTACTAGGACTTGATGCATCAGTATTAATTCTCTGAGAATCTTTCTCAACTCTCTTAGGATGGCCCTTAGGATACAAAGGTTCCTGAGTCATTTTACCACCTCTAGTCATAACCCTAACAGCATTATCATTGTTCTTACTATTCAACTCATTAAGCAAATCATCTTGTGCCTTAAGTACTTGTTCTACTTGAGTTGTAACCATGGAAGCATGTTTACTAATAAGCTTAAGATCATTAACAGTTCTACTCATGTAATCACCCAAGTGGTCAAGCATGTAAGCATTACGTTTCAATTGTCTACTAACATAAGCATTGAAATTTTCTTGTTTAACAATAAAATTATCAAACTCATCCAAGCATTGACTAGCAGACTTATTATGAGGAATATCACCTTCATCAAATCTACGGAGATAGTTTACCTCTACTACCTGTGTCGGGTTATCAAGACCATGTATTTCTTCAATAGGCGGTAAGTTCTTAACATCTTCAGCTTTAATACCTTTTTCTATCATAGATTTCTTTGCCTCTTGCATATCTTCAGGACTGAGAAATAGAATACCCCTTTTCTTCAGAGTTGGCTTAGGAGTTGGTTTAGGAAGTGTCCAATCATTATCATTACTCAATATATTATTTAAAAGCAATTCAGCTTGCTCAACAGTTCATTCCCTAAAAACACAACTAGCACAACTATCCAGGTGGTCTCTAGAAGCATCGGTTAGTCTATTATAAAAGATATCAAGTATTTCATTTTTCTTGAGAGGATGATCAGGCAAAGCATTAAGTAATTGGAGGAGCCTCCCTCAAGCTTGTGGGAGACTCGCTTCTTCAATTTGCACAAAGTTAAATATTTCTTTTAGAGCAGCTTGTTTCTTATGAGCAGGGAAATATTTTTGAGAGAAGTAATATATCATATCCTGGGGACAACGCACACAACCAGGAGCAAGAGAATTAAACCATAACTTAGCATCACCGTTCAATGAGAAAGGAAACAACTTAAGAATATAGTAATAGCGAATTTTTTCCTCATGAGCAAATAGGGTGGCTATATCATTCAGTTTAGTAAGATGTGCCACAACTATTTCAGATTCATAACCATAGAAAGGATCAGATTCAACCAAAGTAATTAACTCAGGATCAACAAAGAATTCATAATCCTTCTCAGTAACAAAGATAGGTGAAGTAGCAAAATTGGGATCATATTTCATTCTAGTATTCAAGGATTTTTCTTTCAGCTTAGCTAGCAATTTCTTAAGATCTTCTCTATCATTGCAAGCAAGAAAGCCTCTAGCAGTTTCTTCATCCATAATATAACTCTCAGGTACAATAGGCAATTCATATCTAGGGGGAGAATCATAATCTTTAGTTTCAATAATTTCATCAGTTTCAGCAATTTCATTTTCTCTAACCCTAGCAAGTTGTTCATCAAGAAATTCACCAAGTGGCACAGTATTATCAAGCATAGAAGTAGTTTCATCATAAGCATCATGCATAGCAGAAGTGGCATCATCAATAACATGCGACATAATGGAATCAATAGCAGGTGTAGGTGTCACAAGTATACTCAAAACAGAAGGTGAATCAAGTGCAGAGCTAGATGGCAGTTCCTTACCTCCCCTCGTAGTTGAGGAAAAAATCTTGGTTCTTTGATCTTTCAAATTCCTCATAGTGATCAACAGATATAAATCCCAAGTGACTCCGAGAATAGAGCTATGCTCCCCGGCAACGGCGCCAGAAAAAAGGTCTTGACAACCCACAAGTATAGGGGATCGCAACAATTTTTGAGGGTAGAGTATTCAACCCAAATTTATTGATTCGACACAAGGGGAGCGAAAGAATATTCTCAAGTATTAGCAGATGAGTTGTCAATTCAACCACACCTGAAAGACTTAATGTCTGCAGCAAAGTATTTAGTAGCAAAGTAGTATGGAAGTAACAGTAACGGTGGCAAAAGTAATAGTAGAAGTTTTGTAGTAATCGTAACAGTGGCAACGGAAAAGTAATGAAGCAAAGATCAATATGTGAAAAGCTCGTAGGAAATGGATCAATGATGGATAATTATGTCGGATGGCATTCATCATGCAACAGTTATAACCTAGGGTGACACAGAACTAGTTCCAATTCATCAATATAATGTAGGCATGTATTCCGAATATAGTCATACGTGCTTATGGAAAAGAAGTTGCATGACATCTTTTATCCTACCCTCCCATGGTAGCGGGGTCCTATTGGAAACTAAGGGATATTAAGGCCTCCTTTTAATAGAGTACCGGACCAAAGCATTATCACTTAGTGAATACATGAACTCCTCAAACTACTGTCATCACCGGGAGTGGTCCCGACTATTGTCACTCTGGGGTTGCCAGATCATAACACGTAGTAGGTGACTATAACTTGCAAGATAGGATCAAGAACACAAATATATTCATGGAAACATAAAGGGTTCAGATCTGAAATCATGGCACTCGGGCCCTAGTGACAAGCATTAAGCATAGCAAAGTCATAGCAACATCAATCTTAGAACATAGTGGATACTAGGGATCAAACTCTAACAAAACTAACTCGATTACAAGGTAAATCTCATCCAACCCATCACTGTCCAGCGAGCCTACGATGGAATTACTCACGCACGGCGGTGAGCATCATGAAATTGGTGATGGAGGATGGTTGATGATGACGACGGCGACGATTTCCCCTCTCCGGAGCCCCGAACGGACTCCAGATCTGGTCTCCCGAGGAAGAACAGGAGGTGGCGGCGGCTCCATATCGTAAAACGCGATGAATCCTTCTCTCTGATTTTTTTCTCCCCGAACGTGAATATATGGAGTTGGAGTTGAGGTCGGTGGAGGTCTAGGGGGCCCACAAGGTCGGAGGGCGCGCCTCCCACCCTTGTGGCCAGGGTGTGGGCCCCCTTCTGTTAATTCTTTCGCCAATATTTTTTATTAATTCCAAAAATGATCTCCGTGAAGTTTCAAGTCATTCTGAGAACTTTTATTTCTGCACAAAAATAACACCATGGCAATTCTGCTGAAAACAGCGTCAGTCCGGGTTAGTTCCATTCAAATCATGCAAATTAGAGTCCAAAACAAGGGCAATAGAGTTTGGAAAAGTAGATATGATGGAGACGTATCAGTGGTGTCGTTGTTAAGAGCTTCAATCATAAGCTTGACCTTATGAATAAGGTCATCAACCCTTGCTTCCACATATTTACTCATCAACCAGTAAGAATCAATCCCATCTTCGAGCACATTAACGCAAGCCTTTGAAACTTTCTCCAATTCCCTGATCGTTTCCTTCATCTCCTCTGGGGTTGGTGGCTCCTTTCCCCACTCAGCTTGAGGAGGCCCCAGAGGAAATAATGGAATATACCCACGGATAATGAATTGGTAGGGATTAGGAGGATACTCATCTGGAGTGGTGTCATCATCCTCTTCTTTTTCTTGTTCTTCCTCTTTGATCTCCACCACCTCGACCTTTTCATTAAGGTCTTTCTTCTCCGGACACAGTTCCTCCTTGAGGCTTAGCTTCCTCAAGTCTTCCCATCCTGAGGGCACGACATCATCCATGTTGGCGAAGGGGATGATGCGAGCACACGTGGATGAGGCCTTGTTGTTCATGGTGGCGTCTGGGCTTGTGATAGGTAACTAAAGACTTTTTGGTGGAGATGGGAAGCAAAAGAGATGTGATATTAGATGGTTTAGGGCATAACAACGTGCCCCTTCCCTCCTTATAAAGGCTAAGCTTACAGGTAATCACGAGATCAAGGATAAAAAGTTAGTTAGAAGGAAATCAAAATGAAATCGAGAAAGGATTGTGAGAAAAGACCAAAAGACGACCTTCTATACGGGCGCTCGCGCTCGTATGGCTGGTCATTTGGTCTGCCATCGAGAGCTTTCTTCTTCTTCTCCCCTTTTTTTACCTATTATGGCGACAAAACCATGTGAGCGCTTATACGGGCACTCGTGGTCATCTGATACGCCTTCGTTTGTTCTGTGGTTGCCCTCTTTGCCGAGGACAACTCAAATGACCGCTCAAACGGGCGCTGGCGTCCGCATAACACATTGTCTTTCTCTCTGAAAATTTCACCACTTCCATCTATCATCCGTGTGATCGCCCAAACGGGCGCCCACAGTCGTCTGTAATGCCGTCTTTCTCCTTGTTGGTCGCAACGTCAGCTGCTCCCTTAGAAAATTTTCACCTCCTAAAAGGTTAGTGACAAAGCTTCGAACTATAAACGAAAGTTGCAACTGCTCAAACTTAAGTTTCAACAAGGCTAAGGAAATAGAATCCTAATTTCTAGACTTCTATTTACATTCATCTTGCGAGAGTATTATTTCATACCTTTTGTTCCCTCTGATGGGCTTCAGCTTGCTTAAGAGTGAGAAAACTTGCCTCTTCCACCTCTCGGTCTTCCTTTTGTTCATCTATGAGGTATAGCTTCAAGTGTTGCATGTTCAAGATCCAGGGTCCATGCATCTTTGACTACACAACTTGTTCTTGTAGACTCGTATTGGGCCTCCAAGCGTAGAGTTTTGTAGGATAGTAGCAAATTTCCCTCAAGTGGATGACCTAAGCTTTATCAATCTGTGGGAGGCGTAGGATGAAGATGGTCTCTCTCGAACAACCCTGCAACCAAATAACAAAAAGTCTCTTGTGTCCCCAACACACCAAATACAATGGTAAATTGTATAGGTGCACTAGTTCGACAAAGAGATGGTGATACAAGTGTAGTAATGATAGTAGATATTGATTTTTGTAATAGGAACAATAAGAAACAACAAGGTAGCAAGTAACAAAAGTGAGCACAAACAGTATTGCAATACTTGAAAATAAGGCCTAGGGTTCATACTTTCACTAGTCCAATCTCTCAACAGTGCTAACATAGTTGAATCATATAATAATCCCTCAACGTGCGACAAAGAATCACTACAAATTTCTTATCTAGTGGAGAACATAAGATGAAATTGTTTGTAAGGTACGAAACCACCTCAAAGTTATTCTTTCTGATCGATCTATTGAGCTATTCATATAAGTGTCACAAACAGCCCTAGAGTTCATACTAAAATAACATCATATGATACACATCAACCAACTCTAATGTCACCTAGATACTCCAATGTCACCACAAGTATCCATGAGTTGATTATTCGATATGCATCAAACACCTTCAGATTCATAATATTCAATCCAACACAAAGAACTTCAAAGAGTGCCCCAAGATTTCTACTGGAGAAAGTAGGACAAAAACGTGCATTAACCCCTATGCATAGATTACTCCAATGTCACCTCGGGAATCCTTGAGTTGAGTGCCAAAACATACATCAAGTGAATCAATATAATACCCCATTGTCACCACGGGTATTCATATGCAAGACATACATCAAGTATTCTCAAATCCAACAAGGTATTCAATCCGATAAAAGTGAAACCTTAAAGGTAAAAACTCAATTCATCACAACAAGATAGAGAGGGGGAAAACACCATATGATCCAACTATACTAACAAAGCTCGTGGTACATAAAGATCGTGCTAAATCAAGAACACGAGAGAGAGAGAGATCAAACACATAGCTACTGGTACAAACCCTCAGCCCCGAGGGTGGACTACTCCCTCCTCATCATGGTGGCCTCCGGAATGATGAAGATGGCCTCCGGTGATGATTTCCCCCTCCGGCAGGGTGCCGGAATGGGCTCCTGATTGAGTTTTCATGGATATAGAGGCTTGCGGTGGCGGAACTTCTCATCTAGGGTTATTTCTGGGGGTTTCTGTATTTATAGGATTTTTGGCGTTGGTCTCATGTCCAGATGGGCTTCGAGGGGCCCACTACCCACCAGGGCGCACCGGAGGGGGTGGCACGCCATGGTGCCTAGTGGCCACCTCCTTCACCTCCTAGTTCTCCCACTAAGCTTCTAGTGCCTCTTTTGTTCCAAAAAAAATTGTCAAAAAGATTCGTTGCATTTGGAGAACTTTTATTTCTGCACAAAAAACAACACCAGGTAGTTCTGCTGAAAACAGCGTCAGTCGGGGTTAGTTCCATTCAAATCATATCAAAACCAAATAGAATTGATGTAAACATGGCATGAATACTTCATAAATTATAGATACGTTGGGGACATATCAGCATCCCCAAGCTTAATTCCTGCTCGTCCTCGAGTAGTTAAATGATAAAAGAAATAATTTATGAACTGTGAATGCTAGCATAGTGCATAAGTTTGATCAATGATAATTTCAATCCCTTTTCCTAGTATCATAACAATAACTCTTTCTCATAAAACTCATCATGACAAAGTAGTAATCAATTCACATGTTAGGGTTCAAACAATGCATTCTCTTGAAACTTAACAACCTATGTTCTCAGTCATTAAACAATTGCAATTCAACTTATTCAACAAAGTATAAGTAAGAGCTCCACATACTCAATTATCATATAGTCTTCTATGATTGCTAGTACTCAAAGCATATTTTTAGAACAAATGGCATCCATCGAACACAGAGAAAAATAGGGGCTTAATGTTTCGCCTCCCAACTCATTTATCATAGAGATAATTGTCAACAGTAATAATTCATGATCAAATATATTTGACTGGCCATATGTGTCTGGATATTTCGCCACCACATAATGCTTGCCAACTAGAGAATAATTGAGGTTGAAATGAGAAGTAATACTATTGATTCTTGCATAAAAGCAGTTAATACATCTTTACCTAATAATAAAGGACAGAGCCTTTCATAGTTCTCCATCCGTCACATTTTTATATCCGTTGATTTTGTCTAAACCATAAATATTGATGGTTGAGATTTAAAGATAGATCTATGTAATGGATCGGACCAAACCAGGGAAAGGAGGATTTTTTTATGTTCATACGTCCCGCTCGGTAGAAGAAAAAAGGTAACCGAACAAACGCTCCAGGTAGGACGTCCCAATTGATAGAAGAAGAAATCGAACGCCGCATGTAGTATCGAATAAAATGGAAAATAAATCAATCACACGAGGGAAGCAATCCTATATAATTGGATCTTCTCCTTACGTCCGGTTCATGCCTCACAAAAGGCCTCCATGCCGGTGTGACGCGCGACTCCCATCAGCCTCGGACGCTCCCGAAGGGCGGAGGCAACGCCGCGGAGGATGATGTCGCCGACAAGGAGTTCCGCTTGGTCTATGATGGGTCGCTGTGTGAGTCGATGACACTGGGCTGCATTGGGTTGCCGTGATGGACGGTGCCACGAACGGAACGGAAGCGACCCGGTTGGCATTCTGAAGCTGCCGGAGGCACGGAGCGGCGGCTCTAGTAGTCACGCTCTTGGGCCTAGCATCGCATAGCTCGTCGGTGTGTGGGCTACGTGGATGCCTCCTACATCTACATGAACAAAGGCCAGGACGGCGGCCACTTGCTGGTGATGCAGCCCGTGCACCTCACCTCCCCTGTGCTTCCGCCAGTTCTACTCCTCCATGGCTAGCGCTCGAGCGTCTTGACGCAGCTCTACAGCAGGAACGAGGAATCCCACCCCTAATCTCTCTCTGTGACCCAAGTCCGAACAAGTTCGTGTGTTTGTGATTTAGGTCATGGAACAGCAGTATGAGATGGATCTTACCACCATGGAAGAGTTCAAGCGCGGACTTGCTCCAGCTATCTACAGATATTTCTTCATGGCTCGCACTTTTTTACTGTGCTAGCTGCATGTCCCTGGCTACTCTTCATGCCCTGCAGGTAACTGAACCCCATGATAGAGGCTCATGGGACAGACAGGGGTAAAGGAAGGCCCCCACACCATGGAGGTCGTAGTCGACTTTGGTGACATCGAACAGTCGGAGGGTGACTTTGTCCGCGCTCTCCGATGTTCTGGCTTGTTGGATCTCAAATTCTCTTGCACCATAGTCTCCATCTCTCTTTTCACTCCTCGCTTCCATCCATGGGCACCACCAGATTACGGGCCTCGAGGCTGTGTTTGTCAATTGCGCCAGGGATCCGTGTTCCAACTATTATCGGCAAATCTCCAGTCTCGGTTGATTGGTGCAATCCTTTAGTTTGCGCTCGTGCCAGAATCGTTGTGTTTCGACGGCTGCTACCGACAAAATCTCCAGTGCCGCCTGATTAGTGCAGCGCACGGTGTGTCTAGCTTCCTGGAGGTTCACACACTTACAACAGTGCCATTAGATTAATTTATATGCAAGGTGTTACAGTTCATAGATCTGTGGATATGTCAAAGTTCAGTGACTAATAAACTCAAAGTTGAGCTAGACAAGATGCTAGAATTTGGCGATGAATTAATGTGTTCAAACTGAGGCAGATTGTGTATACTGATAATTAGGGTGACATGATGCTGGTGGGAGATGATCCATGGGAGTAAGACTTCTACCTTGGTGCTTGCTTTGATATGTATCAAGCAAAAATCCCCTTCCTGTTAATTACTACTTCCTCTGTAAACTTCTATCTGACGGTTTAGCTTACACTATTTTGTGAGCAGAGAATTCTAAAGCATAGTGAGGATTTTTATTTACACCAAGAAGAAGATCCAAGAGATGAGATGTAGAAGGAAATCTGACAAGACCAACATCGAAAATGATGGCACTTTCGTGTATAATTCTATTCCCTTCAAATCACAGTGTACATTCTTGACTTACAGTTTGGCTATATGTTTCCCTGAAGAAAATGACTATACGATTGTGTGAATTGAGTTGCTGGTTATCATTGTAGATTAAAATTCTTACATCAAGATTCTTTGCCTGATGCTAGAAAAAAAATCTATGTACTGTAACAGGATTCGTGACCAAATATGTCTTTCTCATTGTAATAATTTTAGTCTGCTATACTTCATTATCAATTTTTCTTGCATCTATAATTACATTTCATTTCAAAGCTAGATCATATTTCTTTTCTCAATGCAGGACAGCTGAGTTGGATTGGGCTCATGCGAAATTAATATAAGATCTTTTAGATCGCTACCTTTAGTGATATAAAAGACCTTATAATAGTTCACAGAGGGAGTATTTATTTAATTTATCTCCATTGCCATGCATGAAATATTTCGACAGTTCATATAATAAGTGTAGATGAGACGGGAGTCGTGTTCACCATCATCGCAAGTTTGTGAAATTAAGTCAGTGCAGGCGGAGGCTCGCGAAGTGGAATGCTAGACGGTGATGACCTTGAGATTGATCATGTTCTCCGTCTCCGTGAATAGGTGGCCCTCACTGATCGACATCGATGAAGAGGGCACGTGGCAACACGGATGCTTGACTAGCAGTGTGAATTTGTTTCTCCCATTGCTTACTAATAGTGTTGATTTGTTTCTCCCGTCGCAACGCACGGGCATTTCTGCTAGTAAAGTAAAAGATAGGCCCTTCGCACAGGGAAGCAGAGGTTGTCATGCGCTTTTTAATTTTTTTGATGCGCAAGCTCTTAATGCAAAGGAACATCACGTTATATTGCCTCTTATGATAGCAACCTTTATTATGCAGTCCGTCACTTTTATTTCTTTGCCATTACTAGTTCGTACGACGCTTATTTTCCCTTGCAATAAAAGATCACTTATATTTTAGGAGCAATTTTTATTGCTTTTTGCACTGATGACAACTTACTTGAAGGATCTTATTCGATCCATAGATAGATATGGTGGACACTCATGGCAAGAAACTGGGTTTAAGGCTTTTTGGATGCACAAGTAGTATCTCTACTTAGTACGAATTTTTGTCTAGCAAAAGATCCTAAGCAAACACCACATGTTGGAGGATCCATAACAATATAACTTCTATGCAAGTATACAAAACCATAACTCATTACGTTGTCTTCCTTGTCCAACTTCAACTAATTTGCTCAAGTTTGAAAATAATTAATGGGTATTCACAATCATATAAGATGTCCAAGATAATATATTTGTATGTGAAAGTTCTCTTCCATATACTAATCATTCATGAATTGCTTGTATGACCAATATTGTGATTGCCAAGCTTCAATAGATTTCACTTTCTAAACGCAAAATGAAGCTAGTACTAGGCATGATATGAACATATAATTTCAACTTCACGATATTCAATTCAGTCAACAATTTACTCATAGGATATAAGTGAAGATCAAGCGAGTAGTTAAGTAAATCGGTAGCTATTTGAGGACTCTCTCTCATCTAAAAACTTTTAGATCTAAGTATTTTATTAAAACAACAATCAAAATAAAATAAAATTACATTCCAACAATAGCACACATCAAGTGAAGAAGCAAAAACTTAGGCTCAACCGAGGCTAACCGATAATTGTTGATGAAGAAAGGTGGGATGCCTACCGGGGCATCCCCAAGCTTAGATGCTTCAGACTTATTGGAATATTATCTTGGGTGTGGCACCCCGGCTCAGAGAAGACCCGAACGCCCCGTATTCCAGCCCAGGGACAAGTCCTCTGGAATACGGCACTGTTGGCATAGAACAAATCAGCTCTTTATTACAATGGATATGGTTACAAAGGGTACAAGGTTTACATCGGCACGGCGATACTACGCCTGCCCGGGTAGCTCTATGCTAACAGTGGAGTAACTCTCTCGGCAGCAGAACAGCGACGGCGGTGATGGACTCCACCCCACAGGGACTCTGGCTAGAACGCGTATCCTAGGTCGCAAACTCGGGATCCTCGACAAGCAAGCAATCATGGCATGACCTGCAAACTGGCATGACACGCCAGGTGAGTACTTTGAATATACTCGCAAGCTCACAACAAACATCAGCATTAAGGCAAGACAACATCATAGCAAGATAGCTACTAAAGTAGATGCAGTAAGGTAAAGCATATTAACTAGTTTAATCCATACTCCGAATAATCTCAGGATCCAATCTGAATCTGTTCCAAATCCAATCCAAATCATGTGGTCATCCGACCACTCATCTCATAGCCATCCCATGGCTAACGTATCATATTCCTGATACCATCTGCACTGCAAGTCTGACAAACTTACTCTCTTCCGGGTTGTCTCACAACCTTCAGAATACTAACGATTCCACCGAGTACTTCTGATCTTACGACGAATTCTTCCATCATTATCACTACTATGGTTGACCACCTAAAGAGGTCTGGACGGACTGTCCAATACCGTGGACACGGCTATTCGAATAGATTTTACACTCTGCAGAGGTTGCGCACTTTACCCACACCATGGAGCACCTGACCTCGTGATCCCATTCGGGTGGACCAGCGTTGCTCCAACGAAACCCGCCTGACCCGTGACCCTCCCATCATACCACCGGCAATCATCCTCCCCCGGAGTCCTGCCCTGGGTGGCCCCTGTGTCACCACGTGACACCTGTCACCGTCGTGGCTAACAAACTGTCCCAAACGGGGACCTGGTACCATATAACTCAACTGGGCTCACAAGGTTATCGCCGCCTACCGGGCAAGGGTAGCGCGCACACAAAACCTTCCTTGTCGGGCGGTACCGGTGAAAGAGCACGCGATTAGACCAAGTCAAGGCCGTCCCATACTAGCAAATGTGGCTGCATGGATAAGTTCGGACAGGTGACTTTGGATCAACCATGAAGTATCTAATCTCCGAACAATCTCTATCATGGCTGACACTCCGATATCATAGCAATCCAAGTCAAAACAATATCTGGCTAGAAATCCGGTAACCAGTATGCTTAAGCCAGTGCTACTAACTCATCTCCACGAACTGGCGGATGAAATCCAAAATAATCGTAGACAGTAATCTCAACATCATGGCATCAACGAGTGGGTAAACTACTAGTCATTACAATCCAGTACTCAACATGGTAGTCACCTATCCAAGAATTTACTCAAGCATTGTATGATCCAATCCATTTCTCAAATAACTCATACTTGTTGTTGAAGTAAATAGTTAAACTATGAAAATGCAATTCAATTATGCAGATGAGAGTTGTGGCTTGCCTGGGGATGAAGGGACCATCTAGAAGGAGTGCGGAATGGTCGCGGAAGGAGTTGCCGGAAACAGTACTCTCTCGGAGGGGGCTGTTTACGGGCAAGGGCAAAATGGTCATTTTCATAGTGGGACCATGTAGTGAAAATGATACCAACAGATAGAGCTCGACGAGACGAAGAAGTGGGCTTTGGAATCACCTCGATCGGAGTTACGGAGAAAAAGTTGTGAGGGTTTGAAGGGGGAGGGACCTTTCTATAAATAAACTATTTACTCTTGGGTCCCTGGCTGTTTTTTTTTCTGGAAAATGAATAAATGCAACTGTGCAGCTGGGCCGGTTCGGGGTGAATCCTACCGCCGCTGCTGCTGTTGCTCCTGGGCCGGCCCACTTACTGCTGCTGCTCCTTTTAAAAAAACCGGTGGGCTCTGGTGTGCTGGCCCACCTTATCTCCCTCCTTCTCCCTGGCGCCCAATAGAAACAGAGAGAGGAGCGAGGCAGAGGCGCGGCTGGGCTTGGCCGGCGATGAGCTCGGCGGCTCCGGTGGCCTCCGGCCAGGGCGAGGCTGCAAGCGAGTGTGGGGAGGAGCGCCGCATCCAGCAAGGGCCTCTGCAGCGCCGGGGAAAGGCCGAGGGGCGCTGGGCCAAGGCAGGGGACAGAGGGCACGACGACGGCTCGGGTTGGCTCCGGGCATGGGCTTCCAGCGATGGGAAGATGGGGTGGAGGGCTGGGGAGACTCGCCGGACTGCAGTGGAGCTGCTGAAGGGGAGAGGGGAATGAGAAGGGCTCCGGTTAGCTCCAATTTAGCCCGAGGCCGTGGCAAACACGGCGAGCGGCGACGGACAGGGAAGGGAGGGGTGGCTCCGGCGAGCTAGGGAGGAGGAGGAGAGGTTGGTGGTGAGGAGGGCAAGCACGGGGCTCGCTTAAATAGGCTCGGGGAGGAGTCTCGCGACGGTGGCCGAAGCTCCGAGACGCACGGCGAGGTGACGGGATTCCGGCGGTCGGCAGAAACGGCCATAGGTTCGGGGACGAGGGGGAGAAGCTACCAGAGGGCCACACGTGCGGTGGGGAGCTCGCCGGCGTGCCCGGACGAGCTAGAACCCGCTGGAGATGCGCTCCCGGCGCGTACGGAGCACAGAGCGCGGGTTTGGCGTGCTCTGCACGTGGTCACTGCGTGGCCACAGCATTGCCACGCCATACTTGATGCCAAATTGTGTCTGGGAGGTTCTCCTTCCTTCCCGGAGATCACTTATGCAGCTGGATGGCTCGGGAGAGGTCTGAAGTGACTGAACCAAGGTCAACAAGATTCTAGCAGCCAACTTGACCACTTTTCTGTGATCACCAGAGAAGTGATAAGGTCAAGATGAGATGTCTAGGAGGTTTAGGGTAGGAAGGACCACAATCCTGTTAAGTTTGGAGAGAAATGGACCAAGATTTAATATAGTTGCTTTGCAACTGACCAATCTGGTCCAGAAACTCAATCTTGATGTGCCACTTGCATGGAGTAGCCAATTGGGTTTAAATTTGGTATAGCATGATGATTTGGTCATCTGAGAGTGCCATAAAAATTTCATGCCATTTGGACAAGCCAAAATGGTACTTCCTTCACAATGAACCTCTCTGACCAGAATCTTAGAAAAATTCTAGGGAATTATTGGGAAGATGAAATGAGCCCAAATTTTGTGGAGATAAGTTATATGCGTAGGGGAATGCTTTGGTAAATTTTCAGCAATTATGGAGCAGTATAAAATATAGTTGCTTCACAATGTGAAAATCTAACCAGAAACAAAGATTTGAGGTTGTGCTAACAAAGATGATTGGATAGGGTTGAAACTTGGTGGAGAGTCATGATTTGAGCATATGAAGATGATTGCAAAATTTCAACTCATTTGGATGCTCCTAGCTAGCACTTGCTTCACAAAGATTCCAGTTTGACCAGAAACTTTGGAAATTAGCCAAGGGAGATTTAATAACCAAATGAAGTTGAATTTTGGCATGTGGCAATGATATGGATGGGAAAGAATGACCAAAAAGTTTGAGACCAAGCAAGCAAATATAAAGGGTACTTGCTTCTCAATTTGACAGCTAGGGCAGAATCAGAAAAGGAATATTTGTGAAATATTTTTGAACTTGGCAAGGAAGGGTTTGACATATTTGTGGAATATCTGACCCAAAAAATTTATGAGAATTATTTGGGAATTTTGGGAATGATGGAATTGTGGGTTGCTTCACAACCCAGGACAGACAGGGTTATTCCTTTAATAGAAAAAGGAATTTTCCCAAGGAAAATAATATTGGGATTGGTCCAAGATGGAAATGGCAAGGTCTTGGAATGGTTTTGAAGTTGGCAAGCCACTTGGGAAGAGGATGAAGGGTGATCCCTCAGGTTGCGAGATTACTAAGCCACAGAAAAGCGAATCCAGACCAAAATCGAAAGGAAAAAGAAATGGGCAAAATCCAGGGTGTTACAAACCTACCCCCCTTAAAGAAATCTCATCCTCGAGATTTGGTTACTCAGGGATCAAACATGAATATTTCCACTTGCGGAAACCGTTTCCAACTCGGGTTTCCTTTTTACCTTTGTATAATGCTCCCACTGAGTTCATGTGACTGACTGCCTTACTTCGGGGTGGTTTGCTTCACTGGAACATTTTTCTGGCAAATCTTACCTCATATGTTACTCTGACTCCAATCATTTTATGTCTACTATCCTGTCTGGGGCAATAAATTATCCTGACCAAACTATGTGGCCTGCTCGTCAGTTCGAGGGTGGTTCCTCATGGACGTGAAGTGACGAGGTCCAATGCGAACGACCGTTTACTGAGTTGTGAACAGATTCTCTTGGTGGACATGAAATCTTTTACTCATTGCATTGGGTGACTTCAAATGGCTGTGTGTCCTCCTGGTTCAGAATAGTACTGTGAGTCGTACCGTTCTCCTAGAGGAATCTGACTTCTCGCATGCATTGCTGGGTCATCTTGGGTATCTTCATTGTCTTGGGTATAAAACTCTTACCAAATATTTGACTGTCACCTATCGTGACCAGCATAAAGGTGTACGGAGATATTATCCATAGACTTGACTGACAGCGGTCCTGGCAGCAGAATCTTGTTTACGGCAGGTTAGTCTTTAACTGATCCCCATTGGTGAGGACACATGCTTCGAGACTATTGTTCATCCTTCTGATTACTCAGTTTGTCGGTACCTCTATATGGATGGTAGGCCGTGTAATGCTTTAACATGGTTGTTGAATTTGAATTGCTGAGTTAATCTTTTGGCTGACCTGACCAGCTTGGTTGCCCTCTTCTGACAATTCTGAGCATATCTGGTTGGCTGGGCGGGTTGTCTCGATATGGGGTCCTTGCAAATGGAATAGACCCCATGGGTGTGTATCCATGGTGACTGGTACCGAGCCAGACTGTCCGGAGTATTTGTACCATTACCATACCTGTATGAACAACCTTGCTCTTTTATTATAGTTCTCCTTGCCTAGATCCTTTGCTAACGAACTTGGCCTTGACGTGTTCTTGATTCTCCGTGTGACCATAGGTGTTGTCAGGTGCAATATTCCGGTAGGCATGCTACTTTACAAGTTGTAGCTGTAGGGTAACGATCGTCTGAACCCTTGGATAAAACCGGTAAATAAACCAGTAGCCACCAGAACGATCTTTACAACTCAGATCTGGGACATTACTGGAGTAACTCAACCCTGATTCAAGACGGCTGAAAAGTAGCTCAGAGCATGAGACGGTGTCGATAAAAAGAAAGTAGCAGTTCCCTAAGACGGCCGAAGAACAGCTCAGAGCATAGGGTCACTGCTACGAAGAGAAATTCAACAGCTGCCCGAGACGGCCGAAAAGCAGCTCAGAACATGGGCCAGTTGTTGACAAGAGAAATAAAAGTCGGCATCCACCCCGGACGGCCGAAAACAGCTCAGA
Source organism: Thinopyrum elongatum (assembly GCA_011799875.1). Taxonomy (NCBI): domain Eukaryota; kingdom Viridiplantae; phylum Streptophyta; class Magnoliopsida; order Poales; family Poaceae; genus Thinopyrum; species Thinopyrum elongatum. The sequence goes on from CM022303.1 coordinate 411,079,669, forward strand.
ACACAGGCGTGGTGCCGTTACCCAAGAAAGACGGGCAAGGGTTCATCCACGTCCCAAACAGCTCACTATTATGCATACAGGGTATTCGGCTATCCTTCTTGCTGAACACTAAGTTCATAGCACATTCTGGATTGCTTTCAAGACATAGCAGGGTTCAAATTGTACTCATAGTAGACTCAAACCTTGTATATATGAATCATACCATTGGCACAGAATGCACTGTGGATCATGCACGCATCTTTGCCTTCTTGCTGATGCGATCATTACTACTGTGAAAGTTGCACTGATGTATACTTGATGCTGATAATCGATCCAGCTAGGATATCATTTGTATTCAGGCCCGATATTCCCGATATAACACAGTCTGCTGAAAATTCCATATTGCTCAGCTAAGCTTCCAAATGGCTGTCTCTTCACTGACTCTTTGGGTTCAAGGTCGGTGAGCAACTTCCATAAGGGGAAAATAAGGTAACACCAAGGGCCCAAATAAAGAAGCAAAAGAAACGACTAAAACAAAAGCACACAAAGCAGCAAGATCACACACACAAGCAATATCACATTCTACAGCTATTCACAGCAATAATATGCATTCCTACTTAAGCACACAAATCTCACAAGAACTCCGGTATTACGGTCTAACATGCTGTGGTGATGTGCACGAAAGTGAATCAATGTGTGGAAGAAAATTAGTGTAAACAAGGCTACACCAAATACGAGCTTAACACCGGTTCCATCTGGACGGACACGGTGGCGAGGACGAACTTGGTGATCGGGGGTCGGAACATGGAAGTTACGACCACATCATCATCAAGCGTACGAAAGAGAACCGTACACGTCCAAAGAATAGGTGGCGGAATGAGACAGTGGTGGAGAGAAAGGCTTGCAGGCATTGCCCTTTTCTGATAACCAGGATCAGTAAGGGTTGCCAAAATGGCTAGTGGAATGGCACGATCCGGGATAGAAACGTGTCTATCACCGAAATGATAGGGGTGGCTGAAGTGAATAAATTGGTGTGGTACCGGTGCATCAATCCTGCAAGGGATCGACACCACCAAGCACCTTGGCATCACTCCGCTGGGACAAAGATGACACCACACTAGGGAACAAATATGCAAACTGGAGAGCGTGGGTAGAGAATCGAAACCGATGCCACCTACACTCACCAGATCCATCGTTAGTGGTAAGTTATCTAGTCTAGATGCATGCTATGCAACAAACAAATGCAACAAACAAGTGCAGCAAACCAACTGGATCCTATACTACCGGTTACTAACGCTCGCGCCTAGACCGCGCGTCCTATAGCTAGACCTGCTCTGATACCAACGCCTGTGGCACCCTGGCTCAGAGAAGACCGGAACGCCCCGTATTCCAACCCAGGGACAAGTCCTCTAGAATACGGCACTGTTGGCATAGAACAAATCAGCTCTTTATTACAATGGATATGGTTACAAAGGGTACAAGGTTTACATCGGCACGACGATACTACGCCTGCCCGGGTAGCTCTATGCTAACAGCGGAGTAACTCGCTCGGCAGCGGAACAGCGACGGCGGTGATAGACTCCACTCCGTAGGGACTCTGGCTAGAACGCGTATCCTAGGTCGCAAACTCGGGATCCTCGACAAGCAAGCAATCATGGCATGACCTGCAAACTGGCATGACACGCCAGGTGAGTACTTTGAATGTACTCGCAAGCTCACAACAAACATCAGCATTAAGGCAAGACAACATCATAGCAAGATAGCTACTGAAGTAGATGCAGTAAGGTAAAGCATATTAAGTAGTTTAATCCATACTCCGAATAATCTCAGGATCCAATCTGAATCTGTTCCAAATCCAGTCCAAATCATGTGGTTATCCGACCACTCATCTCATAGCCATCCCATGGCTAACGTATCATATTCCTGATACCATCTGCACTGCAAGTCTGACAAACTTACTCTCTTCCGGGTTGTCTCACAACCTTCAGAATACTCACGATTCCACCGAGTACTTCTGATCTTACAACGAATTCTTCCATCATTATCACTACTATGGTTGACCACCTAAAGAGGTCTGGACGGACTGTCCAATACCGTGGACACGGCTATTCGAATAGATTTTACACTCTGCAGAGGTTGCGCACTTTACCCACACCATGGAGCACCTGACCTCGTGATACCATTCGGGTGGACCAGCGTTGCTCCAACGAAACACGCCTGACCCGTGACCCTCCCATCGTACCACCGGCAATCATCCTCCCCCGGAGTCCTACCCTGGGTGGCCCCTGTGTCACGGCGTGACACCTTCCACCGTCGTGGCTAACGAACTATCCCAAATGGGGACTTGGTACCATATAACTCAACTGGGCTCACAAGGTTATCGCCGCCTACCGGGCCAGGGTAGCGCGCACGCATAACCTTCCCTGTCGGGCGGTACCGGTGAAAGAGCACGTGATCAGACCAAGTCAAGGCCGTCCCATACCGGCAAATGTGGCTGCATGGATAAGTCCGAACAGGTGACTCTAGATCAACCATGAAGTATCTAATCTCCGAACAATCTCTGTCATAGCTGACACTCCGATATCATAGCAATCAAAGTCAAAACGATATCTGGCTAGAAATCTGGTAACCAGTATGCTTAAGCCACTGCTACTAACTCATCTGCGTGAACTGCCAGATGAAATCCAAAATAATCGTAGACAGTAATCTCAACATCATGGCATCAACGAGTGGGTAAACTACTAGTCACTACAATCCGGTACTCAACATGGTAGTCAACTATCCAAGAATTAACTCAAGCATTGTATGATCCAATCCATTTCACAAATAACTCATACTTGTTGTTGAAGTAAATAGTTAAACTATGATATTGCAATGCAATTATGCAGATGAGAGTTGTGGCTTGGCTGGGGATGAAGGGACCATCGGGAAGGAGTGCGGAATGGTCGCGGAAGGAGTTGCCGAAAACAGTTCTCCCTCGGAGGGGGCTATTTACAGGCAAGGGAAAAATGGTCATTTTCACAGTGGGACCATGTAGTGAAAATGATACCAACAGATAGAGCTCGGCGAGATGAAGAAGTGGTCTTTGGAATCACCTCGATCGGAGTTACGGAGAAAAAGTTGTGAGGGTTTGAAGGGGGAGGGACCTTTCTGTAAATAAACTATTTACTCTTGGGTCCCTGGCTGTTTTTTCTTTCTGGAAAATGAATAAATGCAACTGTGCAGCTGGGCCGGTTCAGGCTGAATCCTACCGCCGCTGCTGCTGTTGCTCCTGGGCTGGCCCACTTACTGCTGCTGCTCCTTTTTAAAAAAATGGTGGGCTCTGGTGGGCTGGCCCACCTTATCTCCCTCCTTCTCCCTGGCTCCCGACAGAAACAGAGAGAGGGGTGAGGCAGAGGCGCGGCTGGGCTTGGCCGGCGATGAGCTCGGCGGTTCCGGTGGCCTCCGGCCAGGGCGAGGCTGCCGGCGAGTGCGATGAGGAGCGCCGCATCCACCAAGGGCCTCTGCAGCGCCGAGGAAAGGCCGAGGGGCGCTGGGCCAAGGTGGGGGACAGAGGGCACGGCGGCGGCTCGGGTCGGCTCCGGGCATGGGCTTCCAGTGATGGGAAGATGGTGTGGAGGGCTGGGGAGAATCGCTGGACTGCGGTGGAGCTGCTGAAGGGGAGAGGGAACGAGGAGGGCTCCGGTTAGCTCCAATTTAGCCCGAGGCTGCGGCGAACACGGCGAGCGGCGATGGACCGGGAAGGGAGGGGTGGCTCCGGTGAGCTAGGGAGGAGGAGGAGAGGTTGGTGGTGAGGAGGGCAAGCTCGGGGCTCGCTTAAATAGGCTCGGGGAGGAGTCTCGCGACGGTGGCCGAAGCTCCAAGACCCACGACGAGGTGGCGGGATTCCGGCGGTCGGCAGAAACCGCCATAGGCTCGGGGACGAGGGGGAGAAGCTACCAGAGGGCCACGCGTGCGGTGGGGAGCTCGCCAGCGCGCCCGGACGAGCTAGAACCCGCTGGAGACGCGCTCCCGACGCGTATGGAGCACAGAGCGCGGGTTTGGCGTGGTCTGCACATGGTCACCGCGTGGCCACAACATTGCCACGCCATACTTGATGCCAAATTGTGTCTGGGAGGTTCTCCTTCCTTCCCGGAGATCACTTATGCAGCTGGATGGCTCGGGAGAGGTCTGAAGTGACTGAACCAAGGTCAACAAGATTCTAGCAGCCAACTTGATCATGTTTCTGTGACCAACAGAAAAGTGATAAGGTCAAGATGAGATGTCTAGGAGGTTTAGGGTAGGAAGGACTACAATCCTATTAAGTTTGGAGAGAAATGGACCAAGATTTAATATAGTTGCTTTGCAACTGACCAATCTGGTCCAGAAACTCAATCTTGATGTGCCACTCGCATGGAGTAGCCAATTGGGTTTAAATTTGGTATAGCATGATAATTTGGTCATATGAGAGTGCCATAAAATTTCATGCCATTTGGACAAGCCAAAATGGTACTTCCTTCACAATGAACCTCTCTGACCAGAATCTTAGAAAAATTCTACGTAATTATTGGGAAGATGAAATGAGCCCAAATTTTGTGGAGATAAGTTATATGGGTAGGGGAATGCTCTGGTAAATTTTCAGCAATTATGGAGCAGTATAAAATATAGCTGCTTCACAATGTGAAAATCTAACCAGAAACCAAGATTTGAGGTTGTGCTCACAAAGATGATTGGATAGGGTTGAAACTTGGTGGAGAGTCATGATTTGAGCATATGAAGATGATTGCAAAATTTCAACTCATTTGGATACTCCTAGCTAGCACTTGCTTCACAAAGATTCCAGTTTGACCAGAAACTTTGGAAATTAGCCAAGGGAGATTTAATAACCAAATGAAGTTGAATTTTGGCATGTGTCAATGATATGGATGGGAAATAATGACCAAAAAGTTTGAGACCAAGCAAGCAAATATAAAGGGTACTTGCTTCTCAATTTGACAGCTAGGGCAGAATCAGAAAAGGAATATTTGTGAAATATTTTTGAACTTGGCAAGGAAGGGTTTGACATATTTGTGGAATATCTGACCCAAACAATTTATGAGAATTATTTGGGAATGATGGAAATGTGGGTTGCTTCACAACCCAGGACAGACAGGGTTATTCCTCTAATAGAAAAAGGAATTTTCCCAAGGAAAATAATATTGGGATTGGTCCAAGATGGAAATGGCAAGGTCTTGGAATGGTTTTGAAGTTGGCAAGCCACTTGGGAAGAGGATGAAGGGTGATCCCTCAGGTTGCGAGATTACTAAGCCACAGAAAAGCGAATCCAGACCAAAATCGAAAGGAAAAAGAAATGGGCAAAATCCAGGGTGTTACATTGGGATGCCTTGGGCATCCCCAATCTTGAGATTTTGTGTCTCCTTAATTCCTTTTATATCACGGTTTCCCTAAATCTTAAAAACTTCATCCACACAAAACTTAACAAGAACTCGTGAGATAAGTTATTATAAATCAATGCGATAATCTAATCATTCTCTAATGTAATAAATCACTAAAATTATTATTTAATATTGCATACAGAATGCCTCTGCATATTTAATACTCCTATCCTCAAATAGAATCATTAAAGAAGCAAACATATGTGAAGCAATACTCCTATCTTCTCCTTAAACAATTTGGCACTCTCGTAAGAACCATTACGAAGCTCTTGTAGAGCATGTATATCTAGCAATCTTTCTCTCCGACTTCCTTAAGATTAAAATTAATATTCTTGATCACCCAAAAATTCTTATGCTTTAGCTTTAAAGGTAAATGACAAGCCTTACCATACACCATTTTATATGGTGACATTCCCATGGATTCTTTTAGGTGGTGCGGTATGCCCATAGTGTTTCATTTAGTTTACTTGCCCAATCTTTTCTGGATTTCTGCATCATCTTCAGCAATATAGTTGTTATCTTCCGGTTGGAGAGTTCCACTTGACCACTAGTTTGTGAATGATATGGCGAAGCTACTCAGTGAGTTACACCGTACTTATGGATTATCCTTCCGAAAATTTCCTGTATAAAATGAGATCCACCATCAATGATAAGAATTTTAGGAACTCCAAACCTGGGTAAGATGATGTCCTTTATCATCTTCAATGAAGTAGCCGCATCTACATATCTAGTTGTTAAGGCTTCAACCCACTTGGTAACATAATTGTCGGCCACAAGAATGTGATTGTATCCATCTGAAACAGGAAAAGGTCCCAAATAGTCCAACCCCCAAACATCAAAGGGTTCACATACTAGACTATAATTCATGGGTATTTCTTGCCTTCTTCCTATGTTACCTGTGCATTGAAATGCATCACAATTTTTAACAAACTTGTGAGCATCCCTGAAGAGAGTTGACCCATGGAATCCGGATTGAAGCACCTTGGCGGCGGTCCTGTCACCAGCATGATGTCCTGCATCTGGGCTGCTGTGGCAACCTTCAAGTATAGAATTCATCTCATGCTCTGGAACACAACGCCTTATCATGTCATTTGGTCCATGCTAATAAAGAAAAGGATCCTCCCAGAAATAATACTTCAGATCACTAAAGACCTTTTTCCTCTGATGATAACTCATATCAGGTGGCATGTACTTTCCTACAAGAAAGTTAGCATAATCTGCAAACCAAGGTTCTATATTTTAAATCATAGCCACAGCCTCACCGGGAAGGATTCATTTATAGGGACTGGATCATATGGTATCCAACAGATGTTCTGCCACCGGATTATCTTCTCCCTTGTGGTCTACTATCTGCAAGTCAAATTCTTGAAGTAGCAATATCCATCGAATCAATTGGGGCTTAGCGTCCTTCTTTGCAAGGAGGTAACTTAAGGCACGATGATCCGTATGAACTATCACTTTAGAATTAATAATGTAAGGACGGAATTTATCACATGCAAAGACAATAGCAAGCAACTCTTTCTCAGTGGTAGCTAGATGTATTTGATCCTCATCCAAGCTCTGACTAGCATAAAAGACAACATTGAGTTTTTTATCATCTCGCTGGCCAAGGATAGCTCCAACAACATAATTTTTTTGACTGGAAACTGTGAGGCAACAGCCCCACAGTACTTTATTCATAACCCATAAAACAGCAATACAAAATGTATCAGAACAAAAGGAAAAGAACTAGTAAAGCTACTTACATATATACACCCATACACCCATACATATTTACATAATTACAGAGTACATGCCATCTAGGGCAAAGAGTTAATCCAATTCAACAACAGAGGCTTTATACTGGCCTTGAACCTGTGAGAGAGCAATGTAATATCATGAATAAGGCTCCTCTTCCAAGCACCAGAAGAGGGCCTCTCATTCCTGAAAATTCTCCCATTTCTAACCAACCAAATGTTCCAAGAAGATAGATAGACCACCTCTTTAAAGAAAGGGTGGCCAAAACTTTTCCTTGCATCAATCAAAGATTCTCTGGGAGAAAGACCAGCGAACCATTGGATCTGCAGGTAGTTCCAGACCCTTGTGCTGAATTGGCATGCGAAGAAGAGATGGTCCTTGTCTTCATGAGCCTGGGCAGGGCATAAAGGGCAAGTATTATCCTCCTGTGTAGTTCTCCAGTGCCTTCTAACCAGGAAATCTATGGTGTTGAGTCTACCATTGAGCATCAACCAGGTAAACACTTTTATTTTCATTGTGGGTTTGCTTTACCATATCCATTTAGCAGGTTCATCAGTAGGGAGGTGAGCATACATTACTGTGTAATAACTCTTAGCAGAGAATTTTCCTTTGCATGGTGTCAAAGACCAAACATCACTGATAGCCTCATCTGCATTAAGGTCCAGAAGACCTGCCTGTACTAAGATCATCTCCTCCATTGCTCCAACAGCATAATTGCTAGCATCACACATAATCTCAAAGGGTTCATCCCACTTTGGAGGTTGGATGATAGGAACTATGATTAAAGCGTCCCTCAATTTTTCGTATGCCTGCACGCAAATTCAGTCAAAAGAATATGGCACGTCTTTGTGCAAGAGGTCAGTCAAAGGTTTTGATATTTTGGAGAAATCTTTGATAAACCTTCTATAGAAACTAACATGTCCCATGAAAGTTTGCATACCTTTTATGTCCTGGGGGTAAGGTAAATTATTTATTACCTAAATTCTATCTTGATCTATCTCGATGCTCTTTCCTGAGACTCTGTGCCCCAATACTACCTCTTCTGTTACAATGAAGTGACTCTTCTCCCAGTTCAGCACGAAACCTGTTTCTTCACATCTCTACAAAACTTTTGTAAGATTATAGAGACAATTATCGAAGGATGTACCATGGAAAAAAAAAATGTCCATAAACACCTCAACAATTTTTTCAATAAAATCGAGGAAAATTTTAGAAATACATTTCTGAAACAAAGGTGGTCCATCACATATACCAAACGGCATTCTATGATATGTGTATGTACCATACGGGCAGGTGAAGGTAGTCTTTTTTTGCTCCTCAGGCCGGATAGGTATTTGTGAAAACCCAGAATATCCATTAAGATAGAAAAAATGAGAGTTGTTGGCCAACCTCTCCAATATTTCAGTTATGAATGGCAGCGGGTAGTGATCCTTCTTAGTCCACTTATTTAACTTCCTGAAATCAAGACACATTCCATATCCAGTAATAGCCGTAGTACAGACTAGGTCATTACTTTCATTAGTCACTAAAGAAACTCCTCCTTTCTTAGGAATGCAATGGACCGGACTTGCCCACTTACTATCAGATATTGGGTAGATTACCCATGCATCGAGGAGACGTATTACCTCTTTTCTTACCATGTTTTTGGAAGTCGGATGAAGTCTTCGTTGGATTTCAATTACGAGTTTAGCTCCTTCCTCAATAGGGATAACATGAGAATAAATGAATGGATGTATCCCCTTTACATCCTTCATTGAGTAGCCTAAAGCCTTACGATGTTTGCTTAGGACAACCAATAGTTTCTCCTTTTCTTTCCCTGAAAGGTCAACATTAATGTTAACATGGAATCTTTTTGTATTATCCATAAATTCATACCTCAGCCCCTTGGGTAAGGGTTTCAAAGTTGGAGGAGGTAGTTCCTCATCTCCTTTTCTTTCAAGCACCTCCTAAACTTTATTCAGGCGCGGGCAAACTATTGGAGTAGCATTCATTATCATTTCAATTTCCTCTTTTTCTCCATCCTCAAATAAGGATCCAGGCCTAACCAATACCTACTCAACTTCATGTTCTGGTGTGTGAAGATGAATCTCAGCCAATTGATTCAATTTCCGTTCTTCTTTATCTTGAGCTTATTCTTCATATGGCTTGCTTAATATAGAGGAAAATGGGAATTTGATCATCTCATCTCCCCACTTCATAGAGATAGACTTTTTCTTGATGTATGCTCCCGCAACATTCAGAAAAGAAGTTCCAAATACAATAGGGCAATCTTTATCCTCATAGATCATTAGTACATAAATATCAATAGGATAAATGAGCGAGCCTATTCTTTCCCTAATAATAAAGCGGCTATCGCTTCTGCCGACTAATCATCATGGTAATTTTGCAAAAAAGCCCCTGTTATTTTCTAAAATTAACCCGCACTCCCTGTTTAAGTCGTACACAAACGGTACCAAGCTAGGACACAGTTGTACGTAAAATAATGGATTCGTTCTTCTCTTAAATGCCTCACCTCGCTTCTTTGCATCTAATCCCACCGATTTATATAGGTTTGTGATCTAAAATTAATAAGCTGCCTAAAAATCATACCAGAAGCCTCTAGGAATGGAAGGAAATAAAAGAAGAAAATTCAGTCTAGCCTCAGGAAAGGAAAGAAATTAAAAGGGGTAATAAATATATAACCTTTCCTCAAGAAGGAAAATAATTAAATGAAGGAATAAAGTTTGCCTTGCCTCCGAAAGGAAAGAAATAAAAAGAGGAAAAATGCCCCTTGTGCCTGGAGAAGGGCATGGAAAGGTATTAAAAGAATGGAGGAATAAATTTAGCCTTGCCTCAAGAAAGAAAATGAGCTCGTCTTGTCTCCAAAAGGAACAGAATAAAAAAAATTGTCCCTCGTGCCTGACAAGAAGAAAAGCTTGGGCGTGCATACCTCCTAATTTACTTGCACTCCAAATCCAATTACTCATAAAATGTGTTCACATTTAATTTTTTTGTGTCCTTTAAAATGTCTTCTGCATTTTGAAAAATATCATGTAATTTTTTCAAATCATTCATACATCTTAAAATATTTGTGTAGTGCTAAGAAAAGTGTTCATGTATTAAAATAATGTTTTTATAATTAAAAAAATACTCACCCTTTTCTCAAAATGAAAAAAACATGTAGCTCTAAAAAGTGTTCACGTGCTTAAAAAATATTCAAGCTCTTTAAAAAATTATGTGATTTAAAAAGTGTTTGTGTGTTAAAAAGAATGAAGAAAAGCTTGGGCGTGCATACCTCCTGATTCACTTCCACTCCAAATCCAATTACTCATAAAAAGTGCTCAAGTTTAATTTTTTTGTGTCATTTAAAATGTCTTCTACATTTTGAAAAATAATATGTAAATTTTTCAAATCATTCATGAATCTTATAATATTTGTGTAGTGCTAAGAAAAGTGTTCATGTATTAAAATAATGTTTTTATAATTTAAAAATACTAACCCTTTTCTCAAATTGAAAAAAACATGCAACTCTAAAATGTGTTCACATGCTTAAAAGTATATTCGTAATTTAAAAAATATTCATGCTCTTTAAAAAATTATGTGATTTAGAAAGTGTTTGTGTGTTAAAAAGAATGTTGATGCATTTTGAAAAAAAAGATATACAATTTTAAACTGAGTGGGCGTAAGAGGGATGGTGTATGAACTAGGCGTAGGCCGTAGCTCGAGAAGGACAGCCGTCACGCCCAACTCGATGATATTAGTTTTAAAGCTATTAGACATTCACTTGCGATGGCGTGGTTTAGTGGCAGGTGTGAGTGCGGTGGCCTAGATCATCACCTTGGGATTGACCATGTTAGGACGCACTGCGATCCGTTGGACACCATGACATGGTCGGTGAAGGCTGGAAGAAGGATAAGTGACAACACGGATGAGACGCTATGTTCAAATAGATAACATGGACCTACGAAGGTGTCTTCAGTCGTGCTTACCGTGCTAGGAGTGTGTTTTTGCTCCCGTTGCAATGCATGGGCATGTTTGCTAGTATAATATTGACATCTTTCAGGATTCCACAAGGTTTCCTATCGGTTTTGTCTGCAAGCTTAATAACAACATCAGTGGGCTCAATAATATTGATTTTTGCATAAAGACTGTAAGGAATAATATTGATTGGGGAACCAGGCTTGCATAACCCAAAATAGGACTTGCACCTAAAGGAACATGATAAAATTTGTTTATCTGCATCCTTACCTTCGGTACAACCTTTAAGATAAGAAGTTGTATCTTTGTCTAGGTGGACTTCTTTGTTCACCACTGGTATAGGTGTAGCAAGTTCTTTTACTATATCAACATAAGGTGGAGTCCCACATTATTCTAACTTGACATTCTTATTCCCATTTGCTGAAGGTGTTCCCTTTGGCCCCCTGCCATTTGGCTTATCATGAGTTTCTTTCCATATCTCAGGTGGAGTAGTCTTCTTTATTGCCCCCACCATGTGAGTAGCTGTAGACTCCCTGCTATGTTTCAAGTACTTTTTCTCTGGTAAATTCAAGAACTTAGAAAAATCTTTCAAAACATGCAACATGGGTTCAGTTCCAATATTTAACTCGTGACGCAAGTCTTTTACTTTTGAAGTTCTAAGGAAACATTTAATACTATCATAAACAAGATCAAGCTTACTCTTTTCCTTTGAACAAAGATACCAATTCTCAGCATTATACCTCATCCTGTCAAGTAAGCTCCAAGCCTCTGATATCTCAGTTCCTAGAAAAGAACCTCTAGAAGCGATATATAAAGCTTTTTTACTTTATGAGTCAAGTCCACCATAAAAGAAGTTAACAATCAAGTAATCAGGATAATGGTGTTCAGGACATGCAAAGAGTATTTCACGATACCTTATATATGCATCTACCAATTTCTCACCTTCTCTTTGTCCAAAGCTGCTGATTTTCCTTCTTAATGTATGTAACTTTCCTTGAGGGTAATAATAAGTAAGGAATGCTTTCAACAATTCTGGCCAGTTCCTCAAGATGTTCACTAGCTGGCGTTCTAGCCATTTAGTAGCTCCTCCATATAATGAATAAGGAAAGATTTTTTCCTTTATTTCTTCATTAGTCAAGTCCTACAACTAAAAAGTTCCAGACGCAAGATCACTTTTTTAATATGCTTATACATGCATTCAGTTGCATAACCTCGGAATATATTTTGTTTCACCATAGCAATCAACCGAGGGTTTATCTCATATATTTTGCCAGGTAGGTCAGGACCAACTAATATAACATTCTCTCCTCGAGATGGTCCTGCAACCAATTCGACCCCTACCTAACAAATTTGCTCTTGAAGGACCATGGCCACTTTCTATCTACAAAAATTGTTAGGACACAAAATGATTCAATACTTAAGACAAATCTCAAAAGTGCTCAGCTCCCTGGCAATGGCGCCAGAAAAAGCTTGATAACTTGCAAGTGCATAGGGTTTGGTTGTAGCCTTTTCGAAGTAAGAGTATCGATCCCACAGGGAGCACAAGAATCTGACTTTGGCCTCTTGTAGAGAATTATGTATTTTTGTGCCTGCAAATAATTGTAGAATTAAAGCAGAGTGAGGGCATATATAAATGATTATTGAGTAGTGTTGTAACTGATAGCTAAATAACATAAAACTAAATGAAGTCTAGGGATTGTGATGACTAGTGAAACAACAGAATAAATAGGCGTTCTCAGGGAGTCCGGAATCCCCATTGGTATGTTTGTAACACACATATGCATAAGCATAGTATATACCGGATACTTGAGCCACTGTTGACGGTTATGCTGGGCGGAGCTGGGTACAGTACATGTTCTACTCATGGAAGACTTCGTGCCATGCAAGCCACCATCATAGTCTCCCCCAAAGGGTTAAAACTCATGATAATTAAGGGTTTCCCCGTGGACGCGGCCCCTCTAAGGGTTCTCCATAATTCTGCAGCCAATTGCAAAGGCTAGGAGCAGTAGGCTTTTACTGTCACCTCAAATTACCTCTGTGTCCTAAACCTTTGCAACGATAGTGATATAGTTTGTGGCCGGCACAAATCCTAAGTGGGGCCCCTTCACAACATTCATGAAGTTATAAACTAAGCATTCAATAGGGGATCACATATCCACAATAACATCTCAGATCCTACACATACCAAGGTTCATCCATATCCCCAAGAAGTAGGGGTGTACTCACACATGAGGTCAACAAACATCATAGCAATGGTAATGGAATACATGGATGAGTGATTCAAATGATACACCGAAGGATCCACTAAGGTTCTTGATGTTGCAGATGATAAGGATGTGGATCATGATGATGATGATGAAGTGGTTGATGATGATAGTGGCGATGATGTGTCCCCCTCCTCACGGTGGGAAGGATCCCTCCTTCTCCTTGCCAATCCCTTCTTCGGATGAACTACAAAGGCTAGGGTTCACTACAAAGAAAAACACTTCCATGATAATACGTGTTTGTCATAGTAGGTCATGTTTTCTGTCATGCATGTACATCTGTGACGATTTTATGATAGAATCAAGATAGTCATACTTGTGCTATCGTAGAAGTATTCCATGACAATACTCAAATTATCATCATGGAAGTGTCCACTTCCATGATGATAAATGTCACGTCATGGAAGTGTTTTCGTCAAGGGTAACTGACATATGGCATCCACCATAACGGGTCACCGTTAAGCAATCGAGTCCGGTTTTGGATCCGATAACCCGTTAACAGCCATGACAAATGGCGATTTTCCACGTGTAAAATTCTCATTGGATGAAGGAACCACGTGCCAGCTCCGCGTTGGGACAGATGTCATCCATCTAATGGATGAGACACGTCTATGATACGTCGACACGTGGCACGACCCAATAGAGGCCCATATAGTAAAAAAAGGCCGACCCGTTTGACTTGGTCAAAGGCTAGCAAGCCGGCACATGGAAAGCCTACTAATAGTCTATTCACATATAGCCCATTTAAGGCCCAGTAACTCATGACCCGTTATGGCCTTTCTGAGTTCCGCCCAACAATGTCATGTGGGCCGTGCAATATAATTCCAGCCGTTGTAACTTCCGGCCCATGTATGGCCCATGATGTCTTTTGGCCCATATGAGGCCCTTTGTAACTCTTAACCCTTTTACAGCCCGGGGTGAATCTGGCCCATAATGAACAGTAAATCACATTACACCCATTAACGGCCCATTATTCAGTTGGGCCGTTTCCAGCCCGTGTTATCTTTCGTCCTTCTAAGGGCCCATTTATTCTTGGGCTCATTTCAAGCCCTTGATTACTTAGGGTGCATTGCTGGCCTGTTCCACTAATGGGCCAAATTCAGCCCGTGGTTACAGTTGTCCCATTTGTGGCCCGTTAAGCCATTGGGCCATTTTCATACCATCATGTATTCCGGCCCATAAACGACCCGTTATGCCTGTCGATAGAATTAGCCTGTGATACAACCGGCCTGTTAACGGCCTGTTGTGGTTGGGCCCATAAATGACTGATTCCGATTATAGCCTGTTTATGGCCCATACTGCGGTCCGTTATTGGTCCACAAATAGTACGACCCATGTTTGGCCAATCGATCATACAGCCGCCGTAGAAGGCCCATGGACCATACAGCCCGTAGAAGGCCCATGAATCCTACGACCCATAGAAGGCCCATGGATCCTATGGCCCATAGGAAGCCAATGGTAACTACAGCAGGTAGCAGGACCATGGTTACAATGGTCCATATGTGGCCCATGGTTATTGTGGCATAGTTCTAAAAAAGGTTATTTTGGCCACTAGCAAATCGCGGAAAAAGAACTTCAGTGACTACAATTAAGCAAATAACTAGGGCAATAAGGAAATAAATAAGCAAGCTACTTACACTAGCTATTATGGCTATTACACATATTACATCCACTAGGCATCAAAGTTCGCCACCAGTGCAAATATAGGAAACAAAGCAGCATATTACATACACTAGGCATCTAAATTGGCCACCAGTGCAAATAAACAGGGCAGCAAAACAAGTCCATAACTGAAACAACTTCAGAATAGCTCAAGAAACATTATCCTGGGTATCCACCATGCTGGCAATAAGCTTAGCAAGCTTATCAGTTTTCTCTTGTTTGGAGCTAAAATCCTCCAACGCTTGTTGTTGTACCATAAAGTATGCATTTGAATTCTGCACAGACTTCCTCAGTCCTTCGGCTTCTTGTCGCAGCATAACTAATCGATGTCTTTTAGCTTGTAGTTGAGACTCAAGAAACCAAACTGATTCTGACAGCGTGTTCGAAGAGCTTGTGCCAGCGGTAGTGACCAGTAACTCGAACACTACATCAAGACATGACTTTGGGGTTGTCTCACTGTCTTCAAGATACTTTTCCTTATCTGTTTAATCAGCTTTGTTGGAGACCAACAAGGCTGTCTCACTCTCCTGAACCTTATCTCCATTACTTCCTTTACCATTGCTTAATGGGGTACTCTTCTCCAATATTCTGTCAGCATTCTAAAAGAAGAAACAAGTAGACACATAACAGGTTTAGCATGTAGTATATGAAACTCATTTTGGTGAACCAATTCAGTAGTAAGGTGGACAGGATTAGACTAACAAGTCTTCTATTGCGAAGTAGTGCATAATAAAAGCATCAAACAAACATATATCTATGTGTTATGGCCACTGCATTGTCTTGCCAAATCAAAATAGAGACATAGTTCAAATCATATCAGTTCAAGGCAAAGCAGCATTGAAAGAATATAAGTGTGGGAAACAACACAGCACCACAAGATTTCAGATAGGTACCATAGGTATACATGTAGAACTAACAACACTATTGGCTCTGTTTTGATGCTAGTAATGTGCATGAAATGAGAAGACAACTTTCTACACAATTAAAATTGAAATTGTTAGGACCGAGAGTAAATCGACCAGAGGGGGGGTGAATGGGAGATTCAAAAATTCTTTCGAATGTTTTGAAACCGATCCCAATCACAGCAGTGGAATAATAGAACGGTGGAAATGAACTAAATCAATCTTCATCTTCAGAAGCATGTTCCTCGATGAAAGATGTGATAACAGTACGAGCATGGGAAATCACAGGTTTAACTACGATGAGAGTAACGCAACATGCAAACAGATGCAGTAGAATGAGATACAACATGATACGGGTAGCAAACGATATGCAAGAGGGTACACAGCGGTGAAATGAGAATGGCTAAACAGGATGATGAAAATGCAATGAAGAGAGATACAATGATGAACTCAAATGAATAACACAGAGACAGATAAGTGAGTAAAACTACAATGAATGATAATGATCAGGTAAACTATCGACACCGAGCACGAATGAAAACTATTGAAGGAATTGCAGTAAAGTAGAATGAACCAGTGGTGCTCGATGGCGGCAGAGAGATTTGGTGGACCAGTTCACCCTCTGCCAAAGGGCTACATCTGGTTGGAGGGGCTGTGACTTAACATGGAAGATAAACTCTCTTCACCCTATTCTCCTTCAACTCGAAGCTGATCAGACTTTAGTTGATTTCGCTCGTGGTAGATCCTTGTCAGCGATCTCCAAACCTTCGGTCGACCTTCATGAACCACAATCACTCTTGGTTGCTGAAGATCTAGCTCGGTGAAGACAATGACTCTTCAACACTCGAGCGGAAACCTATCTGTCTAGAGAGTGCGCAGCTCTCAAGAGTAATAGGTACAAGAACTCTGACTCAGAACTACTGTGATGCTAAACCACTGTCTAAGTTTGGGCTCTTGATTTTCTCTCGGTGGATCTTAAACTCAAATCACTCGGAGAGGGGTTACTCAAATTAATCTTCTCAGAAATCTCAAGTGGAACAGCCAACGGACAAAGTTGGAGCGGGGTGGCTATTTATAGCTGCAGCCTTCCCTGAAGGGAAATGACCAAATTGGACATCGAGGGCAGCCAATGGCCGAACGACACGAGTCCAACGGTCGGAAATTTGAGCATAATGGTAACATTACTTGTGGAGCAAGTAATGCTAACTCCTCAATCCGAATGATATCTCCTGCAGCACAAAGAACAACGTCTACCGCTGCCAGGTAATCATTCGGAGCATAAAGAGATTTCTCTCGCATCTTTCATAGGTTTTGGGCTAAGCATCACAATGAATCTAAGCTTCGAGAACCTATACCCCTCTTAATAGTACGGAGGTCCTATGACTCAAATGAACAAAAGAAGAACAATGAAAAGAATACTGCGTCTTCAATTTGTCTTCGACTTCCGCTCGCTGCAGTCAATTTCTTCGGATGACACCGAACCAAATGCTTCGCTTCAGCAATAAACTTTTAAGGGGTTAATTTCTTCACATCAATCTCCTTAGATCATCTATGAAAAACCTTTTATTCTTTTTAACTTTTACAATTGAAATAAAATCAAAATGGAGCGGACTCTGTGGGACATTTTCATGAATGTCATGCACGAAAAGTCAATAAAATAAATGAAATACATTCCCAAAATTTTAAAAACAAGGACTTAGAAATTATTTTAAAAGATGTGATGGGCCTTTATAAACATTTTGACTATGTTTATAAAGACTTATCACATCGATTAAATCAACCTCGAGGTATAGCCACTTCCCAGTCGGTCACCCATCCTCAGTCTGCTCCAGACACAACATGCTTAATGTTCAAGTTCTTTTCGGAATGAGGTACCGAAAGGGAAGATGCACCTTGCTGGGATTGGTTGCCAATCAGACATATAACACCTATTAGAATGCCACATACATTCTTCAAAAATTGACCAAACTCATATCACATTTTTGAAAACATGTCTTGAAGTAATGCCATAGACCTTCTAGAATCAAGTAAACATGTCTTGAAACACCAAAAAATCATTGTCAAAATTGTGAAAAGAATGACTTGGAGGTTAATTTAACAGACATGACTGAAAAGTTAACCAAAAATCATTCTTAAAATTTTGGGAACAAGAACTTTTAGGTAATTTGACAGATAGGACTTATAAGTTGACCAAAGTGTGGCGCCCCGCCTGAGTACCACTGTAGTCAGACGGTCGCCACGCATACCAGCCCAGGAAATCACTCTGGCATGCGCTTTTACAACAAGTACCATGAACACAGGCATCTCTATTAATGGATATATATAAGTCTTACATGATATATTACAAGGGTGATGGCAGCGAAAAGCTCTATCTAAGGCAGCATGGTCTTGGTGCGGCTCCAATCCACAGGGATCTGACTGGGTTACGCTCCTAGCCCGCGAACGCTCCGGCTCCTCATCGACGGATGACGGATCCTTATGTGAACCTGGTCACATTGAAGGCCGCTGAGTACTTTTGAATGAACTCGCAAGCAAACCAAACTAACATATACACCAAGCAAAGCAATCCATGGCATTCAAGCATGCACTTGTTGTTAGAGCAATATTAATTGTCATGACATAGCATAACTAGCTAGCAATATCAATTATCATGTTATAGCAGGTTTATCCAGCAAGATAACTACTGAAGTAAATGTAGTAAGGTAAAGCATATTAGGTAAATATTCCATACTCCGAACATTCTCAAGATCCAGTCTGAATCTGATCCAAATCCAACCCAAATCATGTGGTCATCCGACCACTCCTCTTATAGCCATCCCATGGCTAACATATCATATTCCTGACATCATCTGATGTCTACACAAGACGAGCTCTTCCATCCTTATTATCATTATTACGGTTGACCACCTAGTGAGGTCTGGACGGGCTGTCCAATACCATGGACGTGGCTATTTGAATAGATTTTAGACTCTGCAGAGGTTGCACACTTTCCCCAAACTATGGAGCACTGACCTCGTGATCCCATTCGGGTGGACCAGTGTTGCTCCAACGAAACCTACCTAACCCGTGACTCCTCCACCGTAACACCGGCAATCATTCTCCCCCGGAGTCAAGCCCTCGTTGGCCCCTGTGTCACCTCGTGACACCTGCCACCGTCGTGGCCAAACTAAACTGTCCCAAACGGGGACCGCGCGCAAACAAACAACTGGGCTCACAAGGTTATCGTCGCCTACCGGGCCAGGGTAGCGCGCACGCATAACCTTCCCTGTCGGGTGGTACCGGTGAAAGAGCACGCGATCAGACCAAGTCAAGGCCGTCCCATACCGGCAAGTGTGGTTGCACAAATAAGCCCGGACAGGTGACTCAAAATCAACCGACTAATTTTAGCTTTAGCCATTACTTAGCAAGCATAGTTGTTCATCATGAATAACTTAACATGGTGGCAACTATGTATGTGGTAACAACTATGGAATCATAAACATCTATCTCCTTATAACATCACAATGAGTCATTAGTGAAACAATATTTAAATGACAAGTTATCAGTTTACAAGTTCTAGCTGTAAGTGACGACCATCGGAACCCTTGCACAAAACCGGCAAAGAAACCAGTAGCCACCAGAACGGTCTTTACAACTCAGATCTGGGACATTACCAGAATAACTCAACCCCGGCTCAAGATGGCTGGAAAGCAGCTCAGAGCATGAGATGGTGTTGATAAGAAGAATGTCGTAGTTCCCTAAGATGGCCGAGAAACAGCTCAGAGCATAGGGTCACTGCTCTGGAAAGAAATTCAACAGCTGCCCAAGACGGCCGAAAAGCAGCTCAGAACACGGATAGTTGTTGACAAGAGAAATAAAAGTCGGCATCCACCCCGGATGGCCGGAAACAACTCAGAACACAGGCGTGGTGCCGTCACCGAAGAAAGTGCAAGCAAGGGTTCGTCAGAGTCACATACAACTCACTACTACACAGACAAGCACAAGCATATTAATTTAAACATGCAAGAAATATCACAGAGCAATGCTTTAGGGCATATATCAGATGGTCGGCTTGCCTGGGGCGAAGAAATACTCCGGGAAGAAGTGCGGTGAAGCCGCGGAAGAATTTGCCGGAACGGTTCTCTCTCGGAGGGGGCTGTTTAGAGGCAAGGGCAAAATGGTCATTTTCACTGTGTAGCAACATTTTGAAAATGATACCATCGGGACGGGCTCGACGAACTGAAGTTGTGGGTGTTGGTTTCACCTGAATCGGAATTGTGTGCGAAAAGTTGTGGCCGTTCATTGTTTAGGCAGAAAAACGAATAGAAAATATGCTTTTCTGCGGCTAACCGGTGAACGTCCACTAAACAAGGGTTTCGGCAGCCGGCTGAAAAAAAACAGAAAGCACCTTCAAGGAAATGCGTTTTCCAGTGAGGAAAACGTACTCACTGCTGGGCGCCTTCACTTAGCTGACTGGACCGGCCCTTGTGACACTTACGGGCGGGTCCCACCCGGGCTTTCTCTCTCCTCCCCTGCCTCCTTCTTCCTCCCGACGCGGGCAGAGAGGAGAGGCGGCCGGCGATGGCCCCGGCGACTCCGGCCGTCTCCGGCCGAGGTGCGGGCATCGGTAGCCTCAGGAGGGAGCGCCGCTTCCGGCTAGGCTAGGTGCGAACGCCGAGGAGGGCCCTACTGACGGTGGCTCGGTTAGCCGTGGGCGGCTGTTCCGACGGGATGCCGGTGGCATGGGGGTTTCCCGGAGAGGGCGAGTGGACGGGAAGGCTCGCCGGAGGACGGCGCATCCGGTGGTGAGCTTGGTCAGAGCCGGGGAGGACTCAGGTGGCCGAATTTGAGCAGACTCCGGCGATAACCGTGGAGGTCATGGGGAGGAATGGGAGCTCCGCGAGCTCCGTTGAGTGGCCTGGTGGGTTGCTGGAGAGGAGGGGAAGAGGGTGCCATGCTCGGGAGGGCGCGGGGAAGGCTATTTATAGCCCGGCGAGGAGGGGGGATAAGCTCGGCCGCGGCGATGAGCTGGCCGGCTTTCTGGTGCTCGGAGGCGGCAACTCTGGCTGGCGCGCGGTGTCGGGGGGTGGCACGGGCGAGCAGGGAAGCTAGGTTGTGCTTCGGGAAGGCTCGAGCGCGTCCGGAGCCGCGTGGCAATAGTGGCGGTACGGCGGAGCTTGTCGCCGTCCGGCGAGGAAGAAAACAGAGGGAGAGAGGGTTCCAGAGGGGGTATGTGGACGACGATGACGTAGTCGGCGCTAGGGGACATACTACAGCGGCCTGAGCTGGCCTGTCCGAGGTGACAACCGCGTAGAGCACTGACTTGGCCTATCGCTCACGCGGTCACCACGCGGACCGCGTGCTCTGGCCTGCGTCTGCCCGTCTAGACTTGTCCAACAGGATGTTCACTGATCAAATAGATAAGCTATGACATTGGATGGACAAGGAAGCCTCCAAAGTAACTGAGGTGATCCAGAATAGTTTCTAGATGGAAACTTGGGGCAGAAGCTAAGGTAAAATAACTTGGTAAATGGAACTAAGATGTTTTCAGGTTGAGATGTGGTAGGAAGTAGTAGATTCTGGAGAAATTTGAAGTCATTTGGACCTCATTTGCATATACTTCCTTCACAATGCCAAATCTGGTCCAGAAACTAAATCTTGAAGCTGTGCTCAGATGGCCTGATGAAATGAGATGAAATTTGGTGTGGAGTGATGATTTGGAGGTATGATGGTACTGGAAAAGTTTCAGCTCATTTGGAAATGGCTACAGGGTACTTCCTTCACAGCACTTCCAAATGAACAGAAACTTGACAAAAATGCTGGGGAAGAATGGATGGAGGGATTGAGCTGATTTTCGGTATCCATGGGTTATTTCTCAATGTTAACCACCATGAAAAATTTCAGCTCAAACGGGTCAAGGGTTCAAGCACTTCCTTTGCAAACTGAAAATCTGGACAGAATTTGCAAATGGATGCTGTGCTCAAACTTTGAGTTATGGAACTTGGATTTTGATGTAAATGGTGAAGATATGGATAGAAGAAGCTCCACAATTTCTTTGGCACTTTTCTTGGCTACCAAAATGGTAGTTCCTTTAGAAACTGCCCAATATGCAATATTGGCATTAAATAGGAAAATGCAATTTTCCTTATTTAATTATGGCCAATAATTTTATGGGAGCTCAATATGATCACAAAGAATATCTCCACAAGTTTTCATGAACTTTGGAGATGGATAGATATTTTCCTGGATTTAATTCCTTTAAACAGTAGAAAAAGGAATTAATTATAAATGAAAAATATTGCAAATGACTTGGCAATATTCTTGCATATCCAGGGTTTGCAAAGATAGTATGATCACTGGGAAAAGTTTGGGAGGCAACAGATCAAAGGAAGCTGGGGTTCCTTTGTAACTGCAAGAATCAGGGTTTCCCTTCCGGTAACTCGAAAGGTAGGGTTTCGGTGGAAAAACCCCGAGAATAGATCTTGGGTGGCAAGGAAGGAATGGAGAGAATCTCTGGTTGGATAGGAAAGGCAAGACTAAATGACCATCTTCACATACCCAAAAGCTAGAGAAATCCGATAACACCGAGAAAAAAGACGGGAGTCAAATCCCGCGAAGGAAAAAAAAGGAGCGGAAACCAGGGTGTTACACAAAGTCATATCACATTTTTTGGAAACATGTCGTAAAGTATAACGCAATAGACCTTCCTCAAGCCAATTAACATGTGCTCAAAAAACAAAAAAAAATTGTCAAAATTTGCAAAACAAGTACATCGAGGTTAATTTAAGTGATAGGACGAAGCACTATATACATTGAAGCATGTACTTAACTGGTTCTATACACACTTAAATGTTACAGTGACCCATCCCATCAGTTAATTTAACCTTGAGGGCACTTCCCATCCAGTCACCCATCCTCAGACTACTCCAGCCTCAGCACGCTTAACTTTGAGTTCTGTTAGATGAGCTATCGACAGGGAAGCTGGTCCTTGCTGATATAGGATGCCTCTTCGCATCCTTAACGGTGTACCAGATGACCGCCCATCGGCGGCTCGTCGGGAAGAGGAAGTGGCAGCGATGAAAGCTGGCAGCACACCAAAGTAGTTGCAGCCACCGAGGACTAGTATTAGTGGGGGGCACGTTTTGAGTAGAGGGTAAATTCCTCTCTAATGTATTTACCTTTCATCTTCAGATTCGTGCCCAAAAAGTTTGAGGAATGAATGTGTTATCCCTTCGAGTGCTTTAGACTGAAAATAACGTGCAAATGTGTTGCTAATTGATCCAAAATTGACGTGCAAACCATAGTGCGATCTGTTTGTTCTGAAGTAGGCATGTCCACCGACTGAAATAGAAACTGAACTTTATGATGAAAGAACTGATCTTCCCATCCAGACTTTAACCTGTTCTATTCAATCATAAGCACAACACAAAGCCATATGATCTCTACAAATCAACATCCAATTGTAGCAAATGCATTCCAAATTTATCCAAAATTAACGTGAAGACCAACATGTCATCTGTTTGTTCTGAAGTAGGCATGTCCACTCTCTGAAATTGCAACTGAATTTTCTGAGAAAACAAGCAATCGCAGTGAATGGTAGATGTATCTGACAAGTGGGCATGGCCGATGTAACATGCATCTTACTTCTACCTGTGGACACTATACACATATGTTGGTTCATTCATGTATAGGTTACGAAGCAAACCACACCCAAAGAGCTTGCATTTTCTTCTATGTATTCTGTACATGTTTAGAAAGCCGATATTAATACCCCATACAAAAAAGGCCCAAATTTTGAATCATTATTACGAAGGAAACCACTTTTGTCCATATAAAATTTGCAACATCAAGTTGTTTTAATCAAGACATCACGTGTGCACTAGGGGTATGGACGTAGTGTTACTAGAGGCTATAACAGGAGAAAATGTGTGTTCTATGGGTATGGAAGTAGTGTTAGTATGAGGGACAAAAGGGCGTACCATCTAAATTTTCAAATGGTTATGAGTACATGGAAACTAAAAGGAAGTACCAAAATGAATGAGAAAAGAAATCTACAATAAGTTGTTTGAATCAAGGAGAACATGTGAGGACTAGGGGTATGGAGGTACTATTAGTAGGAGGTACAAAAGGGCGTAGCATCTTGACTTTCAAATGGTTATGAGTACATGGAAAATGAAAGGAAATGCCACAATGAATGAGAAAACAAATCTACAATAAGTTGTTTGAATCAAGGAGAACATGTGAGCACTAGGGGTATGGAGGTAGTGTTAGTAGCAGGTACAAAAGGGCGTACAATCTTGATTTTCAAATGGTTATGAGTACATGGAAATTGAAAAGGAAGTACCACAATGAATGAGAAAACATACAATAAGTTGTTTGAGTCTAGGAGAACATGTTTGCACTAGGGGTATGGAAGTAGTGTCAGTAGGAGGTACAGAAGGGTGTGGCATCTAGATTTTTAAATGGGGAGCGAACAGCCATCAGTCAAGTGGTAACTTCAGTTCAAATTTCACATGGACAAAGATGTATTAGATGATCTAATATAAATTATTGTTGGTTTGTCATGTATAAGGAAAAGAACACAATTCATTGAAAAAATTGTTCACTGGACCTTGGCACGACAAATAAACCTCTTCTAAAAAATAAAAATGTTCCACCTTTAATATTCTCGTTCCACCTCCCCCCCCCCCCCCGCCCTTTCGTTCCCTCTCTTTTTTTGTTCCCTCCAACTATTTTAAATGTCGCACACATTTTCCCCAAACCCACCATATGTAAAGCTTGTTCCCAATTCACGAAATGAACACACATCTTCATTCGCACTGTCCCCTCATATGTCTCTTCTTCCGTAGATCTAGTCCACTTGTGGCGGCCTAATGGATCCCTTCACGGCGTCCGGCATGGCCGGTGTTGGGGATATAACCCCATAGTATGACCCGCCCGTTCAGGACCAGAAGATGCGACTCGACATATGGGTTACGGTGATTAAGAGGTTCAGGCCCAGAAGATGAGTCGCCATGTGGGCCGGCTCATGGCCTAAAGTCTAAGATGCTTGCGCTCACAAGACACCAAAGGAAGTTTCCTTACTTGGGAAGTTAGACAAGTAGGAGATAGACTAGGTCACGGGTTATACTATGACCCAGACTCTGTTGTAACCCTAGGGCCTCAACCTATATGTAAAGGGAGCCCCTGAGGTAGAAAGGTTAAGTTACAAACTCTCAAGTACTAGGATAGCCAAATCACACCCTTGTAATCGAGATCCCAAGCAATACACAATCAAGCAGGAAGTAGGCTATTACCTCCATCGAGAGGGGCCGAACCTGGGTAAACCCTTGTCTTCTCAATTCCGATCAACCCCATTCAAGCTACTACCTCGAGGTGATGGCCTCGCGACTAAGTCCTTTGAGGAGGACATCTGCCATGAGAAAACCACGACAGTTGGCACCCACCGTGGGGCTATCGCTCATTGGTATTGAGTTCTTGGATGAAGCTCTCCCAGGGATCGAGGGATATGCGATCAGCCGCATGACCAAGAGTCATCGCGGCAAGCTCTACATCGATGATTCGGGTTGGGGCCCCGAGCCCGACTCAATCGAGTATGGGTACCGGGTGTCCTTGGGCAAGATCCACGTCTTCATCGGCAAAATCGGCGAGTCAAGACCCGAACTAGACATCTGCACCGACATTGTCGAGCCGGCTCGGTGCACGCAACCCTCCCGAGCTTAAGCCAACCGGAACCACGTCTTCATCGGCTTCACCCAAGGGTCGAACTCACGTAGGGGATACCCTTGTTTACTCCGACAGCAAATCATTAGTCGGGGATACCGAGTCAATTCTTCTATTGTACTATGGTAGGCTTGGGGGCTACTCTTATGATGAGCTAGCCCCGGTCGATCATGAGCTGCCCTGTTGCACTACCATCTACATGGAGGTCCTGCTCCGGCTCTTGACTCCACTGTAGTAGGCGCTGTGACGGGGACTGGCAGCTGAGCACCGGCTCCAAACACGGCTGGCCCGGTCAAACCGCTGGCTCAAGTCCTGTCGGAGCTAGTCGCCTCATTGACGACGCTCCTCGAGTCGCCAGTAACAGTAGAGAACCAGGTCGAGTGCAATGCGGAGATAGCTAAAATTCGTGAGCAGATGGCTAAGGCTCAGGAATATATCAACACCGAGAATGCTCTCATGGTGCAGCTACAAGCCCAGATTCAACATGAAACAGAGGGCCTGAGGACAGAAGCCTGGCGCATGGGTCTACAGCAAAATGCTTTAGATGTGGTTCATAGGAGGAGGCATGAGACCCGCCTGCCCATTGATTATGAGCCTAGCGCTACAAAAAAAATACACTTCCGTGATGATACGTGTTTGTCATAGTAGGTCATGTTTTCTGTCATGCATGTATATCCATGATGATTTTATGACAGAATCAAGATAGTCATACCTGTGCTGTCGTAGAAGTGTTCCATGACAATACCAAAATTATCATCACGGAAGTGTTCACTTCCATGACGATAAATGACGCATCATGGTAGTCCTTTCGTCAACGGTAACCGACACGTGGCATCCACCATAACGGGTCACCGTTTATCTATCGGGTCCGATTTTGGATCTGATAACCCATTAACAGCAACGACCAATGGCAATTTTCCACATGTAAAATTCTCATTGGCCGGAGGAAACACGTGTCAGCTCTTCATTGGGTCAGATACACGCCTATGATATGTCGACACATGCGACGGCCCAACACTGGCCCATTTAGCTTACAAAGGCCGGCCCATTTGACTTGGTCAAAAGATAGCGGGCCGACCCATGAAAAGCCTGTTAATGGTCTATTCGCATATAGCCCATTTTACGGCCTGGGAACTCATGACCTGTTATGGTGTTCCCGAAATCGGCCCAACAACATCATGTGGGCCATCCAGTATAATACCAGCCCATTTCATTTTTGGCCCATGTATGGCCTAGGACATTTTTTGGCCCATACGAGGCCTTTCATATCTTTGGGCCCTTTAATGGGCCGCGGTGACTCTGGCCCATAATAAACAGTAAATTTCTTTATGCCCAATAACGGCCCATGATTCACATGGTCCGTTTCCAGCCCGTGCTAGCTTTCGGCCTACTGACGGCCCATACATACTTGGGCTCCTTTCCGGCCCTCGATTACTTCTGGCCTATTACTGGCCTATTCCCCTAATGGACCAAATTTGGCCCGTGGTTAGAATCGGCCTATTTGTGGCCTGTTAACCCGTTGCGCCGTTTCCAGCCCGTCCTATATTCTGGCCCATTAACGACCCGTTATGCCTGTGATAGAATTAAGCCTTTGCCGTCTTCCGGCCTGTTAACGGCCCGTTACCATGCTGGCCTGATACCAATTACACCCGTTTACGGCCCATGTGGGCCCATTTATCCGACGGCCTGAGGCCCACTGAATCTACCGGCCGTTGGAGGCCCATTTATCCGACGGCCCATAGGAGGCCCATGGGTCCTACAGCCCGTAGCAGGCTCAAGGTTACCATGGTCCGTATATGGCCCATGGTTGTTGTGGCCACTAGCAAACCAAGGAAAACAAAGACTAGGGAAATAAATAAGCCAGAAACTAACGCTAGGCTATTAAGGCGATTGCACAGATTACATCCACTGGGCATCAAAGTTCGCCACCAGTGCAAATATAGGGAACACCCTACACTATACAAAAATGGCTTGCTATTTTCTTCAGCCAGTCGCTGCACGTTAAGAACAAATTTTGTATCGCAACAAAACAAATTACAACCATAAAACAAAAGGAAGGTTGGCATAAAAGTTAACAGTCCGGCAGATAAATGCACCACCAGAAGTTTAGAAGCTCAGTTCATTTGACCTGACTGTTACGTTTTCATGCTGTACTGTCCGATGGAGCACCATAACCTTTGCCTTCATTTCTCCTAGGCTCCTGAACAATATAGCAAATGTCTGATAGTCTGGTTTCAAAACCATGCATATCTTGACGACATCAAACAATGGCTATCCTTGTTTCACAAAGGGTCTCTGTTAGGGAATGAACTTGTGTCTAGAGCACAGACATAACATTGTTTTGAGCTTGCATATCTTGATCATGAGGCAGTTTGGATGAGATTTACTTAACAACCAACCTAGTATTACGCAAGAACATGCTTTTGGCACTGTTAGTGGACAGGTACTGACCCACTGCAACAAGAGGTGACATTGCAGTTATAGTTGCCTCGTCACCTTCAGAAGGTGGCGGTTCCACCATTTGTTCCATAGCTTGCTGAAAAGTTGAGTTTTTACATTAGTAGTACCAGAACAGAAGATATTAAGGAGGCAGCAAAACCAAACAAAATAGCTTTAGTCTATATACAGAACTTATTCTGGTGAACCCGTGTAAAATATTAGTTGTATTTTACTGCAAAGTACATAATAAAACCAGGTTCAAAACATATGACCATGTACATTGGCTAATGTATTGTCCATTTCTTCACATTGTATTGACAGCTAAGGATAAAGAGACAAAGTTTACAATAGGGTAAGCATAGTATGACATCATTCATATCACAAAACAACTGAGAACAGACAAACAGGCAATTGTAACGTAGTGTAGACAAGTCTAGCATGGAACTAGATTACAGATCAAGATCAAAGGAACATCACTCCTCTCTTTTAAACTTTGTAAGGTGCAATAATACGCTAAGACAATTGTGTATAAAATTGAAAAGAGTAATAGACATTGGCTGCAAACCGTGCAGTTCAATGCACAAGTCAGAGTAAGTAGTAGTTAAAAGGCATGAGGATTGAGGACTTACAACAGCGGCTTTGACTGGTGTAGTCATGCCCTTCGTCTTGCTGGTGTGACAGTCCTTGAAGATTTCCACAGCATTTGGTTCAGGTACTTTTTGGTCCTTGTGGGCTTTCCTCTGCATTTGGAACAAGTTAATATAGATCTGATAATATGGCGCAACAAAAAGAGTGAAACAGCAGCAAATTACAAGAGCCTCGCAGTGTGCAATATAGCTACGAGATCCTGTTGTCTGTTGGAATTTCAATTTCGTACGGTTGGCCTTGTTCTTTGAATAGTTCACCTACAAGAAGATAGATTTGTGAGGCACATGTGTAAATAGTAGTTCAACATGTGATCTGATCACATATATATAACGTACTTGATACTTTGGATCAGACCAGTGTTTAACGAGGCCTCTCCGGTCTTCATCCGATATATTTTCCACTGGAGATGTTTGGGCAAGTTCACTGTTAGCCTTGCCTTCAAAGTGAGTTTTCCTCAAGTTATACCGATACTGTCGCAGAGCAGACTTGAAAACATGGGTGCATGCTTGTCTGGTTGCATCATCTTGGCTATCCAACTTGAACCTCATCTGTTGAAAATTATGGGAGTCTCATTACCAGCAACCTAGAAAGTATGGGACAGACCAAGACGATATTACTAATTTCCATACATAACCATACTTACAGATAAATGGTCGAGGAAGGTGTTGAACTGGGTTTCATCTTTGTCATTCCTGTACTGAATCCATGTTGGGAGGATACATGCATGACACCTAACGGCGACCGCTGCCTCTGATACTTACTTGGCTGACTCTGTAGCATCACGTGGCCTTTTTAAACCTGCGTCAAAACGGATCTCCATTCTTCCTCCTCTAGATTTAGTTAACCTATCGAGCATTATCCCTGATGTCTGTTTCCTCTTGCGCCTAGGTGCTAGTCCAACAACGAACATAGGAAGTGTTAGTGTACATCAAACTGAGAGACTACATATAAAGAAGCATGCAACTGTAACTTGACTCCAGCAACTACCTTCTTGCTGTTGAAGCTCACAAGGTTCATCTGATCTTACCAGCTCGTCTTGTGTCAAGAGTGCTTTGGAAGTAGTGTCAGGTGGCAAGGGAGCTTGGGAACGTGCTGCTAGCTGAGTTGACAAATGAGTAACTCATGCAGCTGGTGGTACTGTGGAAGGTGTTGCAACACAAGGGATGTCACTGCTTGTTTGGTGGCAGCTATTAGTTTATGTTTGGATTGTTTTGCAGCTGGTGTAGCACAGGATACCGTGTTTGTACAATTTTCCAGTGGACTTTGACCTTCTATTGCACCATCAGTACCAGCAGAATCAGCAAAATTCTTCTGCTTTCGTTTCCGTGCGTCCTCAGTACTAACAACATCCCTTGCCATTCTGTGTTCCTTCCTCTTTCTCTGTGCCATGTCAAGTCAAGCCGACAAGAAAAAGGAATAAAAATTTAGTTCTTCAGAATAAATTGATGCGTGATACAGACGAACTGAACTTTGATGTTAGACAACAGCATGATAGGAGGATGTAATATGTACGAAAAACAGGACGGCATGAGATAATCAGAACTATGAAGTGTAAACTAAGCAGAAGGCATTTCAATAAATTCGAAGCAATGCAATGGAAGGTAGACACCATATGAAAGAAGCTACAAATATCGCTCTGCCAAGTTAACAGTGTTTCGTCATAACTGGCATATAAACAAATGTGAAGCAGTACAAGAAATAAATCATATGCAAGATGCAAACAACATCACACTACCAGGTCAAAGGTCTCTCGTCACTAGTGCCATTGCATATTCACAGCATTTCATATTCACAGCTATGATGGGTAAACTAAGCAGAAGTAATTTAATCAAATTACAAGCAATACAAGCTAGACACCGTATGCAACATGCAAGACAATATCACACTGCCAAGCTAGAGAAAGCACCTGGGATGCCGGTTTCGCCGGAAGACCGCCATCAGTCCCTACCTTAATTTTTTCCTTCCTCTTTCTTAATTTTATTGCGTTGTCAAGTCAAACTCACAAGAAAAATGAACAAAAATTCGCTTTTCAGAACTCATTGATGCAGGATGCTGACGAGCACTACTTTAATGTAAGGCGACCACATGATAGGACGATTGAATGTGTATGAAAAAAGGACAACATTGCATATTCACAGCTATGATGTGTAAGCTAAGCAGAAGGCATTTCAACAAATTAGAAGCAATGAAAGTTAGACACCATATGAAAGATGCAACGAATATCACTCTACCAAGTTAAAATTGTCTCGTCATAAGTGCCATTTCAACAAATTATAAGTAGTACAAGCTAGAAAAGAATGCGAGATGTAACCTATATCACACTCCCATGTTAAACATGTCTTATGATAAGTGATTGTTGCAGGTTACACAACAGTAGTACTTTGATGTAAGAACATGGTGTGATAGACTGATATTGTATGTTCTAGAAACAGGAACTCGTGTCTTATTCACAAGTATAATGTGTAAAGTAAGCAGATGGAATTCAACAAAATTAGAAGCAATACAAGCTAGACATCATACATAACATGCAACCACATATAACAGTGCCAAGTTAGAGGGAGCACCTGTGATGGTGGACTAGGGGAGACATGCTCATCATCAACACAGCTACGTTGAGTGTTTATGCGTGTATTGTCTTGCAAATCTTCTTGGGGGGTGGCGGAGTAGAATCTGTAGAGGCCCTCCATTTCAGTTGTTTGGAAGGAGCACCTTTATCCACTGCCTTGCTAATTTCCTTCCGCTTTATTGATTTTGCATTGTCAAGTAAAACCGACAAGAAAAAGCAATAAAATTCACTCTTCAGAACTCATTCATGCATGATACTGACAATCACTACTTTGATGTAAGGCAAACACATGATACGAGGATGGAATATGTACGAAAAAAGGACGGCATGGCATATTCACAACTATTTGTGTAAACTAAGCAGAAGCCATTTCAACAAATTAGAAGCAATGCAAGCTAGACACCACATGAAAGATGTAACCAATATGACTACCAAGTTAAAAGCGTCCCATCATAAATGGCGTTTCAACAAATTAGAAGCAGTGCATGCTATAAATCATATGAAAGATGCAACCAATATCACTCTGCATATACTCAATGTTGGGGATATCGCTTATCGGGAACTTATCGGTCGACCCATGATAAGGGGTAAATCGGCCAGTTTATCGGCATATCGGCCGATTTATCGCCATATCGACTGATTTATCGGCCAATTTATCTTATCGGTCACACAACGATAAGCGATAAATCGGCCGATTTATCGGAATATCGGAAGATATCTTGAACAGTGGTTATACTAAAGGTGTCTCATCATAATTGATTGATGCGAGATACAAAAAAATAGTAGTTTTATGTAAGGACATGCTTAATAGACAGATGTACTATGTACCAAAAACAGGAAGGCATGTCACATTAACAGGTATAATGCATAAACTAAACAGAATAGCACATGCAATTTAACCAGATTGGAAGAATTACAATCTAGACACTATATGCAACATGCAATAACATATCACGCTGCCAAGTTAGAGCAAGCACCTGCGATGGTGGTGTAGGGGAAATGCGGTCATCAACTACAGAGCTACGTTGACTATCTTCATCTAGCATTGCTGTTTCTTGAGAATCATGTGGGGAGGCTGACACTACATTCTTTAAAAGAGGATATTTTCTTACAGCAGTCCACGAGCCTGATTGTCTCATCATAAGTGATTGATGAGGGATACACAAGAACATTAGTTTGATGTAAGAACATGGTTAATAGACAGATGTAGTAGTATGTACCAAAAACAGGAAGGCATGCCATATTCGAAGGTATAATGTGTAAGCTAAGGAGATGCAATTTAACCAAATTGGAAGCAATACAAGCTAGACACCTGGCTGGAGTGGTGAGCATGATCGTCGAGGACCTGAGAGCCTGGTGGGAGGCGGGCTGCTTCGCCACCCCCGTGGCTTTTTAGTTGGCTTGCAGGTGATGCCTGTCTGTGCTAGGCTTGTCACTGGCTCGGCCAGTGCCCTGACTAGCTATTTGGCTTTTGGTGCTCCCGGGATGGTGGTTCATGTAAAAAATATCTTTCCTTATCTTAATAAAGACCGACTTCGGCCTTTCGAATACAAGCTAGACACCATATGCAACATGCAACCACATATGACACCGCGAAGTTAAAGCAAGCACCTGGGATGGTGGTTCATGGCGAGCGAGATCATCAACTCCGGAGCTACGTTTATCGTCTCCATCTACTGACACTACACCCTTTATAGCGCCCAAACATGTCTTGCCTAAGCACGAAGAAAGCTGGAGCAACTTATCTCTTTTATTTTGTGCTTCTATCAACCGGTCGGCAGAGGCTGAAATACCCATGCATAAAAAAACAATGGTGAGAGTATGGGTGAAGTGTGTGCAGAACTAGTGCACTGTAAAAGTAGCAAATAGCAGGTGGCTGAAAAATAAATGGTAGGAGACATATGATAGCTCTACAGCATTGCATGGCAAACAAAATTAGATTCTACTCCTTATGATTTTGTAATATACGAGCACAGGGATGGATGGGAAATGCAGGTACTCCTCCAGCACACCACCACATGTGGTCCTATCAAAATAACAGTCGACTGAAAATAAATAGGTCAGTCAATTTTTTTATGAACCATCCGATCTACAAGGAACGGGCAGATGGCCTTCGTCTACCTCCCGTCAGTCATTGTTGACGATCTTTCTCGAACTGCCAGCGACCACCGGCCCATACCCCTGCCTCCGCTGCCCCGCCCTCCCCTCGACCTCACACCACCGCCGTGCTTGGCAGCGCCCCCCCCCCCCGGCGATCCCTTTAAGCCCAGCCGACCTCCAGATCGGGCGCCAACAGCTCCTAGGCCCCACACACCCCTAAGATAAACACCGAGGCGCTGCTTCCCCGGCGTAATAGGCGGACTAGCGCCTGTTATGCTAGGGAATGCTTCCTTTAATTGGGAATCAACTGACCAGGAATTGAAATCCAGGGGGGCGACGGACCTCTAGCTAAGGTGAAATAGTAAATGAGGAGAAACATTGTGCATCGCGAGTTACTAGGAACATCTAGTATCAGGAAGAAGGTGTAGGAAGAAGCGGTCAACTAGTGTCTTTTGTGGGATGAATACCGTGCAAGCAGACACGTAAGATTTGCACGAATAAGGGAAGAGGAGTACCAGATCCGGTTGCCAGTGCTGTGTCCTCCTAATATCGCGGCGATGTTCTTCTTTTTACCGAGGGAACCGATGTTTTGGAGGAGGGTGGAGCCTTGGAAGAACCCATGGCCAAATTGTTGACTGTGTTGCGGTGGCCGTCTGTCGGCGGAGGAGAAGCAGATCCGAGGCGGCGAAGGACGGCGTAGTGGGAACAGCTCCGGTGCGGTGGATGGTGGCGACATTGGAGCGGCAGCGGTGAGGCGCAGGACGATGTGGTTGAACTGGCTCGGGTACGGCTCATGTCGGCGTCCTGGAGGCAGCTCGGCCTCGGCTTCAACTACTAGCCATGGAGGGCGTTGCGATTGCGATGGACGATGACGTCAGGGTATCGGCTCCAGCGTGATGGAGGAGGGCGGCGGTTGATGGGTGGGATGGGGTGGTGGACGGAGGACGCCGGGGTTTCGCGGCTGGTGGAGAGGTAGTTTTGGCGCCCATGGAGTACGAATGGGGAATCGGACGGGGGCGGGGTGGCGGGGGGAGCTTAGGGGGAACCATGTTTCGGTGTGGGACACGCTTGTTTTTGTTTTTTTAACAGATGGGACGCGCTTGTTTGAAATTTGGGGAAAGTACAAACTTTGCCCCCTCTTAAATTTCGGACCTACTGCGGGTCGAGTGTAGGACGGTAATCCTAGGTGTCCCAAATAGTGGGCGGGAGCGACTTCGGCCGAGCGAATGTGTGTTTAGGCGGCCACGGTGTATGAATGTTTTTTGGAGGCGGTTGCATGGCGTCTAGATGAAGTTACAAACCTACCCCGGTTTATACCTATAGACGTCGGGCCGGTAGGCTTCACGGTTCGGAGTTAGAAAAGTAATTTCCTTCTACCAAACATTGGTCTCACGCGGTTTCGGGCGAGTAGAGGCTCTTTTGGCGCTTCGTTCGAAAGTTTGAAACAGAAGCATTCACGTTTAGAGTACTCTTGAACTTTGAGGATTGACCTAAATAGACAACGTTAAATTTGACCTTGTATGTTTGAAAACCTCATTAAATTATGCACTTATTTTTGAAATTTTGACACTTGAAAATCCTATAACTACGATTATTTTGGAATGGAGGAGGTAAATTTGAATCTATTTTGTACACGACTATATATGCTATTATGTACAAAAGCAGAGCAGAGATTGGTGCCCCCATAATTTATAGGTATGATTTACAAATGCCATGATCTCGAATTCAAATAATTGAATGGACTTCATGTTGAATTCGAATTTTTTAAACCACCTTAAGTTGAATTCAAATGTATGCTAGTTCATAGCTAGCTATTTATAATGTTCATTGTGTAACTTTTGTATGTATAATGTGCTTTACACACACAACATGAACTATACTCACGTTTATATTCGAATTGCTAAAGCGATGCATTGTCTGGAGTTCAAAATACTGACTTTGTGGATCAATTATGTCGAATAATAACATAGACATGCTCAAATTTGATAGAATATAGATGTCTGATGGATCAATGACCGTTCCTTACGCGAATTGCAAATATCATGATCGCATCCTAATATTTGGATAAAATTTATATTTTTAATCAATGTGTACATCAGTCTTTTACATGTAGTTTCACTCTCCATAGGCCCCTCCTCACACACGCGCTAACTTTCTCTGTCACACATACACGCACACGGTGTATATCCATCGGTGGTCTCTCACACATGCTCACACACTCTCTCCTGAGGTGTCTTTCTCACAGACATGCTCTCGATATCACCCACCCTCCCTCTCGCAACCATTTATGACAGTTTTCACTAACCTTTATCACAAGCACTCTTCCTCTCACACGCATACACACGCACAATCCCCATCGACCCTTTCTATATACATAGACCTGCCTACGTGTCTCCCGCACGCACATTATCTTTAGGCCTGTCTCGCACGCATTGTCTCCACCTGTCTTCCTAGTTGACGAGTATGATTCTAGCAGAGCATTCTATAGGACGCACCTTAAAGTTAGGTTGGATGAATGGTAATATCAGAGATAAGGGGTTACCTTAGTCCGAGGACCGAGGGTTACAAATCCTAGCCGGCTTTGTCAGTGGACACAGAGTCCTTCACGACTCTGGTATCTTTGTCTTGTACGACTAGTCCTCCATGGGTCTCCCTGAATGCGTCACGGGCCGACCAATGTGGCGCAGGACGAAACCGAACCAAGGGCCTCACCTCGGCCCACCGGACCTCACGCGGTGACACACCCTCTGCCCCTAGGTCTCATTATCTTCTCACACCCACACATACCAACACAGACACCACACAAAATATTTTCTCCTCGTGCCTCTATCCCATACCCCCTTGCATATACACACTCAAGGGCATCTATCGCCGTGACATCCTATTTGTCTCTCTCTCTCTAGACCTCTCTCATTTCTCGTGCTATCTCTCCCACGTCCCCCCCACCGGCCCCTCTATCCATGCCTCTCTCGAGTACGTAATACATACACATACCTCTCTAGGCCCTGCCAAATACGCCAACTACACATTCACACATGTTACATCACGTACCCCATTGATCTAAAAAGCCCTCTCTTCATGTTTATTTCGCATACAACATTCCTTTTGAATAAAACCACACAAAGTGTGGCCAACAAATTATTTTAGAATTTCTACATATATACAACATTACAAAGTTATATGGAGGAGTATGAACATTAATTTGCATTGCATGGTGCACCCAATTATATTTATTCCGCACTGTGAATTTTTTTATTTTTATACTATATATAAAGTTAGTCATAATAAAGAGAAATGAAGAGCATCTCTCTCTCCATCGCATACACCCCCTCTACGTCCCTTTCACGTAGGCACACAAACTATCTCCAGGTCCTCTAAAAGTACGCCCCCAGCACATTCACGCATGTTTCATCTTTCTCTCCCGATATATATAGTGACGATCATTGTATTTGAAGCGAAAGCACGATACGTACATTGGACTTCAGAATCCACTCATTACGGTCACCATTTACGTTTTGTGGTTATTATACAGTCACGGGCTCACCGTACAGCTCTGTATTTGCTCAAGACACGACTAGTTGACCAGTTAAACGCTCCACGTGGCACCTCTAGTGTTGCATCACATTATCTTACTACCATTGGGCCCACCTCTCGGCGTGTGTAAGAATGAAAACAAATGATAAAAAAATATTGGATGGTGGTTCGAAGTCATGACCGCGGGCACAGCGGACAAGGTGGCCTTGTATTGGTATGCTGAGCCGTCTGTTTTAACACACAGGAGCTGGTGTGGTGATTATACACACACGCACGCATGCACACGAACTGCATGCACGCAACACTCACACGTACACACGCAGCCACGCACGCACGCAACACTCACACGTACACACGCAGTCATGCACGCAACACTCACACGCACAGTCGCACACACGCACGCATGCATGCACACACCACACGACCAACACACACTCTCACGCTCAAGTGCTCAACCTACACGTGCATGCGCACACATCAGGCCCTGACAGACACATACACAACCAGGTGGTTCCCACGCACGGGTTGGAGTCTTGTCGCGTCTGCGTAAATTTGTGTTTATCTTACCTTTTTCCTATGCGAACTGACAGGTGGGACCCACAAGGAACGTGGTCAATTTAACCAGTCAACATAGTGCCACGCAGACTATTTGGCCGGTCAACAGAGTGCAATCCGATACTCAACGGTGAGCAAGTGACCGTATAATCACCGCAAAACGTATATAGTGACCGTAATGAGCTTATTCTGAAATCCGATGACTGTATTACGCTTTTCGCTTTAAATACACTAACCGCCCGTTTATTTATCTCTTCTCTCGCTCTGTCTGTGGAGCCGAGTAGGCCAACGTGCTAGTGCCTAAATTGGTGCATGCCACCCCATTATTGCTGTAATGGTTTCGTAAGAGCGAACAAGCATTCACGTCTACTGTACAAACTGTAGATATGAGTTACAAATGCTATGAAGACGAATACAAATATTTGAATCCACTTTATGCCCAATTTCTCTCTGTAGGCCCTCCAAAAGTACATCTCTACACGTTCTCGCATGTTACATCTAACAACTATGCAATACAGCACTACTACTACACTCTAACACAATAAATCATATGTGTTTTTAGTTTTACTAGATCTCATATTGTTACTTAATTATTCAGTTTGCATACATTAAAATTGCCTTTGAAATGTATGGCTAGTATCATCTACCGCGTGGGAAAAATCCCGCCCTTGCCTGTTTAATCGGGTTTGTATTGATGGATCGTGCGAAATAGCAAAACTACAGTAGTACTACAGTACAAGTAACAGTTCACTGGGCCACCGTGTCATATACTCCTCCATCGTAAGAGTGGAGCGCTCACTTTCATAAATGTTCTAGTCCCTTTCGCCGACATGTGGGACATCAAGCAACCGGGTCCACGTGCCATACCGAAATAACAGTGTAGAGCAGCAGGGGTGAAGCACCCCAGTCATGGTGCCGACGTAGTAATGAGCAATGAGGCGTCAAATCACAAAGCTGCACCTTTCCCGCAATTAAGTTGGAGGGACGAAGTAATGCTAAAAAAAAGAAGTTGGAGGGATGAAGCAACCATCATTTCACTCGCTGCTGAATCCGCTTCTCCCTCATCTTCTTCAAGTTAACCACGTGTTGCTTCTACCATTGTTCTGCCTCATGTGGGACGCGGATCGGCTTGGTAAAGCACTGACACGTGGGACCGCATGTTAGCAAACCGCCAGGCCAACGTCCTCTAAAAGTAAGAAACCTCCCCCGCCTTCCGCGTGGCAAAATCACCTCCCTTTTACTAATCTTGATACTATAATTATTTAGATCAATATAATCTTGGTAAAGCACTGACACAGGAGCAAAACCAAGTGGTACGGTAAAGGGCATCCACAATGTGTAGCCAAGTGTGAAAATAGCTTTTGGCATTGATGGGAACCATTGTGGAGGGTGCTGCCAAAGCCAAAAAGATGGAACCGAAGCTCCCTAATTGATTGATTGAAGGAATAGAAAAATGCAACCTCTCTCCTCTTTCTCCCTTGCTTGGACTCATGTACAGTATAGAGCACAGAGTCTACTCCCCTGTCCCTTCTATCACAAATCACAAAGCAGTTTGGCGTCCATCATTTCACTCTTCGCTGACTCTGCTTCTCCATCGTCTTCTTCGAGAAACCACCTTACCGCACTAAGCTGGACGGACGATGCTATTGTGTAGTACTAGTACATTTACGCGTCCTTTGGTTCAACGGACTTCCTGGATGCAAAGAAGGCGGTTGTCTCGGCTTGCAGGCGGCACTTGCGAATGACTTACCGTGGTCTCCCTCAATGGTGTGCTCCGTCGAACGCACTTCGCCAAAGCAACAACGTTCGAGATATCGTCGACGTCACCACAATGGGGAAGGAAGTCAAATAGTTACTACCTCCATTTTTTGTATACAAGGCCAGTATCAAAATTACAATTTGCAGAAGGCCACTAACACTAATCGAGGCAAAATTGATGGGGTTTGCCACGTACTAGCAACCAAGGACATTAATATACCCTTGCATGCATGCGGAAGTGAGAAGGTTGGTTTGCATGGCGCTGCATTAATCAAGCAATGAGGAGTGAGATGGTTAGCTCTATGGGCGTTGGAGAAAAAAATATGCATTAATTGACACGTCAAACGAGGATTTGTATCGATCAATCCCACGAAGGAAAACCACGCCTTTCTTTTTTAACACAAGTAGTACGTACGTACTTGTATCCTGTTTGGGTCTAGGCCTTGCATTGCCATACTTTGCCACACATTTTTGCCAAGCTTGCCTAAAGTTTTCAAAATGAAAAGGAGGTACACTTGCGCACGACTGCCGCGGTCGCACCGCACCCTCACACAGCCGGTCCTGCACGCCGCAAACCCAACCAAGGGAACGCACCCTCACTGACACGTGCTACCGCATGTGATCAAACCAAACTCAGCCATGCTACCGCTGACACATAATTTTCGTTCATATAGTATGTTTATCCAACCGCATGTTGGGGAAGATCCGTACGGCCCGTGCGGTGGTCTGTTGGGGAAGAAGAAGAGGTGAGGAAGAAGAAGGGTTAGGAGACGTAGGATATTCATCCAACCGCCTGAAATGGTCGACTGACCCAAATGATGAAAGTTAGGCGACTTGCATAAATATATGTTTTTACACAGCAAAAGATCCCTAAAAACAACAACATAAAGAAAAACTATCACTGCTCGCGGAATGAGATGGCCTCGTCGTCTTTGGCTGCCGGCGTGAACCAGCCGTAGCTGCCGACGTGTGTCTCCGCACCGTGGTTGTCCTTGGCCTCCAGCTACTCGTTCACGCAGAGAGTGCGGGCGCTCTGCATGGACGCGAGCACCGCCCGGTTCACGTCCACGACGTTCGGTTCCGCCTGCTGGAGGGCCTCGATGGCAGCGGCATCCGCGCGCTCCGCGTCGAGTTGAGCCTCCGCCGCCCGGTTCAAGTCCAGGACGTCCGGTTCCGCCTGCAGGAGGGCCTCGATGGCAGCGGCATCCGCGCACTCCGCGTTGAGTTGAGCCTCCGCCGCCCGGTTCAAGTCCAGGACGTCCGGTTCCGGCTGCAGGAGGGCCTCGATGGCAGCGGCATCTGTGCGCTCCACGTCAAGTTGAGCCTCCGCCGCCCGTTCACATCCACGACATCTGGTTCCGCCTGCAAGAGGGCCTCGATGGCAGCGGCATCCGTGCGCTCGGCGTCGAGTTGAGCCTCCGCCTCTCGGTCCTCCTTTAGGATCGCCAGGTTGAACCACTGGTCCGCCTGCACCATGGGGTACCCGGACGCCGGCACGAAGTCGACGTCCATCGTTTCATACGCATCGGGGGCCTTCTGCGCCGTGACCTCCGCCATGAACATTGGATCGGCTTCCTCCTCCTCGGAGCTTGGCTCTAGAGAACTCAGGGATTGGTCCGCCGCAAAGCGAGCTTGCGAACAGAGGTCTGTGGCGCCGACCGCCACCGCGATTTCTGCGCGGCGCTCTGGCGTCAGCATCTTGTGGTACGTGATCTTGCGGCGCACCATGGCTTTCCGGTGAACTAGGGGACGGTTGATGCGGGGTAGGGGATAGAAAGGTGGGGGAATGGGCTGGAGTGGAGGTGTGGTTTTGGGGCAGTGGTGACCGGCCAGCAAGTAACTGGCGTAGGCTGAGCAGCGAAGGTTCTGGTGTGAATAGTGGTTCCGGTGATGACCGATCAATCGGTTTTGACTGTGCGGAGTTTGCAAAGCCGGACGGCTGGAGCCTGGAGAGTTGTGGGGTGGGATGGGACCAAAGTTTCGGAGTTTCACGTGGCAGACGTCTGGACCTCCCTACCGTTCCCGTCGACGATGAGGCAGTGACTTCATAAATCTCAAGATGACTAGCAAGATGCCCGTGCATTGCACGGAACATCAGGATGCATTTTTTTATGATATCTCGAGAATTTCATCGAAAAATGGTATCTCAAGAATTTCATCGAAAAATGATATGTCGAGAAAGATGAGAGATAAGGTGAGGAGGAGTGGGGCGCGGTGGTGATTGGTGGTCGGACTTAGCGGAGGCATGGGGATGGACAACGCCGGCAGCAGCCACCATGCCAGATTGTTCTAGAGGCTTCCTTTTTTAATTACTCAACAATGAAGTTGTGGGAGATAAGGATGAACGATAGAGGTGCGGGTATCCTTTTGCAAAATTGCCATAGTTTGCTTTCTATCCGTCAGATATAGATCGGACGGTCTATATTGCAAGATAGCAGGCACACCATCATCACCGAGAGTAGAGATAAGAGTAGAGATAGAGGTGTGACGGCTCAGTCTCTCGAAGGTGCTCATAGGGGTAGGGTGTGCATGTGTGCGTTCATAGGGGTGAGTGTATGCGCGCATGTATGAGTGCTTGCATCTGTACTGCGTTAAAAAAAGGAGTACTCGAAGTATGCAAGTTCATAAGGAACGGACGGTGTACATCACTCTTGTCGCGTTCGCGTTGCACCCCGGGCACGCTGGACCCTCCACGTCGCTCACCGAAATGGAACGCGCTTCGTCTTGCGTTTTTGCTCACTTGTGGGACCGTAGTTGAGAGCAAACCGACGTCCCTCCCCCTCCCCCGCCCGCGTCATTTATACTACTAGAAGAGAGAGAGGTCGGCCGAGTGTTACTAGTACTCTAATATGTTGAATGTACTTCCACATCATATAGATTTGTTATGCTAAATATTTATATTCATTTCTATAAATTTGATCAAACTTTACAAAGTTCGACTTCAGTCAACTCTAATATGTGGAGTAAATAAAAACGGAGGGAGTATACTACTAGTACTATGACCACTGCATACTCTACTGCAGATGTTGTCAGTACTCCACTAGTACTACTACTTATACTACTATTGGACAGGGAGCTTAAAAAAAGTTACTATTGGACTGGCTATACGTGGCGAAATCCTAGTAGGAAGAGCATGCGCGAGAACAAGCATTCACGTGTTTGAAAACAAATTGGAAACCATTTATGTTTGAATACAAATCTAGGAGTATGTACAAATCTAACAATATTGATTGGGCGTTGTTTAATGTTGATACTTTTTTCTGTAAGTTTGATCAAAGTAGAGATACTTTGACTACACATAAAACTTATATGTAAACTAGAAAGGATCGGAGGGAGTATATTGTACGTTCAAAAGTGAAACGAACATTGAATAACCTTTATATATGATTTGCTGATGCTATGATCACCGGTTCAAATTTTTGAATCCGCCTTAGGTATCACACATGCACCCACTCGTTCTCTCTCGGTTTCATCTCGGGGTCTCTCTCTCTCTCTCCCTTCCTCCCTCTTGCTCTCTCTCTCTCTCCCTCGCACACACACACACATACCACCTCTCTTCCTCTTTGTGCTTGTCAAACCTAATTGATCTCCCGAGGTACCGGGATTGTATCTCGCTAGTCGTCAGGTCGCTCTTCGACACACGCCTAGGTCACTCTACCATGCATTAATTGTAACCAAGCCTTTCATCTATCTTTTTTTAAGCATACATTCATCCTCTCCGCCCCTCTCTAGATCGGTCGATCTCTGGACCCACCCTAGTCCTCTTTCAATCGATCTATCTAGATGGTACATGACCGACGCGCACACACAGACCCCCCTGGGTCATTTCTATCATAGAAACACACCAAACCTTTATCTCCTTGCATGACACGCACTTGATATCTCAACATCAATTGATCTCATCAAGATGTGTCGGGGCATGAACTGAATGGGATGTCAAAACTAAGATGGGAAGTGGCATGTAGTGGAGGCAAAGTGAAACTTTAAACGAACCATTTGTCTGTATGCATGTCGGACAAATTACAACATTGGAAATACAAGCATGGTCTAGCACCACATGCGAATGACACTCGGCGGAATGTTCAAATGAGGCATGCGGGAGGATGGACTCGACCGGAGGGTGGCATGATCGATGGAGAAGAGGGTTGGAGAGGAATGAGAAATAAGCAACGCCACATGATTATACTTGAACGGCTCAAATAAACATTAAGTTGTCTCGTTTTCCCTTCCGTCTTGGTCACGGAGTAAGATACTCCCTCCGTTTTTATTTACTCTACATATTAGGTTTGACTGAAGTCAAACTTCATAAAATTTGACCAAATTTATAGAAAAAATATGAACATTTACAATAGCAAATCTATATGATGTGAAAGTATATTCAATAATGAATCTAATGGTATTGATTTGTTATTGTATATGTTATTATTTCTGTCTATAAACTTTGTCAAAGTTTACAAAGTTTGACTTTGAGCAAAGCTAAAATGTGGAGTAAATAAAAACAGAGGGAGTACGCAGGGACTAGTATAGTTACTACTGCCCGAACATGGTAAGTTGGACCCCTAAATGCGGGCACGGACCGGGCACACCTCAATTATTCCTTCAAACAGTCGGACACCTAAATTAGCACACCATCTGGCTACTTAATCAAGTGTTACGCTTCACGAGTTGAAAAGGAAAAGGGTGGTACTGTACCCAAAACCACCACACTTAGGGCTAGGGTAACAACTTGGTACTGTACCACATTTGAACCATGGCACAAAAAACACCTGTTCTGCGCCTAATGCGTAATGCGGAGCACTGATGCTCGAATTTGGCCGGGAAAACAGGGAAACCGACATGTGGGGGACACCTGTCGGGATGATGTGGCGCAG
Organism: Thinopyrum elongatum; assembly: GCA_011799875.1. Classification (NCBI taxonomy): domain Eukaryota; kingdom Viridiplantae; phylum Streptophyta; class Magnoliopsida; order Poales; family Poaceae; genus Thinopyrum; species Thinopyrum elongatum. Next base: position 411,123,757 of record CM022303.1, read on the forward strand.
ATAGTCCAATGGAGGAGCTGGCCCACGACCTCCTCGCCACCGGCAACAGTTCAGGTGGGTCGTGGGGGCCAGCAACGTGGCGCAGCTCCTGCACCGCCTCTGGACACGGCGACCGCGGGGAGCGACACGCTCATCGTTGCTGGACACGCTCGGCTTCAGGGTGCCGAGGGTGGCATTAGCACTGTGGTACGACCAGCAGATCAACACCCGGCTTGTCGAGGATGCACGAGACGCCGAAGTGCGCATGCGCTGCGACGCATCCGTGGAGTGTTCTAGCGCGGCCAACTGCATCCCCAGGACCTGAGACCATGCCGGGTCGTCTTGCTTTTTCAATGACATGTGGGGATCGCATGTGAGCAAAGGGCATCTCCAACGTTGCCATGACTGCAGCTGACTACCCTGGCACACGAAAAACCCTCATCTCACGTCGTCGCACGGTGCGTTCCCAGTCGGCGCCAGCTGCCCGCATTCATGCCGTCCATCCGTATGCTGTCATTAAGGGGCTCGGTGCCCGAGGAACCAACTCCGGCGACTTAATGACCCATCCGGACGCTTGGCCTCACCGGAATGCGCTACTTAAAGCGGCAATGCCCAGCTAAAATCCACACCATAGCGCATCCTCCTGCTACCTGGCACCACATCCACCATGACCGCGAGCGCGAACGCTCTGCGGGAGAGCTTGTCTTCAGGGATGAAGCTCGACGTCACCGCCCTTGCTCAAGTCGCCACTCGCAACGCAATAGTGGCGTAGCCGGATGCGGACGCAACTGCACAAGCGGTGGCCACGCTGGCGGCCGACGACGGGAGCACCATCAGCCACGCGTCCTACTTGCCGCCGTCCAACGTTCGGTGGCACATGTGGCAGGTGAAGCGACGGACCGTCCACGCCCATCATCATCGACCTCACGTCCACCGGCACCGCCTAGGTCGGGGGCTCCTTCGAGGATGAGTAGGGCATGGGAGGCGGCAGGGCATGGTGTGCCAACTGGCCGGTCCGTCTCCCGTGTTCTACTCTTCCTCGCCGGAGGCCACACCTTCACTTCACGGGTCTTGAACCCCGACCCCATACATGGAGATGGCAGATGGAGGACATCGGTCGCCGCCGTAGAATAGGTTTAGGGTCGGGTTTCTTTTATTTTTCTGTCCTATAAAAGTTTGAAATGTAATGAAAATCTTCTGTGTTTGCATGAATCTCATCCGGTGTATATGAACTTTCACAATAATAGTAAGATATATTGTAGGAGTATGAAAATATATGGAATGATGATTCATTTTTGTGTGTATAAACTTAGTAGGTTTGACCCGAGACAAAGCTAACATGTGAAGTAAATAAACACATAGGGTCTACATACACAATTTATCTTAGGCACTCCAATAGTACGTCCACTACACATTCACGCATTTCACATGTTTCTACATCTACAGGAACCTACGAAAGGGTTAACGTAAATTTCCTCTCTCTCCCCCCCTGATATTCATGGTGGTGGGCCTCCCTCCCCCCAATCTCCAATCAACAGCCCACACATTTCACATTACGTTAATTACGTAACTGGGATTATGTAGGTGTAGCATTACTTGTCCTAAAAAAACCAACTAAGCCAACCTCCCAGCATATCACGCGGGAAAAGACCCGGCCGCGCCGTTTTAGTCGGGATTACTGGATTACTAGTAGTAGTATCGATGGATCGCGCGAAGCACCAAGTTTAAAAGGAAAAAAGCCGGTACACTCATAGCACGCCCGTCGCGGTCGCATTGCACCCCTCACACGGTCGGTCTTGCACACGACTCACGCAAACAGAACGCGCTTCGGCTTGCCTCTTCACTGACACGTGGGACCGCACTTGAAGAAACCGGCCATGCGCCAAACTCCCCCACCCACCACGCGAAAATTCCCCCCAAATCCCAAATTCAACCGCCCTTCAGCCAACTAGCCAATAATATTCCCCAAACCCCCCTCCCCCCGGCCCCGTCCACTCCATTCGCTCCGCCAAAGCCGCCCTCCCCGCCACGCCGATACATCGGCACCGTAGTTCATCGAGGGGACGCACGGCGATCCTCTCGCTCCCATAGTATGCTCTCGTACACTGGTACAGCAAGGTACTATACAAACGGTTTTAGCCCCTTTCCGCGACGGTGTTCTGAACCGTCACCTAGTGAGTGACTGCGATAGGGGGGTCCTTCCCACATGACCCAGAAACCGTCGGGGATATGCCCTCCAGGTACACACGCTCGGCAAAATGAGGTCATGTGCGACCGGCGAGCGATCAAATACGGTTATATGTACAGTTGTGCTAAAAAAAATACAATTATACAGGCCAAATTGTTTCCGGTCGTAAGTACATCCCACACAGTCAGTCCCCGCTAAACGTTTCCGTTCGTATGTACGTTCCACACAGTCAATCCAAGGAATACATTTCCGTTAGTATGTACATCCCACACAGTTAATCCAAGAAGTATGTTTCCGTTCGTATATACATCCCACACAGTCACTCCAAGGAAAACATTTCCGTTCCCAGGTACATCACACACAATTTTCCCCATTAAATCATTTGTGATTGCGTTGCCATTGCACACGATATTAACAATTTCATCATTTGCGTTATTGAATGCGTCACACACGGTGCGTAGAAGAAACTGTGTGGCAAAGGCTGTCCATCAAACACACTTTTTATGTGGTAAACGTTTGCGCAAGGTGGCCTAACGCAAACAGTTTTCAAGAGGATGTCGTGTGTGATTGTTCATTGATCCAACACGGTTTATTCCTAGAAACTGTGTGCGTTGCCTGGGGTCATCGCCCACGGTGTTTTCTCATTAACCGTTTGCAATTGAAAAACCCAATTAGCAGGCTAATTGCCCTATTATTAATAATCCATTTAATAATCTAATTGACATTTCATATTAAGCACACAATATATTTCATTTCCATATTAAGGAAGCAGGATTTCATAATTGAAATACATCAGAGTACAACATCATATAGCTTCAGCACTCAGCTACCCCATTACACAACTGCACCAGCACCAAGTTTCACATGCAACATCTATAAACTTTCGAAATTAGCATCATAGACGATACATAGACAGATGCATCTCATCTGGAAAAACTGCTGAAGCAGAAGGCAAATATTGGGCCTTAATTGATGTTGAAGGTCTTTGCAACTTTAGGCCAGTGCCTGTGGATGATTGACCGTCCATCCTCCATCCTCTTCAGGAACACTTCAATATTGAACTGTGGGTGTTGTATGAAAACCTTCCTCGCCTCCTGACCATATAGGTGGTTTGAGAGGTAATCATCAGTGAACTACTTTGGAAAGGCCTGAAAACAAGGATGTGCATAAATATCTTCTCTAGATTTGAAATGGCGCAAAGGAATTAAAAAGACAAGATATAACAGTTAGTACCATCCCGTAGTGAGCTGATGTCTTCTTCATTGTGCAGACAAAGATCTAAATTTCATCTGGAAAACCTCTGATAGCAGGACCTACATGTGCAAGACCAAATTGTTAAAAACCTAATATTTAAAAACAAGAAGTGGAAAGGTGTGTTATTAACTGCAACAGGCCTAATATTTAAAAACAAGCAAACGTAGTCATTCAAACTTGTATTGTGCAGGTCTAAGTACACTAGTTATTGGACCTTTTTGGATCCATGGGTTAGAGTTAGTTTGAGCTAGTTTGGGCTCAAATAGCCCTAAAGTATCCAAACATGAGGGCTAGTTTGAGCTAGTTGCGTCAAACCCACCCAAAACAACTATCCCATCCAAGAGGTGCTGTTTGGGGCTAGTTCTCCTAGTGCATTTATTGTCAATCTAACACTGTCATCCAAACACCTCTTTGGCTATTTAGTTCAGGGTTAGTCATTGTTTAGTATCATTGTTATTTAGGAAACGTAGGGTAGCGTAGGATTTATTCTACCTTGACTTGTACTCCAAGATGATCATGTACTCCTATATATATGCCCACGAGGCTCAAGCAATACAATCAACTATTCCACCAATCTCTCTCTCTCCCTTTTAACTGTCATGAGCTAGAAACTAACTCTAACCTCTAGCTAAGTTAGAGTATCCAAACAGTGCCATTGTTAAATCAAATGGAAAGGCGTGTTCAATACTCCCTCCGGTCCTTTTTACACTGCATATAAGAATTGTCTGAAGTCAAACTTCATAAAGTTTGACCTTATTTATATGAAAAAATATCAACATCTACCATGCTAAAGTTATACAATATGAAAATTTAAGTCATGACACATGTACTGATATTTATTTCATATTGTGAATGTTGGTATTTTGTTCTATAAAGTTGGTCAAACTTTACGAGGCTTGACTTTAGACAAATCTTATATGCGAACTAAAAAGATTCGGAGGGAGTTCAACATGCTTAACAACAACCAAATATAGTCATTCATAGAGCTATTGTTAAATTTGGTATTGATGAAATTGAACTGCACAGTTCATACTAGCACATATACAACATCACACTGTTAATAGCTGAAATAAACAAGGCATACTACGAACAACCAAAGATGGCAATTGAAACTGGACATATGCTAACTACAAACAACCGAACAACCATAAACCATAGAAATAAACAAGTCGTAATGCAAACAAACAAATATAGCAATAAATACTGGACAGGTTCTCACTACGAAAGGGGTTCGAGAAAACAAATCATGGGTTTCCTCACTTGTCACAGATTGGCTCCTCCTCATGGTCGCCGTCGATGAGGTCTGACTTGCCAGCTGAGGATCCCAAGCCAGCGTCGCAGAACGTGTCCTTCAGAAATGACAAAAGGGGCTCCATGGCGATGAAGGATGGAAAATTGTTCATAACGAGCCGCAGGAGATCAGCGGTAGGGCCATCGATGAGATCGACGGCTGTCAAACCCGAAGGGTTGGGGGTGGGCAACTTAACCTGTGACATAACCCGCGACAAGCCATCGGTGTCGACGACCTCGATGTCGTAGCCGGCATCCGCGACATGCCAGAATACTCTAGCTCGCTGATTGAAAGCCTCAATCCAGGTCCAGTCATCATCATCAGCTTCCTCGGCGGCCACCTCGCCGACGTCGGGCAAAGAGGCCGCGGTAAAGCTCTTTTGGGCCATTCGCTCCTCGAGCTCCCCGGGAAGCGTAGCCGGGCTTAGGCTACGACGCTCTAGAGTGGGGGAGGGGGGTGGGGATGGGGATCTGTGGGAAAGGGGGCATTTCGCAGGCGTCATCTAAGAAACTCAGGGTGGCAAGGGTATGTATATCGGTGGGTAAATTGCATGGGCAGACCGGCAGAGGTTGATGATGGAGGTGGCGCGGCGGCGGCGGCAACCTAGCTAGGTTTTGAGCGAGGGAGGGGTGGTGTGTATGTGTGTGAGCGGGGGATTTGGGGTGAGTGAAGAATTTGGGGTGTGTGTGTGGAGGGGTTCCAAGGAGGTGTTTGAGGAAATGCCGCGGGTACTGAAAATTTTACTAGGCGGGAGTAAAATGGCGGGGCTACCAAAAATTTGGATCAAGGTATTGAAGCAGAGCGGGGCGGGAGTAACGAACTTCACAGACGGTTAAAACATAATAATCGTGTGCTATCAAACAGAAAAACACTCCAGCCGAGAAGATATTTTTGAGATTGCGAGGGATAGAGGCGGGAGTAAAATGCCGGGGCTACTGAAAATTTGGATCTACTGATTGAAGCAGAGCGGGAGTAACAGACATCGCACACGATCCAGACATACTAATCACGTGCTATCAAACAGATAAACCATCTACGTTGGTAGATATTTTTGAGATTGCGAGGGAGTAGATATTTTCGAGAGGGGGAGGGAAGCCTCGTGGAGCCCAATCTACTGTGATCATGTGGTTGACAGGGGTAGGGGCGCGGCACACAGGTAGTCCTAGGGAACCATGTCTGTTTCATACCCGATCGTAGATGGTTGCTGCGTCCGACTCGTCTGCTGTTTATACATTTGGCCAAAAAAATGCGGGAAAGGGTCAGAACACGAACACACTTGCATGTGGACCAAATATATGTATGAAAATGGTGGTTTGATGTTCAAATACCCAATGCACAACTTTGATGTGGCACCTGTCGCACAAAGCGCACGTTATTATTGCTAGCCCCCCCCCCCAAACACACACACACACACACTTCGTGTTGCCGGGAGGGGAATCCTAGCTATGAACGCATGCCCCCAAATAGCTAGGTCTGACATCTCACCATACTGTAACACAAAACCGAAAGGAATACATCAACCCCCCTCCCCCCTTTACTTCCGATCAAATGTGGACCGTGTGCGGGCCCACAGATGTGTTCTTCTGGCGTTAGATGGGTGAGACCCCACTTACCAACCACACCTGCGGGTGGCCTGATGTGTGTGTGTGTGTGTGTGTGAAAATGATGTGCTATGATATTTAAATAACCAAATCACAAATTTGATGTGGCACATGTGCATCGCAAATTAACCGGGAATCCTCGACCCCACGGAGGCTCATCTATTACGAAGTAGTACTGTGCCCCCCCCCCCCCCCCACACACACTTTGAGTCGGTGGGAGGGGGCATCTCACCAAGGCGTATTGTAAGACTGACCAAGAAGAATCACCACCTTGGTCGTATAACCTGTCTTGTTTGTTGGGTCAAAGTCATGCATTAACGTTCCACACGAGGCCCCACAAAATAGGCTAGCTTGTCGCCGATAACCACGCGAGGGAGTGCCTGAAGACAACCACTGTGTGCATGTGGCCCAAACATATGTATGAAGTGTCATGTGGTGTTTGAATATACCCAATGCACAACTTTGATGTGGCCACGTGCTTTTGGAACCGGAAAGTCCCCACACGGAGCGAGGGTTCACGACGCGTAGTATACTATATATATAGGGATTCATGTGTATGCGAGCCCTCGAACTTAGGTCTCGAATCTCACCATGATCGACGTACGACTATACGGTAACGTGACCCAAGAGAAGAAGAATCCACCCTGGTAACCTCTCTCGCGTTGTTGGTCGAAGTGATGGACGTCCACGTGGGCCCATGAATATATAGGCCGTCGGTGATAACCAACTGAGGGAGAGTGTGCAAAGACAACCACTGCATGTATGTGCCCCAAACATATGTATGGACATGCGTGATGCATTCATATATGTTTGAATACCAAAGGCACAACATTTTGATGTGGCGCATGCATGCGTCGAAAAACGCACAGTCCCCACATAGATCTGATTCATGATGTGTCGCGTGCTCCCCCCCCCCCCACTTCGGCCTGTTGGGAGGGATTCGTGCATACACATGCGCGCGAAGTATAGTTGCATGTATCGAACCATATAAGATGAACTAAAATTTAATCCCCTCCTAATTATAAGTCAAATTAACCTCTATCGCTGTCAGTCGAAGTGATTGACCAAGCGGGCACACAGAGATGGACGAAGCATCTCACCGATAACCCCATGAGTGAGTGCTAGAGGACAACCGCCATCGCTTGCTTGTGGGCCAAACACATGTATGGAGATGTGTGGTTGTGATGTTTGAATACCTAATATATATGCAGAACTTTGGTGTGGCACCTGCCTCGGAAACCTTTAAGTCCCCCACACGAACCGAGGTTCATGACACGTAGTATATATATGTTGCCCCCCTCCCCTCTTCGACGCGTAATATATACTCCTACGTACCGTAAAACACCCCGAAAATAACCCTCCTTGTTTGTCAAATTACCTTTCTCGTTGTGTCATATATTAGATGGACGATGACCTCGCGGGCCCATGGAGGGAAGAGTCGCAGGCGAATGAGTGACAACCATCGTCTGCATGTGGCCTAATGTGTTAGTGATGTTTTTAATACCCAATATGGACAACTTCTTTGCGGCACCTGCCTCAGAAACCGAAAAGTCCCCACACGGAGCGAGATCGATTCATGATGTGTGTGTAGTATATATGTGCTACCCCGGCCCCCTCCTCCCCTCTTCGACGCGTACTATATACTCCTACCACAACACAACCCAAAAAGAAACCTCCTTGCTGGGTCAAAGTGATGGAGGACAACCTCGCGGGCCCACGGATGGAAGCATCGCACGCGAGTGAGTGTCCTATATGACGCGTAGTATTGCCCTCGGCCACCCTCTTCAACGCGTACTATATATATACTCCTACCGTACGTATAACAAAAAGTAAAAAATGACCATCCTTGTTGGTCAAATTAACTTCTCTCATCGCATGTCATAGTATAGGACGGCGACCTCGTGGGCCCACACGAGTGAGTGTCCTAGGACCACCGCGTGCATGTGGCCCAAAGATGCATGTCAAACTTTTTCTGCAGCGAACATGCGACCAAAGGAGTTTAGTGTTGAAAATTGAAAAAAATAGATAACATCTGTCCATTTTTTATACATTGATTGATTTCCCAGGGATTTAAATGTGCAAAAATCAAATTTGATCTACATGAGACCCGTGATAGTGCACGAAAATGGATTGCAAAATCATATGTGTACGTGTCCCTGGGTGCATGTTTAGTCCCCATGCAAGAAATTTCTAACATCTAGAATCTTGATTTTAAAATCCAATAAATCCAAAACTAAGTTGAAATTCATGAAACTTATCATGGTGTCATATGGACACCAATAGACTGTGATATTTTTTTTTCAAATTTGAGACAAGTTTTGATATAATCTTCTTACATGAAGGAAATTATAAATAATTATCAACCAATATCGCAAACGAACTCTTTATTCGAACCGTGTGCATTAGACCAACAATGTAAGTGCCGTGCTTTGGTTAAGCAATAAAGCGGAAGAATTAATCATCAAAAAGGAAAAATCAATATAATACGTGCCGCGCACGCGTCCCGTGTGCCGTACGAACATGCGTGAGTTGATGAGACGCATGCTAGCAGGCAGATCGGGAGGAAGAGGCATGCGCGTGTTCGCTACGCACTCACCGTGGGGTGTGCTAGTAGCTGTGTGAAATGACGGTAGGCGTGCCAGCAGTCCGCTGCGCAGGCTCACCGGGATTTTCTCAGTTCTCATGACATTCATTTGAGGATAATAACGCTAGAAGGATATGCATCCAACCATGCAAACACTAGCTTCGTCACATACTTCCTGTTGAATGCGAGAGTACTATTGTCCATGAGGATTAAGTTTTTTAACAAAAACTTTCCCACGGATGGACACGTTGAACAGCATAAAAAGAAGTTTCAGGTGAACAAAAGGGCTTCTGAATGTGCTCGGCTTCTATTTACAACAACTTGTCTTCATGTACGAGTAGATTTTCTGGTCCAGGATCTTGATTTTATGGATCAGACCGATCCATTTTATTGTGACTGCCAAAAACTTTATTGTCCTATTCAATCTAGATTGTGTGTAAACCTGATGAACAATTAATCAATCGAGCTTTTGTACCTTCTGTAAGCTGGGGTTAGATATTGCTGCCCTTTTGAACTAGGCTTTGACCCATATTTTCTTTCATACAAACCAAAGGTTCTATCAAGAAGCCTCATGGTTCCGAGAGGGAACTTGGTCACATGATCCGTGTGCGAAATGACATACGCTGTATCTTCCCGCCTTGATTTATTTTACAGAGGTAACATGCAACTGTGCTAAACATATGAAGTTATTCAGGGTTCGTTTTGCCTTTTTATAAATTGATTTTCCTAGGCATTTTTAACAAATAGCCACCACGTTATTATCGCAAACTGTCGTATTAGTCCAATCATGGGTGTTCAACTAACCATTTACTACCGCGGGCAGCTGTTTGATTAGATGGGATGACTGTGAGCAGTCCGCCGCGCATGCCGCGAGCGCTGCAATTTATTGCTGGTTTTGGACTTTTGTTTCAGCCACCTCGGGAAGGTATGTAGAACAGTCCTCTGTTCTCATCTACAAGCACCGCCGCCGAGGATAGCCGCCTACTGCAAGATGGAGGACGAGCCGGCCAACAAGCGGGGGCGGGTCAAGCCAGAACCGCAAGAGCCTCCGGCGAACATGGACTTCATCAGCAGCCTCCCCGACGAGATGTTGGTAACCATCATATCCCACCTCCCCATCAAATATGGCGTGCAGACCACTGTCCTCTCATGACGGTGGCGCCCCCTCTGGCACACCACCCCCCTGGACATCATCGTCGACCACGAGTTCTATAGCGGGGCGCAGCAAATCCTGGACGCATTGTCCCACGTCCTCGACACGCACCCTGGGCCGGTCAGACGCCTTGCTATCGGCAGGCTCAATCCCCACAACAAGACCGAACCCAGGTTGCACTACTGGTTCCTATCCCCAGCCCTGGATCGGCTCAAGGAGCTCAGCCATCATGGTAGACGTCCTTGCTCGCTACCGCCATCCGTGTTCCACCTCGCGCCCACGCTGCACCGCGCTACATTCAGGAGGTGCATTTTCCCCCGGATCGATGCCGCGCGCGCTCTTCATCTCCCTAAACTTAAGCACCTCGAGCTCATTGTCATCCGCATCTCGAAGGAGGATTTGGACCGACTGCTCGTCGGCTGTACAGTGCTCGAGTACCTTCGTCTTCATGCGATGGATGGGTTCAGTAGCCTCCACATCACCTCAATGAATGTCCGTGCGATTTATGTGCATTGCTGGCGCCGCCCAAGGCTGTCAGTTGAGGTGTTTCATGATATTTTCATTGAGAATGTGCCTTTCCTCGAGAGATTGTATGTACATGATAAATTAGGTCCAGCAAGAATCAGGGTCATTCACGCACCAAAATTGACAGTGTTGGGCTATTCATGTGCTGAATTCAACGAACTTGTTACTGGATCATTATCCGTTCAGGTACAACAGTCTTCTTCTTCACCTTCTTATATATTATCGGACAACACATTTTATCTAATTGTTGTTGATCTATATGTTCGCCTGTCATCCAAAAAATGATTCCCACAAGCTTGACCCGGCCTCTGCGCACAGTGAAGATCTTGGCACTACAATCTGTCGGCCCTGATCTGGATGAAGTTGTTAGATTCCTTAGGTGCTTTCCTTGCACGGAGAAGCTATACATCGAGGTGATGCTCCTTTCCTGTTAATTGTTAACCACAACGGAGCTCAATTTTTTGTTACTTTTACCCATGATTACAATGACAAATGTTGAATGATTTCTAAAGGAAATTTGGAGGATTTCAATACATATATTTTTTGAGATGCTAGTGTTGTACGCGTTTTATTCCTTCGCCCGACATGCTTTCGTGATAAAAGTTTGTCATGAAAGATTGAAGGCGGCATTTCACTCTTTTCGTGTATTTAAAAAATCTTGCAAATCAAAGAGGCCCGAAGTGTTCAAATCTGCAGCTATGCACTAATATGTTGTCTTTGTTTGCAGATACTAGCAGGCTCGAAAGTAGAAAATGTTGGGGAATATAACAATCCCATTGAATGCCTTGATCTTCATCTCACAGAAATTACTTTTAACGAGTACCAAGGCACCACACCAGAAATTAAATTCGCCAGGTTCTTTGTTGAGAAAGCAAGGTTGCTCAAGGTAATGAGGTTTGCCCTATATTTACTGCGCAGAAGTGAATGGATTGCTAAAGAGCGCAGGCGTCTACAGCTGAATGGAAAAGGCTCTGCACAAGCTGAATTTGAGTTTGTAACTTCATATGACAGATTATTCGAAAGTCACTGTATCAAGCCGCTATATGACTTCTTGGTGGCTGATCCTTTCGCAGAAATAATGCATGAAAAAGATTCTGAAGAAGATGAATTTTATGTGTCTGAATAGTTTGATTCTTGTAATCTTTGAATTTGGGCCTTGTAATGCTGGAATTTGAACCTTGCAATATTTATTGTATTTGTTATATAACATAATTGGATGTTTAATTTGGTCTTGCAATCATATCCTGTTACATGTATATATATGCTGTTCTTCTGTACACAGAGCATAGATGTTCTGCAGACAGAGCATATCACATCGCACACGGACCACACTAGGTAACCCGTCGGTGATGAATTCATCAAACGCAAACGGTTATATACCAGCAAGCGTTTGCCCACAACACACACGGCTTATTCCATCACAAACAGCTCGGATGGATCAACTGTATGCCACGTATCGCACACGCAACTATAATCTGATTCGTGCTTGATGTCTTAGCCATCGCTCGCACAGTTCGTCTTATTTGCCACGTATCACTGTGCCGGCCTCTGCTCGCGTCCCTCGGTGCACTCTACTCGCCGTTAGGTGCCACAGCGCGCTCTGCTCACCGTTAGGCGCCGCGGCGCGCTCTGGTCATGTCTGTCGGTGCGCTCTGTTGTCCGTCGGTGCACTCTGCTCGCATACCTCCACGTGCTCGGCTTGTGGACAGCTTTTCCTTGCGTGTTCAACTGCTATATGCATATATATGGTTGCTCGCCGTTGAGGCGCCGCGGGGCGCTCTGCTCGTGTCCCTGCGCGCGTGCTCTGCCAGCGGTTTGGGCCTGCGCATGATCACGTTGGGGGCCCATATGCATGCGGTTGTGCCGCGTGCATTGCCACGATGCAGTTACGTGTGGCACAATGGAGTTACACGCTGCATATTAGAACTGCCATTCGGGCATGCGGATATTCCAGTCCGTCCGGCTTCCCCATTAATTCCCGTGGCCATTATAACCTTAGTCCCTTCAACCTTTTGATCTCGCCCCACAACACAACAAACACACCCACGATGAGACATACAGAGAGGATATCTAGCGGCACTCCAATGGAGTTCGGCGAGCATAAAGTTGAGACCCACGCGAGGGAGACGGATCTCATGGTGGTGTACACCATCGACCCGGCCGTGGTAGAGGACTACATCAACACCGTGGAGTAGTTGCTTGCTGGAGACAAGTACAAGGTGGTCGGCATCGACCTCTAGTACACCGCCGGTCTTCCCGGCAAATATCAGAAGGTTGCCGTTGCCCAATTGTGCGTGCGTCATCATGTCCTCATCTACCACTACTGCATGGCCACAGAGCCTTGCGCATTTTTCGCCAGGTTTGTCAACAACACCGACTACAAGTTCACTACGGTGGAAACCACCGACGATGTAAAAGCGCTCAGGTTTACGGGCTTGGCCTGCAAGAACCTTGTCAAAATCCGTGAGCACTACAGGGTCTGGGGCAGCACGAAGAAGGACTCCCTAGTTGGACTCGCCTCGGCCATCATCGACCCCTACTACGAAAAGATGAAGCAGAATGCCACGAGAACAAGTCCCGTATCCTGGCACAGGGCCTGGATGCGGCAACTGGATGAACCTCACCTTAGGTTCGTGGCCAAGAGCGTGTACACATGCTACGAGATGCACAGGCGGATCGTTGACATGAGGAAGTGCCTCGTTACCGAAATCGACGAGGCCAGATCGAGCCACAAGCAGAGCAGTAGCGGCAAGCGTCACAAGAAGTAGATGATGATCAGATGATCGTTTATCCTAATTAATTATGTGTGTAATATATAGTTGACTTTGGTGTGTGGAAATGTCATGTGTGTAGTAGCCACCTATGTAATTATGCATGTAATAGTTTACTTTGGTGTGTGCAAATGTCATGTGTGTAGTAGCCACCTATGTAATTGGATGTTTAATTTGGTTACGCAACCATGTCCTTATAAGTGTGTATATATATGTTGTTGTTCTGTATGCAATCCCAACGCACAACACACACGTCTTATTAGCAGCAATCGTCTGTGTTATTATCGGTATTCGCACACATTTCTGATTACAGACCTGTTTGCCACGTATCACACACATCTTGTTAACTTGAACCATTTCTGTTATCTTGGCTCAATGCAAACAGTTCATCCGAGTGAACTGTTTGCCCTCTATCGCACACACCTTGATCTGGCTAACCGTTTCTTTTTTTCCGCCTAATCACAAACAGTTCATCCGAGTGAACCGTATGCCGTATATCACACACACCTTCATCCGGCTACCCGTTTCTGTTCTTCTGCCTCATCGCAAACAATTCATTGAACTGAACCGTATGCCCCTCATCGCACATGCAACTAAATTCAGAACCGTGTGTGATGCATCCGTCATCGCAAACATTTTGCATCTTTTTTAACCGTTTTTTCACATCACCGTTTGCGATTATTACGTCACACACAGTTTTGTCGAAGGGTCTCTAATTGTAGTGCCGCGTTAGGAACATCCTGCAGAAGTGGTAGACTGCTGTCCTCTAGCCACGCCACCACCGCTGGCGACGTTCTTGTGGAGACGCACGGTGGTCAGCTTCTCCCACGGTACGTGCATTCTAGACTGAGGCCCCGTGCATGTCAGAGTAGCGCTAAATGTTAACTGATAGACGCTGTTAATCTCACTGTTTGCCGAAATAGTTTACAGTCAATATGCTCTGCTTAAGAAGCTTCATTGCCCTGTTCTGCACTCAATCTGCTTAGCTGAGATGGCATGCCACGCGCGATTAGTTGCTAAAATATCCTGCCATATATTTATTGTGACGTAGATTGCCATGGTCTAGTAGCCAATCTGTTAGGTGAAATAGCTCTACACCGTTTTATACTCGATATTTGTTGCTGAGATGGCCTTCGATGATTGTGTGCTCGGCCTCATTGACTGCTGAAACAGCCTGCCATAATTTAGCACTCAAATCTATTTGCTGAATTAGCTTTACATATATTTCGTTACTTAGATCTGCTTGTCCAAATATCTTGCCATTGCTTTAGACATCGACCTAGGTATTTTTTTTCTGGAATTCATAAAAAAGCATATATGTTTTTCCTGTAATATCTAGTAGAAGAACTAATTTGTATGTCTAACAGATGGACAGGACTTGGATAACTTCTGCTCGAAGATTCTCCGCTGCATATGTCGAGGGGGTTGAAAACTTCATGAACTTTATCAGAGCTGAGTACGGTGGTCCGAAATCAGATGTGCTCTGCCCGTGTTGCAGTTGCATGACTTCAGTTACAAGACCCCAGTCAACTATGCAAAATCATCTACACTTGTATGGGATGTCGGTCACATATACTAGGTGGGTTCATCATGGTGAAGCTGTGAACGTCAATGTTACTGACTATGTGGAAGCAGCAGATCACCATCTTGATCTGCCTGATGCTCAGGTGGAAGAGGAGGAGGAGGTGGTGGTGGCGGAGCCAGTGAGTTTGACCAACATTGAAAAAATGCTACGAAATGCTCGCGCATTTCATGAACTTTCACCTGCAGAAGAAAAACGGTGGGCCCGCATGTTGGAACAATGCAAAATGGCTGTCACCCCAGGAAATAAGTTGTCAGTATTCTCAGCTATGGTCACCTTTCTTCAGGTGAAGACATCTGAGCGGATGACCAACAAATCATTCGATGCGATGTTGGCAGCTTTCCGCAAATCTTTCCCAGATGCGTCTGAGCTGCCACACACCTACAGTAAAATGAAGAATTTCCTTCGTGCAGTTGGAATTGGATATG
The DNA here is from genome assembly GCA_011799875.1 of Thinopyrum elongatum. NCBI lineage: Eukaryota > Viridiplantae > Streptophyta > Magnoliopsida > Poales > Poaceae > Thinopyrum > Thinopyrum elongatum. The sequence goes on from CM022303.1 coordinate 411,139,113, forward strand.
ATATGATCCATGTTTGTAAGAAGAATTGTGTTCTGTTTCGAAAGGATTATGCCAACTTAAGTGAATTCCCAAAATGCAAATCATCAAGATGGAAAGATGGCGATGCTGTGAAGAGGATTCCTCATAATGTTCTGAGACATTTTCCAATTATACCAAGATTGCAGAGGTTGTTTCATGATGCTGAAACAAGAGAGGATGTACTATGGCATTCTAGGAACCAGGAGTACAGAGATCAGAATGTAATGAGCCATCCATCTCATGGTAGTGACTGGAAAAGCTTCAATCAGAAACACAAAAAGTTTGCTGCTGACCTGAGAAACATTAGACTTGGCTTAGCTACAGATGGATTTAACCCATTTGGCCACCAGAGCGTCACATATAGCATGTGGCCAGTGCTTGTTATCCCTTACAACATGCCTCCAAATGTCTGTACCAAAGAATCAAACTACATGATGGCCTTGCTCATCCCAGGTCCAAAAAGTCCTGGAAAGGATTTTGATTTATTCATGGAGCCTCTTGTGGAGGAACTTCAACAGCTATGGAGGGGTGTTCTCACTCGAGACATATATAGCAGCCCACCAGCTGATTTCTTTCTGCGTGCTGTTATAATTTGGTGCATCCATGATTATCCGGCTTTGGGCACTATGTCAGGGTGAACGACACATGGTTACAATGCATGTATTCACTGTGACAAGAATCCGCTGTCATACGCAATACTTAGCAAGATCTGTTACATTGGACACCACCGTTTCCTTGCCAAGGACAAGCCGTGTCCTACAAAATACCTAAGACATGTGTTCAATGCAAAGCATGAAAACTGTGATGCGCGAAAGAGGCTCACCAGCGATGAGTTGCAAGTGGAATTAGAGAAGGTTAGGCATATTACACCAGGAAACCATCCTGATAATGGTAGCGGGAAAAGGAAGCATGGCAGGGCAGAAGAGAGATTATTGTTTACCCGCAAGTCCACTTTGTGGGACTTGGAGTATTGGAAAGATTTGGATCTGCAGCATAATCTTGATGTGATGCACATCGAGAAAAATATATGTGACAGCATTATCGGCACACTTCTTAATATTGAAGGCAAGACGAAAGATACCTTAAAATCTAGGATTGATTTGACACACCTGGGTATCAGAAAGGTTTTGTAGGTGGAAGATGAAGGTAAAACACGGGATATGGCACCAGCTGTGTACGTCTTGGACAAGGTAAAAAGAAATGAATTCTTCAAGGTCCTGTCACATGTGAGATTCCCACATGGATTTGCTTCCAACCCTGAAAGGAGAGTCAGTGCAGATGGAAACAAGGCACAAGGGTTGAAAACTCATGACTGCCACGTCCAACTTCAAAGGGTTTTACCTGTTATCCTTAGAGGATTGGGCCGCCCTACCTTATACAGAGCAGTTACAGAGTTGGGACAATTCTTCAGGGAACTCTGCAGTAGAAATATCAGGATAGATGCTTTGGAGCGTCTTAGAGACAAGATACCAACTATCCTATGCGACCTTGAGAAGATATATCCTCCTGCCTTCTTTGATGTGATGGTGCATTTGGTTGTTCATCTACCTGATGAGCCACTACTTAGAGGTCCAGTACAGTATGGCTGGATGTACCCTATTGAAAGGCGGCTAGGCACTTTCAAGGGCTATGTTAGGAACAGAGTGAGACCTGAGGGTTCCATTAGAGAGGCCTACATTGCTACAGAAGCATTGCCATTCTGCTCAAAATACATTGAAACAGCTGATTAGCTTAGCAAAGAGGTGGGTGAAGACAATCCCGAGCTCAATTTTTTTGATTGTTCTGTTCGAGTTACATGGAAGAGTCGACAAGATGACAAACCTAAAGATTTGGACAAAATGGTTTGGTATGTGTTGAATAACTGTCCTGAGATTCTACCTTATATCGAGTAAGTGCTAAGTACTGCAGCTTATACATCGTAATCTACTAAACTTGAAGCACATTCTTATATATTTAGATGTTTGACGCGATCACTATGTTGTGCAGCATCTACAAAAAGGAGTTACTGCCGCAAAATCCAAGAAACAGTGACAAACTGGTTATGGCAAGATTTGCGAAATGGTTCAAGAGCCATGTAAGCTTTTGAATTGCACTGTCAGTTTTTTTAATATATTGAGTACATAAGATGATCAGCTTGTCTATTTTCTAACCATAGGTTAAGAAGATGCGGGAGGATGGGCAGGCAGTTAATGATGCCCTTTACGCACTAGCAATGGGTCCTGATACTCGGGTAAGACATTATGAATCTTGCGTTGTTGGAGATGTGCACTACAACACCCTTGCGCGCGACGAAGGCAGGAAGACACAAAACAGTGCCATCATGAGCACGGATAAGTACGGCGAAGAGACAACTGAAATGTATGCTAACATAACAGACATTGTTCAGTTGCAGTATATCTCCAGTTTCGAGGTTCATCGGTGTGTGGTTCTGTTGTATTGTCGTTGGTATAACCTGTTTTCCAGGATCGCAAAACCCAGAGCTGATGATTATTTCAAATCCATCAATGTCAAGGTGGCGTACCAGACTGATGAGCCTTTTATTTTGGCAAATCAAGCAACACAGATATTTTTCTTGGAAGATAGATATGCACGTAGCGATGACTGGAGAGTATTGCAAAGGTTTGAGCAGAGGAATTCGTTTAATGAAGTTGCACAACAAGATGATGCTTACACTGCTCCTCATGTAGAAGATTCCACAGATGTTCCTAATATCTTTGAGAACCATCACGTCAATGACGCTGGCGAAAAGATTGCCTGTCGGGCTGTGGACATACGAGAGTTGATCAATAAGACGCCAATGTTCGAGGACATTGAGGATGAAGAAGAAGATGACACTGGGGGGAATTACGATTCAGACTGATACACATGGCGAAGATGTTGACGCTGCTGCTGCGGATGATGATTAGATTGCTTTTGTCGTATTTTCCTGTCAGAAGATGACTTTTTATCTACTATGTGAAATTGTGTTTGCTATGACAACTGAAACCTGATGAATTTGTTGTTTAGTATTTTGCTGTGAGAACACCACTTATTATGTATGTTGATTTTTGTTTGGTGATTGTATGACGACTAAAACATGATGACATTGTTGTTTAGTTGTACTCATATTTGGTTGTGAAACTTGTATTTGATGACATAGTTTGCTGTTGGACTGCAATTTGCTCTACGTCTTCGAATGGGAACGAAGTTGACCCGACAGGGCCTCTGCTAATTTATTTATTTATTAGCAAAAGGGCCTCTGCTATTTATTTATTTATGAGCAAAAGGGGATACCCCCCAATTTTCATTAATAGAAATCATTAGATGTTCACAACACTATGCCCAGCCTGCTAAACAGGTTTCATTCATTACTAGTTTCAGCAAAGTGCTCATGTCATAGCCACTGAAGACATCACGAGTGCTACATACACTGCAAATAAAGAGACAATCATCCTACAGAGCACATTGATTTTGCCCATTATCTTCACAAGCTCTTTCATCTCCTCATTGCTGTCAAGGCCGTTCAGCAGCTGTTGCTTGGCCATGATCAGAGGAACTGCATCTTTAACCTTCTGCTCTGCATCTTCCTCTTCTACCGTTCCTTCAGTTACTTGTCCAACACCCCAACCTGCAGGTATTGGGATTCCTCACCTAACCAAATAATCAGCATAGTTCCATTCCCCCACATCAGCAACTTCCCAGAAATACAAATCACACGAATCTTCCCTTTTCTGCATGAATCAAATTGGAAGATCATCAACCAAACTATTAAAAAAAATCAGCAAATGAAAGCAGTGGAACAACACTTGAACATATTATTACCCCATGATTCGGGCATTTGTAGAAGACTCGGCCAGGGTTGAGGATTGTGGTTGAGACGCGACGGATGACTCTGCGTGATTTGCAGCAGTGGCACCACACCAATGGCAGCGGGTTGCGATGAGCAATCGGCTGCGGTGCGTGTGCCGGCGGGGTGTGATGCGACCCACAAGCGATGGTACGGGTGGCGACTTGGCGTATATCTGGTTGTTGCCTGCTGAAGAGCAGGTGGACGAGCCGCCAGTGGACATGGTTGTTGTGGCCAGAGCTTCTGATGCTAGGCAGAGTAAGTAGAGAAGAGGAGAAGCGAACGTTGGATATGTCAGTTTCATTACTTGCAGAGTAGCATAGCACCATATATAGTCATAGTCTAGTTTTGGATTCGAACCAGCTACAGGAGCGCGTCTCTCTTTTTTCTAAAACTCAGCAACGTCTCTTTACCGGTACACTAGCTTGTTCTGTACGCCTTCTCAAGTCTTTGATTTTCTTTTTTTTTGCGAGGAAGGAAGGAGGAGAAAATTGAGGGTTCCTGGGACTCGAACCCAAGACCTCTCGGTTGAAAACCAAGGGTGCTAGTCACATATGTGGAGAACGTTCCCTGGGAGGAGGACGGCAAACGAACGCATTTTCCTCGCAGTTTTAGTTGTGACGCAAGATCAAACGGTCACAGTTTCGGGAATGTTATCTGGCGAACGAGCCCAGTTTTTCTTTTCTTCCTATATATAAAAAAGTATGCTACTTGGTGTCGGCTTAGTCAACAAACAATTGTACCAACCTTGACCGTTGGATTGACATTCAATGTTTGTTGTGTTTCTTCAGTCTCTTCTTCCTCCAGCCACCAAAGCCAAACCAGCGCCGGCGGGACCGCCTGCTCCCGCCTCCCACAGCTGGCTGTGCTGCCGCGCACGCATCGTGGCCACGTCACCACCTACTACTGTTCATCCACCATCGACTTCCTCCTGCCTCCACCAGCTACAGTTCATCGATGGGGTCCTATTCATCCAGCCTCCATCGGCTACTGTTCAACCAGCCCTCCACGGGGTCCTGTTCAACAAGCCCTCCACGGGGTCCCTCCACCAGCTACTGTTCATCCATCCCTACCTCCTCGATCGGGGTCATGTTCATCCTGCGGCAACGGCCTCTACTACCACGGGGTCCTGTTCATCCAACCCCCACCAGGAACTGTTCATCAAACCCCCACCGGGACTGTTCATCAAGAGGAAGCTTCGATCGGCTTCAGTTAGCAACAATAGCGAAGGAATCACTCGGGTTCAGTTAAGAGCCAAGGGATCGATCGGAGTTTAGTAACGTAGCTAGTGCAATCGCTCGGGTTCAGTTAGAGCCCAACGCCTCGCTCGGGTTTAGTTAGAGACCAATGCCTCACACACACGCGTGTACGTGTACGAGAGAAACGCGCAACCTCCATGCATCACTTGGCCCCGACCACCCACCGTAACCGGGAACTCCCCGAAATTTTCCTCGCCCTCGCTTCTACCATGATTTTTTTCATCATGGACGGCCCAAAGAATGTCATGCAGGTGCGTCCCCGGCCTGCCCAGGACGAAAAGCCCATTTTCTGTCATGATTTTTTGTCATAGAAGTAGGAGCCCACCACATCTATGATGATACCGGGTTTTGTCACAATTATCGTCATAGAAGAGTCATAAGCATGATAGAAAAAAAATTCGTTCGGGCCAAAATGTCACGTATGTGTCTTTTTTTTGTAGTGTAGGCATCTGTTCAACACACCTACACCGGGGGCTAGGATAACTACCCCAGAAGCTCCGATTATACCCCAGTTGAACCAAGTCATACCCCAAGATGGAGATAGAAGGCCGCCAGCCGCCCAGCCTCGACAACCGGCTCAGCAGCGCCAGCTCGAGCCGGCCCAGCAGCACCCGACGGCTGTTCGGATGACTCCAGACCATTTTGTGACACCGGCGGGTCATTTTTCTAACCCAGTTGATAACTTGTTCGCGGCAGCTACCAACATCGCCGCACTTCCAATCACAGGGAATACCCCAATTGAGATCAGAGCCCTAAACGCCATCGAGATGTTGAAGATTGTGGTTGCCCAGCAAGCAAAATACTCCTATAGTCAGCAGCGACTCCACTCCACTCCGCATCCAAGACGTAGTAGGAGCCGCCATGTTGAGTTGCCCGCAGTCTCCAGCAGTGCCCAACGGAGACGCGAGAAGCCGCGTGACCCACCTCGGCATGGAGTCCTAGATGCTTAGGAGATCATCGACACGGCCCGTGCGCAACGGGAGGCGGAAGCGGCCAACACAGTGGCTCAACCATCACCCACTTCAACTCCTTTGGCCTTACAGGGGGTAGGATCGAGTACCAGAGCCATTGGGATTCTGTGCCTGGTGCCAGCTTTGCAGAACGAGCTTATGCCTAACGATTTCAAAGGCTGTCGTAAGGTCCCCAATTACACGGTTGGCCTCGAGCCGATGGCTTGGATTGAGAGTTATGAAATCGCCATGGACATGTTGGATGTTAGCGACGCATTCTGTGCTAAGTATTTGACTATGATGCTGGAGGGGCCAGCTCGTACTTGGCTGAAGAACTTGCCCCCTAATTCCATCAACACTTGGTCAGATTTGAAGGAGCACTTCATCAAACACTTCCAAGGAACCTGCGAGCGCCCGATGACAATTGTTGATTTATAGCATTGTGTCCAGCATGAGGGTGAGTCAGCTCATCATTGGTCTCGTTGGGTCCCGCATATTATCCACTCCTCTGATGGCATATCAGCCGCCAAGGCCTTCTTAATTTTGGAGAAAAGCTGCCATTTTGATCCTTTGGTCCAGAAGCTTGGGCGCCTTAAGCGGGCGGTGCAGGACATCGGAGGTCTCATGGATGTCCTTACAGATACGATGAGTCAGATACCACGAAGGATCCAATGTCTGATGACAAAAAGGCCGGCAAAGGCAAGAAAAATGGTGGTGGCAAGGGACAGCAACAGATAAAGGAAGTATTGTTACTACCCTATTACAGAGCCACAGCTAGGCTCAAAATATCAATAAGTTTTTTAGGAGTCGTCTACTTCTATAAGCCGGCTCCTGTGGCCTCCGAGTCGTCGATCTCTGAGTTGACATTTTCTTGGCGATCTCCAATGTTTGATGTTTCCAGGTTATCCCGCACCAACTCTTCCTCTTCTTCGATCTGAAGGTTGTTCAGATCCCATTCGATGGTTATTAATTGCTGAAAGATTGCATCATCTTGGATGATAATGGACGGGTCAACATCAGGAGCAAAGATGCTTACGCCGTGCAGGAGTTAAGTCAAATGTCTCAAATTTTGGTGTGTTAACCCATGTGTTCCCCTCGTCATAAGAAGGTTGATACTTGCTCAGGTCAATTTCTCCGGCTAGTTGACTCGCCAGGACGTGGGTCTCCTTTAAGCAACGAGCCTAGTCTGCCGAAGAAAATTGACTGCCATCAATGTTGAATTCAGGAAACCTGCCAAACATCTTAGCCGGCTCCATCTCTGCAAGTAAGCCTTGGCACGACTAAGTGACATCATAGCGCCAGCTCGGGCGGCTGATCTTTTTCATTCTTCAATTTGCTTGGGGATAGTAGGCAGCTATTTAAGCATGTCTTTTATAAAATTCGGAGGCTCATTCCCGCCCTTCACAGCCATAATGTTATACAAACTCCCTGCATACAATTGTTCTAGGAATGTATATATGGCTTTCAACAAGACCAAGGGGACCTGGATAGCGTTTCCATTTTTTCTGCCTGAAAGTTCAAAACATTTAAGGATTACAAAGCCACACTACCAATTCAGTTTTAACCCAGACGTTGACATATGACTTATCAAGACAAATTTCAAAGGACTGCTTACCAAAGATGGCTACAATCATATTTATGATATGACATTTCAGGCCTTGCAACTCTTGCGTTCCAGCCGCAAGCCAGCTCTCCGCCTCTTCCGCCCGTTTGATTAAGGTGGCTTTTTGGTCTCAAACGTGGCTCTTTCAACATCAAAGGTGGCTTTGACCTTCTCCATTTCTTCTACGGGGGATTGCTGGATTCCTTGCAGGCTTGATTCCGCCTTCGCTCGCAAGGCCTGTTCCACTTCAAGTTCGTTTTTTAAGCCGGTCACTTTTGACTCGGCAGCATTTAGTATATCCTGCAGTTTAGACAAATGATCATCAACAATGTCATTTAAGTCTCAAGTCAGCACAATTGCATGACCCGGCCCTTGGGGGCTTCAAGAGGCAAAAATTATTCTATACTTTAAGTCCCAAGTAGTTGCAAGCAATATACATGGCCCTTGGGGCTAATGCAATTCATTTTTTTCACACAGAATAAAAAGAACATACCCGATTCATTTCACAGAGATGAGCCGGCCCTTGGGGGCTACACGGTGTTTTTCTTCAGTTCATTCTCTACAATCAACATTTTGAAGACCTGGCTCTCTCACAAAGATGAGTCGGCCCTTGGGGGTTACATGTCACTTTTCAAAATTACATGCGGACATATTTGCAAAGAACCGGCTTGTTATTTTCATAAAAACCCGGCCCTTGGGGGCTACAATAGGCTAGTCAAAATTCTATGCAAGTCTCCCACATACTCATGCTTTCCTATGTCTAGGACTTGGGGCTACATAAGTATATACTCCCTCCGTTCCTTTATATAAGGTGTATTTGTTTTTTCAAAAGTCAAACGACTGCATGTTTGACCAAATTTGTAGAAAAATATATTAATATCCACAATACCAAATTTACACCATTTGATCCATCATGAAAAGTAGTTTCATATTTTATCTATTAGGTATTGCAGATGTTGTTATTTTAGTCTATAATCTTGGTCAAACATACGAAGGGTTGACTTGCATGGAAATCGATACACCTTATATTCTGGAACGGAGGAAGTATACATCATTGGAAAAAGGGATTATTTCATACCTTATACTTTCTTCTTAGCATGTTTACCATGCCTATCTCAGTGTCCCGGCTCTCAGACAGTCGGGTCAAAACCCCCTCGTGCAGCTCCTTAACACTCATATTTTCTAAGCTAGGGAGTTCCAGCTTGGTGTTCCCCTTGTCCACCGGGACCGGCTCATCTTTGGCCAAAATCTTGGCCAAAGTGCTTGAAGCATCATGAGCATTTTGACCCTCCCTAGTAATGGTTACTTCTGGGTCAATCTCCATTTGAATGGCGTTGTCAACTTCTTCACGAGGGCTAGAAGCATGAACAGGGCTTGGTCCATGAACATCATCAACTGGTTCATCTGGCTTGGTTTGCTCATCTGCAGTGACCATCTCTTCTGCCACTGGCGACTTATCAGTAAGCGCCGGCTCATGGACTGTCTCCGTCCCATGGTTCGGGTTATCCTTGCTCACATGTGTGACTTGATCTTCAGTGTTTTCCTATGGAGGTTCTTGGGTACCAGAGGAAATAGGTGTGGTGGATGACTCGCCAACCTTTTTTCTGGCAACGGCTTTGGCCCTGATACCAATACAAGCAATTTTCAGTCAGTAAGATGTACAATAACAAGGAAAGATATTCTAAGTACTCAGCAGCTCTTAATGGTGAAAGCTGGTAGTTGAGTGGCGGATGAATCCCCAGATGACAGAGGTGACTCCTGATAATTTCAATCAGAGGGGTTAAGTTGTTGCCTAATGAGTCTGGCTCGTGGAAGAGATGGGGTTGGGCTATGAGGCACCTCGTTCAATGGTTTACGAGCACCGGCTCATCCGATAAACCGGTAGACAACTTGCCAGAATGACTCCGTAGTTTTAGCTTGTCAGCTTGCTGTGACTTCTTCAAAAGAAATTTTGGGTCTATGTAAGCATATGGATGTGAAAGTTGTAGGGTAACGCAACAGAAAACAAAAAATTTCCGACCTACGCACCAGCCCAGGACCACTATGGAGACTGCATACAAGGTTTGATCTTTTTGTTACCGACTCGTAGCGCAGCGGAAGTAGAGTCGATGACGATCTGCGGTGCAGATCCCCGCAGCTAGGATTTACAACCTCCCAACCGCGAGGATGTATACCCTCATCCGCCACTCGGACAGCCCTCCGGAAGGAGTTCAGACAGTCCCTCGGACGGTGTCGCGGACAGCCCTTCGGGAATGTGACGCCCCTGGCCCGATCGTGCACTAATCATACACGCAAATGCACACGATCAAGCCTAATGACTCATGGGAAGATATCACAACACAACTCTACAACATAAATAAAGTCATACAAGCTTTATATTACAAGCCAGGGGCCTCGAGGGCTCGAATACATAAGCTTGCGTACAAGCGTCAGCAGAAGCATCAGATATTTGAGTACAGATATGAAACAGAAATAGAAAGGCCTTTAGAAAGGCGGGGCAAAATAAAACACTATGATCGAAAGGCGTAGGCCTCCTGCCTGGGACCCTCCGAACCTACTCCTGGTCGTCAGTCAACTCGTAGAAGTATCCATCCTCTGGGTAGTAGTAGTAGCGATCGTCGGCAGGGCAGCTGTCTCAGGGGCTCCGTCATCTTGGTCACGACAAACTGATATGGGGAGAAAAGGAAAACAAAGCAACCGTTAGTACTCAGAAGTACTCAGCAAGCAAGGATCTACACTACATATGCAACATTTTCAAAGGGAGGCTGTATATGTGGACTGGGCTGCAGAAATGCCAGAATAGAGAGAAGGCCTAGTCCTATCGAAGACTAGCATCTTCAGCGGTCTTGCAGCAATAGAAGAGAGTAGAACAATACAATATAATGTAGCAGTATCATTAAGTCTCATCCTCACCCAGAGATCCTTTCTCGACTCCCTGCGAGAAAGCAATCCTAGAGCCATACAGTCATCAACCTCGTCTGGAGATCCCTTCTTGACTCCCTGCGAGAAGCAATCCAAGAACCATATATCCAAGTATCCAGTTCTAAATTGTATCAATAAGGATACAACTCCGAGTGTCCTTTACCGTAGGACAGGCTATCAATAGAAGTTTTCTTCCCTGCAGGGGTGCACCAACTTACCCAACACGCTCGATTAACTCCGGCCGGACACACTTTCCTGGATCATGCCCGGCCTCGGCCAAACGACACATCGCAACCCTACCTACAGCTTAGCAGAGAGGTCCCCGCCGGTCTACATCCTAAGTGCAAGGGGGTCTTGGCCATCGCCCCTCGCCCTCCGGGTCGTTGCGCATAGGGTGGATACCAGCATCGCCTCGGGTGGCCGACACGATCCGACCGTGCCGCCATGCTGAACTGGATGTCTGACAGAGCTTTCGGCTGATGCATACGATGCAGAACGCCCATACTATGCCCACGTGATGGTTAGTGCTATCAGGCCAGAGACCTGCTCGGATCAAATATCCAAATCGTTAATGGACTAGGGCTTGCGGTAACAAGCAGAGACTCACGAAAGATGTAAACCCGTCGCCCCGTCTCGAGGACTTGCTGCAAGGGTTAAGAATGCCCGGTCGCCCCTCGTATTCAGCACTCGGGCACCATACAGGCACCCGTCTTCACAACACTCGCCTCTCAGGCGCACGCGGGTACCCCTCAGGGTCGACCCGCCTATCCAAGTAACAGTGTAAAGTCCAAGTATCCGTGTGTCTATAACATCAGGGGAATCCAAGGTATCACCCTCGTTGGCTTCCTACTTGATGTATCCGTCAAGGTGAACTCGGAGGAATCACCCTCGCTGAGTTCACACTTGAGGTGTTGTACGACGGCGTCGTTATCGGAAGCGGTGAAGGAGGAATCACCCTCGATGACCACGACCGAATAGCTGCTCTACAGAGTTAACATCAGAAGTGTTACAAGAGGTTTCACCCTCGGCACTCGATAGTAACGCTGCAGTGTCGTTACAACTAAGGGGGGTGATGTGCGGTGTCGGGGCCTGATCTTCAATCCCGTTGATCGGGTCTTCTGATGATCCAGCGCGGCAGTCGGGATAAGTGGGGTCACTGATAGGTCTCTACCTAGCCTATACTAAGCAGTTTAGGATATGCAGGTAATTATCAACAGCAGGATACAATAAACAGGCTATGCATCAGAATAGGTAAAGCAGCAGCAGCAATTCTAATGCAAGCATGAGAAATAGAATGGGCGATATCGGGATGATCAAGGGGGGGGCTTGCCTGGTTGCTCGGCGGAAAGAGCAAGGACGTCAACGGTGTCTTCGGTCTCCGGAGCTGCGTCAGTCTCGGGGACGACGTCAGTCTCGGGGGCTACCGAGAGAGAAGAGGGGGAGGAAACAGTATAAATACTCAGCGAACAAGTGCAGCACAAAGCATAACATGGCAATACGTGGTGACAGAGGTGATCTAACGCAGTGCCGGGTGATACTGGCGAAGGTGGGATTCATCCGGGAATGTTTTCCCGGTTCCGGACATTTGTCAGACAGATGACTGGAGGGGAACGGTTGCATGTTCGGATAGTTAGGGACGTGTGACGGATGAACGGACCGCGTTGTCGGATTCGTCTCGTCGTTCTGAGCAACTTTCATGTACAAAGTTTTTCGATCTGAGTTACGGATTATTTTATATGATTTTCTAAAGTTTTTATTAATTTCTAGAATTTATTTAATTTATTTAAATTAACATTATCCGAAACAGTGTTTTGCTGATGTCATCATGACATCAGCCTGATGTCAGCAGGCGTCCTGACACGTGGGTCTCACATGTCATAGACTGTTAGATTAATTAGTGATTAATTAATTAATTAACATTTAATTAAATTAGACTAATCTAAACAGGGTTAATTAACTTAACTAATTAATTATTTAATTATTTTTATTATTTTTATTTTTATTTATTTTTGTTTTGGGGCGTGGGCCCCTTCTGTCATCGACACAGGGGGCCGGGCCCACTGGTCAGTGGCCCCGGAATGGCCAAACGGACACGGGCGCCTGGCGCGGGCACTGGGAGACGGGCACCAGCCCGCCCGATAGGGAGCTCGCCCAGGCCAGCCGCAGCGCGGGCTGGCGGGGCGCCGGCGGCCAAGGACGGGGGCCGGACCGGCGAGCGGGAGGCGCAAGGCAGCAGGGGGTAGCGGGGAGCGGCGGCGCTGCACGCGGCGACGGCTTTGGTGTGGGCGACAGCGGCGATGGCGAGCGCAGGCTCGTGCGGCTGCGGAGGTGCCAGCGCAGTCAGGGGCGTGCGCGGGAGCGCGAAGTGGCGCAGCGAGCGCGGCCATCGGCGTGGGCTGGCGAGGCAGGGCGCGGTCGGAGCGCGGCGACGGGGACGGGCGACGGGGAAAGAGAGGGAGGCGGCGGCGGGGCTCACCCCCGTTTGTAGTCGAACGGGGCCGGCGAGGCTTGACGAAGCCGATGAGGGAGAGGTGAGGAAGCGAGGCGACGACGGCAGGGCGGCGCCGGGGATGGGCGCCGGCGTCGGGTGGGCGCGGAGCAACGTGGGATCGAGCCCCTCCCCGATCCAGAGCCAGGCGAGTGGGGGTCCGGGGAGTAGGACGAGGCGTCCGGCGAGGGGGGTTCTCCGGGCGGCGGCAGCGATCGACGGGGTCGGGCGAAGGCGGCGGCGCGGCGTGAGAGGGAGAGACAAGGAGCAGTGGTGGGGGGGGGGGGAATGGGTTACGGTTCGGGTGAGCGAGGGGAGACGAGGCCAAATAGGCCAGGCGCTCGGGGTGGGCCGGCTGGGCTGGCATGGCGGCCTGGACGGCCTGCTGGGCCGAGGCCCAGGGGGGTTTGTTTTATTTTTTTATTTTTTTACTTCCTGTTTTGTTTTCTTTTGCCTTTTTCTTTTATTTTATTTATTCTTATATCTCTGTTCTATAAATAGCTAGGCCACCAAGTGATTTTTATAAAACATGGCAATTGCTCCAATAAATACTAGGCATCCTCTACCACTGTCAAAAATTAGTTTGGAGTCAATTGGAATTCACACAATTTTTATAATAATTAAAATGCATTAATCCTAGCTGTTTTGGTAATGTTAGTGCCACCTAATTAATTTATTAATTGTTGGTTACAATTTTAGAATGGTCTCTGGAATATTTGCCATTTAATGAACAATTTAGTTTTTATGTTGGATAACTTTTATTTTCCACTTTCATTTAAATTTGGATTTTGACTTAGGAGTCGAAATGCAATATGATGCAAATGAGAATTTTGCACTGTTAATCATGCTGACTTGGCATTATCAAAATGGGATTACTGTAGTTAACCACCGGGGGTGTTACAAATCTCCTCCACTAACAAGAATTCTCGTCCCAAGAATTAAGAGGTAGAAGGAAAAAGTTCGGGGTATTCCGCACGAAGATTATCCTCGCGTTCCCAAGTGTCTTCATCTTCAGTATGATTTGACCAGTGCACTTTGAGGAACTTGGTAACCTTCTGACGGGTCCGACGTTCAGCTTCATCGAGAATGCGGATCGGATGCTCCTTATATGAAAGATCATCATGCAATTCGAGCATTTCGTGATCGACAGCTCGGTGCGGAGATTCCTTGAAGCATTGACGAAGTTGCGACACATGGAAGACGTCATGGATATGAGAGAACTGCGGCGGTAACTCCAATTTATACGCCACTTGACCACGTCTAGCAATTATGCGGAAAGGACCAATGTAGCGCGGAGCTAGTTTGCCCTTGATTCCAAAACGGTGAGTGCCCTTCATAGGAGTGACACGAAGATAAGCTTGATCACCAGGTTGATAAGTCAAACCCCATCGTTTGCGATCATAGTTGCTCTTCTGGTGGTCCTGAGCCACCTTGAGATTTTCCCGGACAATACGAACTTGTTCTTCGGCGTGTTGAATAATTTCCGGACCCACGAGCGGTCGTTCCCCAGTTTCTGACCAATTCAGAGGGGTTCGACACTTATGTCCATAGAGTACTTCGAAGGGGGCCATTTTCAAACTGGTATAGCTGTTGTTATAAGAGAACTCGGCATACGGAAGAGATTCTTCCCACTTCTTACCGAAAGAAATAACACAAGCCCGAAGCATGTCTTCAAGCACTTGATTGACTCGCTCGACTTGGCCTTGGGATTGGGGGTGATAAGCTAAACTCCAGGTAATATGAGTTCCAATAGCTGTTTGGAAACTTTCCCAGAATTTGGAAGTGAAAAGACCGCCACGGTCCGAACTGATCTCCTTCGGAATACCGTGGAGTGAAACAATTCTAGAGATATACAACTCTGCTAACTGACTAGCAGTGATAGTCTCTTTGACAGGCAGAAAGTGTGCAACCTTAGAGAGTTGGTCGACGACGACAAGAATAGCATCGTGACCCTTCTGTGACCTGGGAAGTCCTGTAACGAAATCCATCTGAACCTTATCCCATTTCCATAGAGGAATAGGAAGTGGTTGCAGAATTCCAGCAGGCTTCTGATGTTCTGCTTTAACGCGATGGCAAACATCACATTCAGCAACATAACGAGCAATGTCCTGCTTCATTTTAGACCACCAGTACCTTTGACGGAGATCACGATACATCTTGGTGCTACCCGGATGAATAGACAGAGGGGTATCATGTGCCTCCTTCATGACCTTGTCAGTCATGAGTTCGAAGCGAGGTACCATAATGCGGTTTCTGAAATACAAGATTCCATCTTCAGACAGTGAGAAATCCCTGTACTTTACAAGGTGAAGGTCTTTCTTCATCAGATCAATTTCAGCATCTTTAGCTTGCGCATCCTTAACAGCTTTCTCAAGATCTGGTTGTATCACAAGGTTATTTAGAGAGCCCTATGAAATAATACGTAGATTTAGCTTGCGCAGTTCTTCAAAAAGACGAGGTTGTGCTTGCCTAACCATGAGGTTGTCGCAATAGGACTTGCGGCTTAAGGCATCAGCCATCATGTTAGCCTTGCCAGGGGTATAGGATATACCCAAATCATAGTCCGCAATGGCCTCCATCCATCTTTGCTGACGGAGGTTTAGAGATGGCTGAGTGAACAAATACTTCAGACTTTTATGATCCGTGTAGATCTCGCAACGATTACCGAGAAGGTAATGTCGCCACAACTGCAATGCATAGATCACAGCAGCTAGTTCTAGATCATGTACCGGATAATTCTCTTCATGTGGGCGCAACTGACGAGAGCCATAAGCAATCACTTTACGCTCTTGCATTAGGACACAGCCTAATCCTTCATGTGATGCGTCACAATAAATCACAAAGTCTTTGCGGGTATCTGGAGGAGATAGTACTGGGGCAGATGTCAGCTTGTCTTTGAGTGTCTGGAAACTTTCCTGACATTTTTCTGTCCATTCAAATTTAACGCCCTTGTGAAGCAGATCAGTCAAAGGCTTAGCAATCTTGGAAAAGTTCTCGACAAATCGACGGCAATAACTTGCAAGGCCGAGAAAACTTCTCACTTGCTTGACGTTCTTCGGAGGAGTCCAGTCCAGAATAGCCTGAACTCGTTCTGGGTTAACAGCAATACGTGGGCAGGTAGTCAAAGAGATTGACGATGATAACACAGATCAGCGAGGGGCAAGGATGGCATTGCCGTTCATGAATTCAATTAACATCTCGGAAGAACTCAAAATGTTGATGCTGAACACGGCACATTTTTCGGGGAGATTCCAAAAGTGTCAAATGACGGTAAGCGAGGTATATGATAACTTCGAAAGAAAAGGGTAAACAACCCAATGGAAAGAAAAATGATTATAAGACTAATTAGATCAATATCAGGGAAATCGCACAGATATCCAGCTCTCCGGGTGGACGAGAATTACGAGATCCTAAGTGTCGGCGTTAGTAAACTTTATTTAACCCGAATAGAAGAGAGATCAGAGTCCCAGAGTATAGACGAGGAATAAAAGATCCTAATACCAACTAATTGACGATGTGGGCCCGTAAGCCACACAGCCAAGTTAGTAAAACAATTTTTGGTTACTAGACTCAACTTCGGCCAAGGAGTTGGAAAGGGGGGTTCCTACAGTCAGTCGGCTCTGATACCAACTGGTGACGCCCCCGGCCCGATCGTGCACTAATCACACACGCAAATGCACATGATCAAGCCTAAGGACTCACGGGAAGATATCACAACACAACTCTACAACATAAATAAAGTCATACAAGCTTTATATTACAAGCCAGGGGCCTCGAGGGCTCGAATACATAAGCTTGCGTACAAGCGTCAGCGGAAGCATCAAATATCTGAGTATAGATATGAAATAGAAACAGAAAGGCCTTTAGAAAGGCGGGGCAAAATAAAACACTACGATCGAAAGGCGTAGGCCTCCTGCCTGGGACCCTCCGAACCTACTCCTGGTCATCAGTCAACTCGTAGAAGTATCCATCCTCTGGGTAGTAGTAGTAGCGATCGTCGGCAGGGCAGCTGTCTCAGGGGCTCTGTCATCTTGGTCACGACAAACTGATATGGGGAGAAAAGGAAAACAAAGCAACCATGAGTACTCAGAAGTACTCAGCAAGCAAGGATCTACACTACATATGCAACATTTTCAAAGGGAGGCTGTATATGTGGACTGGGCTGCAGAAATGCCAGAATAGAGAGAAGGCCTAGTCCTATCGAAGACTAGCATCTTCAGCGGTCTTGCGGCAATAGAAGAGAGTAGAACAATACAATATAATGTAGCAGTATCATTAAGTCTCATCCTCACCCGGAGATCCTTTCTCGACTCCCTGCGAGAAAGCAATCCCAGAGCCATACAGTCATCAACCTCGTCCAGAGATCCCTTCTTGACTCCCTGCGAGAAGCAATCCCAGAGCCATATATCCAAGTATCCAGTTCTAAATTGTATCAATAAGGATACAACTCCGAGTGTCCTTTACCGTAGGACAGGCTATCGATAGAAGTTTTCTTCCCTGCAGGGGTGCACCAACTTACCCAACACGCTCGATTAACTCCGGCCGGACACACTTTCGTGGGTCATGCCCGGCCTCGGCCAAACGACACATCACAACCCTACCTACAGCTCAGCAGAGAGGTCCCCGCCGGTCTACATCCTAAGCGCAAGGGGGTCTTGGCCATCGCCCCTCGCCCTCTGGGTCGTTGCGCACAGGGTGGATACCAGCATCGCCTCGGATGGCCGACACGATCCGACCGTGCCGCCATGCTGAACTGGATGTCCTACAGAGCTTTCGGCTGATGCATACGATGCAGAACGCCCATACTATGCCCACATGATGGTTAGTGCTATCAGGCCAGAGACCTGCTCGGAT
This sequence comes from Thinopyrum elongatum, assembly GCA_011799875.1. NCBI lineage: Eukaryota > Viridiplantae > Streptophyta > Magnoliopsida > Poales > Poaceae > Thinopyrum > Thinopyrum elongatum. Next base: position 411,157,033 of record CM022303.1, read on the forward strand.
CAAATATCCAAATCGTTAATGGACTAGGGCTTGCGGTAACGAGCAGAGACTCACGAAAGATGTGAACCCGTCGCCCCGTCTCGAGGACTTGCTGCAAGGGTTAAAAATGCCCGGCCGCGCCTCGTATTCAGCACTCGGGCACCATACAGGCACCTGTCTTCACAACACTCGCCTCTCAGGCGAACGCGGGTACCCCTCAGGGTCGACCCGCCTATCCAAGTAATAGTGTAAAGTCCAAGTATCCGTGTGTCTATAACATCAGGGGAACCCGAGGTATCACCCTCGTTGGATTCCTACTTGATGTATCCGTCAAGGTGAACTCGGAGGAATCACCCTCGCTGAGTTCACACTTGAGGTGTTGTACGACGGCGTCGTTATCGGAAGCGGTGAAGGAGGAATCACCCTCGATGACCACGACCGAATAGCTGCTCTACAGAGTTAACATCAGAAGTGCTACAAGAGGTTTCACCCTCGGCACTCGATAGTAACGCTGCAGTGTCGTTACAACTAAGGGGGGTGATGTGCGGTGTCGGGGCCTGATCTTCAATCCCGTTGATCGAGTCTTCTGACGATCCAGCGCGGCAGTCGGGATAAGTGGGGTCACTGATAGGTCTCTACCCAGCCTATACTAAGCAGTTTAGGATATGCAGGTAATTATCAACAGCAGGATACAATAAACAGGCTATGCATCAGAATAGGTAAAGCAGCAGCAGCAATTCTAATGCAAGCATGAGAAATAGAATGGGCAATATCGGAATGATCAAGGGGGGGGGGCTTGCCTGGTTGCTCGGCGGCAAGGGCAAGGACGTCAACGGTGTCTTCGGTCTCTGGAGCTGCGTCAGTCTCGAGGACGACGTCGGTGTCGGGGGCTACCGAGAGAGAAGAGGGGGAGGAAACAGTATAAATACTCAGCGAACAAGTGCAGCACAAAGCATAAGATGGCAATACGCGGTGACGGAGGTGATCTAACGCAGTGCCGGGTGATACTGGCGAAGGTGGGATTCATCCGGGAATGTTTTCCCGGTTCCGGACATTTGTCAAACAGATGACCGGAGGGGAACGGTTGCATGTTCGGATTGTTAGGGACGTGTGACGGACGAACGGACAGCATAGTCGGATTCGTCTCGTCGTTCTGAGCAACTTTCATGTACAAAGTTTTTCGATCTGAGTTACGGATTATTTTATATGATTTTCTAAAGTTTTTATTAATTTCTGGAATTTATTTAATTTATTTAAATTAACATTATCCGAAACAGTGTTTTGCTGACGTCAGCCTGACGTCAGCAGGCGTCCTGACACGTGGGTCCCACATGTCATAGACTGTTAGATTAATTAGTGATTAACTAATTAATTAACATTTAATTAAACTAATTAATTAAATTAGACTAATCTAAACAGGGTTAATTAACTTAATTAATTATTTAATTATTTTAATTATTTTTATTTTTATTTATTTTTGTTTTGGGGCGTGGGCCCTTTCTGTCATCGACACAGGGGGCCGGGCCCACTGGTCAGTGGCCCCGGGAGGGCCAAACGGGCACGGGCGCCAGGCGCGGGCGCTGGGCGACGGGCGCCAGCCCACCCGATAGGGAGCTCGCCCAGGCCAGCCGCGACGCGGGCTGGCGGGGCGCCGGCGGCCAAGGGCGGGGGCCGGACCGGCGAGCGGGAGGCGGAAGGCAGCAGGGGGTAGCGGGGAGCGGCGGCGCTGCGCGCGGCGACGGCTGTGGCGTGGGCGACAGCTGCGATGGCGAGCGCGGGCTCGTGCGGCTGCGGAGGTGGCAGCGCAGTCAGGGGCGTGCGCGGGAGCGCGAAGTGGCGCAGTGAGCGCGGCCATCGGCATGGGTGGGCCAGGCAGGGCGCGGCCGGAGCGTGGCGACGGGGACGGGCAACGGGGAAAGAGAGGGAGGCGGCGGCGGGGCTCACCCTCATTTGTAGTCGAACGGGACCGGCGAGGATTGACGGAGCCGATGAGGGAGCGGTGAGGAAGCGAGGCGACGACGGCGGGGCGGCGCCGGGGATGGGCGCTGGCGTCGGGGGGGGGGGGGGGGGGGGGGCGCGGAGCAACGTGGGATCGAGCCCCTCCCTGATCCAGAGCTAGGCGAGTGGGGGTCCGGGGAGTAGGACGAGGCGTCCGGTGAGGGGGGGTTCTCCGGGCGGCGGCAGCGATCGACGGGGTCGGGCGAAGGCGGCGGCGCGGCGTCAGAGGGAGAGACAAGGAGGAGTGGGGGGGTGGGTTAGGGTTCGGGTGAGCGAGGGGAGACGAGGCCAAATAGGCCAGGCGCTCGGGGTGGGCCGGCTGGGCTGGCCTGGCGGCCTGGACGGCCTGCTGGGCCGAGGCCCGGGTTTTTTTTTATTTCCTGTTTTGTTTTCTTTTGCCTTTTTTTTATTTTATTTATTCTTATATCTCTGTTCTGTAAATAACTAGGCCACCAAGTGATTTTTATAAAACATGGCAATTGCTCCAATAAATACTAGGCATCCTCTACCACTGTCAAAAATTAGTTTGGAGTCAATTGGAATTCACACAATTTTTATAATAATTAAAATGCATTAATCCTAGCTATTTTGGTAATGTTAGTGCCACCTAATTAATTTATTAATTTTTTGTAACAATTTTAGAATGGTCTCTGGAATATTTGCCATTTAATGAACAATTTAGTTTTTATGTTGGATAAGTTTTATTTTCCACTTTCATTTAAATTTGAATTTTGACTTAGGAGTCGAAATGCAATATGATGCAAATGAGAATTTGGCACTATTAATCATGCTGACTTGGCATTATCAAAATGGGATTACTGTAGTTAACCACCGGGGGTGTTACAGGGAAGACCTTCGAAACTCGGACGGTCACTCGGACAGCCCTTCGGGAGGACTCACAGAACTCGGACCGTCACTTGGACAGCCCTTCGGGAGGCACTCTCAAAACAGTCCCTCGGGCACAAAGATCGAAACTATGACCTCTCTACGGGATTGCACACATACGGTGTCATCTATCCGGCAGGGCTTCGCCGTCCAGAACTAGTTCCCACCGGAACCCAGACAGCCTTTCAGCTCTACGAAACTATTTCGCTGGGAGGGAGAGAGAAAGCCAGATCATGCATGGCACTTGTATGTGAGAAAGAGTGAGTTTTGGGCAGCCCCCTTCACCTCTATTTATAGGAGAAGGAGGGGTGGAGGGGCTGAAATTTCAGCCACATCCATCCATGTCATCTCCAAGATATTTTGGAGCAAAAGCCCAAAAAGGTGGCTTTCCAAAAAGTAACCCAAAAAGGACTTTCACTATTCACGACGACATTTTTCAGCGTCCGTTCGAACTGAAAATATTTATGTGGGCTTAGAACAATTCCAGTACCCACTAAAATAATTTTCAACGTGTTCTGGAACAATTCCAGATTAGTGATTTTCATCTGCGAAAAGCATCTGAAGCGGTTCCGGCAGCTCCGAAACATTTCCGGTTTTCATCCCCAAAAATTCCAGAAAGTTTCCAGAATAATTCTGGCACCCTCCAAGAATTATCAGGGGCGTCCCGAAACCAATTTGACTTAATGGAATACCCCGAAACAACTTTTCAGTTTCACCGAAACTCATCCGGTGTTCTCTCTGCGGAACTTTTCCGCTGTCCGAAACTTTTTTGGTGATTTTCTCTCAGACTCCCTGTCTAGTATTCAGCAGATAGATGAACCTTAAGCGTGTGACCCTATAGGTTCGGTGAAGTATAGACATGACACGGAACCCCTTCCGATCAATGATCAACATCGGAGCCGTGGACACCCATATTGACCCCTATACCCACACGAATGAATATTCGAGTGAACCTCCAGTTGCCGTGTGCTATTCCTGTTGCTTCGCGATATGTTACAAATACCCGAGGTGAGATATGTTGGCATCCCCTTGGATCAACACTTGTCCACTATGCCAGTTACCTTGTTACCGTTATTGTTCTCTTTTCTCGTTACCGTGTTCCGGCATCCCCGTGATCAAATCACAAAGTGTCTGGCCAGACGATGATGGATACCGTAACACCGAGAGGGCCCAGAGATATCTCTCCATCTTCGGAGGAGCAAATCCTAATCTTGAGCTATCAAGTTACTTGACATACTTTTCCATGAACCCGTAAGCCGCCGTAATAGCCACCCAGTTACGGATGACGTTTAACAAACCCCAAAGTTCATGAAGCAAGCATGAAGAAACTCGATACTCTCATGGTCTAAGGAATCATGCAAACGTAAACCATCTCTGTGTTATTAACCATTAACTTGTTACGAGTGTATCTCTTAGCATAACATCATTCGGGTCGATTCAATACAAGTGTTTTTTCTAACATTGTGCCCTCAAAGTTGCTGGCATAGACATGCCCATGATTAGGAAAACAGTACCATCATGCAACACTTGAGCTAGTCTTAGAGGCCAGACTAGGAATACATTTTACCATTTATTATCCCACATGTGCATATGTGTCTTCTTCCGAGCCTCGTTTTATTTGTAGACTCAAGAACCATAGCAGTTATAGCATGGAACATAAACCTAATTATGAACAGGGAGATAATCAATAACATTTATTATTGCCTCTAGGGCATATCTCCTACAGACTCCCACTTGCACTAGAGTCAATAATCTAGTTAATGCTAATGCACTTCACACCTGTGGCACACCGGTGTAAATATGCTTCGCTTGTGGTATAGCCTGATGTCCAACGGATCTGACGACTTCAGCTCCGTGTGTATCTTTGCATATCCTCGCGTTTTCATGCTTTCACAAAATTCATATTTTGTGTGGACTTGGCTTTGTATATGTGTGAATCATTGGCCGAAACCTGATTCCTCAGACTGAGCAATGGAGCAACAATCTGCAATAGTGTCCCATTGACCAAAGCCTTCTTCTAACCATACTAAGTTCATGAATGAACTATATGATTCAACATCTTCTTTGTCGCTTTTAAAAGCGGCAACATACTTGGCCTCTGTTATAGAATTCGCCATAGTAACTTGTTTGGAACAATTTCCAACTACCGTGCCACCATATTGTGTATTACACAAAACCCTTAACTTAAATAAAAAATCACATAGAACATTGATGAAGACTGTATCGATGTAATTACTTACAACGAGCACTTCATAATCTCTGTTTGCGAGAAAACATGTCATCAGTACTACTCTAGTACTCAATGACCCTTTTTCACTGTTGTCCCATGATCAGTACTTTTGATCACTTTGGTATCTATACTCGCAACAACTTTGGGAGTATTGGACTTATCTGGTTGTTTTACATACCATGGAATACATGATTAATCCAAACACAAGAGTGTGTGGAATCTCCATCATGTATTTTGCTCATTAGTGTTTTGGGACACCGAGTCTTGCAAAAACTCTTTCCATGTGACTTCGGCAAGAATCACTCCCTGACGTTTTTAATGCTAAAAGGTTTTAGCATTTTGTCAATATGTATCTTTGCTCAGCCCCATTAGGTAAATCTATCTCCATAGATCATCATGCCTAATATAAAGGCTATTTAGCCCAAGCACCTCATCAAAAAACTATTTTCAAATGAAGTCCTAATTCGTGTCAAGAAATTTATTTCCAATTAACAATGTGTCAAGCACACAACGTTTTTAGAAATATTATTATGCTCCCACTTACTTTCTTGAATCACAAGCATCTTCGTTACCCATTGATGAAGTCAAAACCCTTTTTGACCATTTCATCAAAACACGAAGATTCCAACTCCATTTTGCTCTCTTCTGTCCATTGCTGGAACTCTGAAGTTTGCGTACTTACTAGCATCCTCTGGAGTGACAAAATACCTTGGACTATAACACATGCAAGTCCTTGGTTTTATTTCCATCATATGGAAATCCTTTTGTCATCCTTGTTTCATATCTCATGATTTGAAATATGTATTAATTGCTAGTTCAACCCGAACCGACTTTAAGCATTGCTCCGGTGAAACAACCTCATTGTAGTCAACTCCTTGAACTTGTTATTTCAACAAGTCGAGCTTTATGGATAAAACATTTTTATCCGTATCAGTTATGAGTTCCATAAATACTCGTTAGACTCTAAGTCTTCCGAAAGGTGTATCAAGATTTTAATCTTGAAACATTTATATGGAAACTATCTCAGATTGTATTGGCATTTAGCCAATTCCGGAGTCAGGGCCCATCAACGCTTCCTTGTGTATCGTAGGTATACTATTGTCTAACAACAATATCTCGTTTGCGCACCTGAGAGGTTTGCACGAGCCTTGCCTACGTGGTTCAGCTGCAAGTTTGACCGAAGTCCATACATTTTATTGTAGAGACTTCCGTATCAGTCGCAGTAGGAAACTCCGGAATCACTTCCAAGGTTCCTTTCCTTTGACTTGATGACGAAGATACAGTTTATCTCGTCGAGTTGCACTATTCTCCCACTCACCTTTTTGAAAGAACCATTTTCTTCAAAAAGCATACCGTTCTTTGTGGCAAACCTATTTGCCTTGGCATAGTGAGGGAGGAATACCCAACATTTTGGGATAACCTACAAAGTAGCACTTGTCTGATTTGGAATAGGTTTGTAACCTTTTACACAAGCCCCATATTCCAAATGTTTAAGAAAAGATATAACATGGTTGGGCGTACCATACCATGGCGTCATTTCAACAGACCTGATGGAGCTCTTTTCAGTGTAAAAGTCGCAGTCTCTAAAGCATCTCTTTAAAAGGGATAATGGCAAATTTATTTATGTCATCTTTGATCTTACCATGTCATAAATGGTTCGATTACATCTTCACGGACTTTCCACTCACAGTGGTGTTCCGGGAGGTGTAAGTTATGAAAATCTTTTCACAACTCATCAGACATTCACTAAACTTGTAACTCAAATATTCCTTTCTGCAATCCAATTGTAGAAACATAATTTTCTTGTTACAATAACTTCTACTTCATTGTTGAAAACCTTTTGAATGAATTCAAAAGATCTAGACTTACGTCTCATCAAGAAAATATCCATATATCTACTTGAGTCATTTCTGAAGATAGATCAATCCACTACTAACAACATTTATCGAACTACACACATCAAATGTATGATCACCAATAAGTTTGTTGTCAATTCCTTATGGCCTGTGAATGGTATTTCAGTCACTTCACTTTTCAGAGAAAATTTGCAAGTGTCAGATGATTCAAAATCAAACGACTACAAAATCCATCATAATGGAATTTTCCATGCGGGTTTCTCCAATGTGACCAAATGCAGTGCCACACTTGTGTGGTATTCTTTTAGTCTTGCGACATTTAGCGTCAGTGTTATGGATGTATCATATTACCATCAATATTCATAACATACATCCCATCTAGGATGGAAGCATGGCCCTTCATGTTATTCATAATACTGAACAACAATTGTTGTTTTTATGAACAACTCTTTTGCAACAAACATTGTGCAATGGGCTAGAGTGTATGAAACTCTAAAATGAATTATGAAAGTAAACCCAGAGGTAATGTATTATTATCAATATTCATAACATACAACTCATTCATAATGAAAGTATGGCCCTTATGTTATTCATAACATCGAACATCAAAAGTTCTCTTATGAACAACCTTCTTGCAAGATACCTTTATGCAATGGGCTAGAGTTTGTGAAACTCTAAATGAATTATGAAAATAAATACAAACGGTAATACACCAATGGAAAGCATAGTAACATTTACTATGTTCCCTGTGTATACCTAAACTTCATTCCTGGCTAGTCTTTCAGGTCATAGTAGTTCTTACATCGAGTTGCAACAGAATGCAATCGAGCGGGTATCTTTGTGATTGTCTCACAATACCCAAGAATTAGTGATTAACATGTTTAACCATAATTCCCAAGAACTATATCTTTTACCAGCCTTCTATACATCAAAAACTTGTATGACATTCATACATGAGCTGGATATTCCAGTCTTCTTTCTTTTTGCCTTTATACTTCTAACAGTTTAACTTTTAGCATTTCTCCTACTCTCAGAAGAAGCACCCAACTTAAGAGTGGCGTTAGCCCTGGACTTCCTAGGCGTGAAAGTTTCACTAACACCCTTCGGACACTTCCTTTCTCTATAAGTTGTTGTTTTATTCACCTTTCATCATATGACAGGCATTCTTCTGGATCCCTCTCTTATCAGTCTAATGCATAGTAAACTCCTTTACTAACAGTTTTGCAAACAAACATTGCTTTGGATATCTCATATCTTTTAGCCTTTGTCTGTCTCTGAAAATGATTTTCAGATTCCATGAATATCACATAACTATCCAAACTTTCGAAGTTCGGGTCTCATTGAAGCAAACATATTGCACTTGACTGAAACGGAATTCTAGCTTTTGGATCGAAGGATGAGAGTCACATGATCCATAGCATAAGCGAGAGAATACCAAAGTATGCGATAGGACAAAGTCCTTCTCGGCACTCTTGAGGACAATCCTCACATTATGTTACCAACCGTAAAGGTTTAACCAGATATTTAACAGCTATTCAATTTTAACAGGGAAGGTGGAAACGCGAGCCATTATTCTACAACTATTATGCAAACCACACTTAGACAGTGTTCATAATTAATTACACTAAGAATTAAAAGAATTAATTCTAAAGTGCGCTCCCACTCAAATCAATATATCTCATAATTGATTTTGAGTGATGCAAGACCCGCATTTCAAATGCTCGCCATTGGTGTAACACCACTGATGACGAAAATCTCAACCGGTAGGCCAACTTGCCAATCACATCTCTATGTGACTCTTGTTCATCTTTCGATGCGTGTGTTCCGAGCTCATGACGGTCATGCCCGAACGTCAAGACAACCAAGTGATCTCGCTGCGAGGTCTCAACTCACCCGCCTCACACTTCTCTAATTGTTTGTACCCGTGTGACATGGCGCACCCCGAAAAGTTAGGTGCCGTGACGGTGCTACACTTGGGAGAACACTAACTACTTGATATTTTTGTGAGAGATCATCCTAATAAAAAGCGACTACTACGCAATCAAAAGGATGCATCATAAGGGATAAACATCTCAGGCAATTCATAATAGCATAATATGGTATAGCCCTTTCTGACGGAGAAGTCTTGCATTTCTTCGTCTTCGGCATTCGCGTCGGTGTTCACCTTTGCGAAAATTGCCACCACCTTGTGGATGCACCAGATAATATTGCTATCTCTATAGCTAATAAAATAATGCATTACAACAAGGTTGACACGCAGGTCTTTTAAAGTGCAATCATATGGCTCCAGCCATCATTCCAAATCTTGACACGCAGGTCATGTTAATCAATTTACATCATATAGTCATCTCATATATAATCAAATTATTATGAGCACTGCTATACCACATCACATGCACATGCAAACCCTCCTGCAAAACCAAGTTAGACGCCTCTAATCGGTTCATGCAAAAACTTGTTTTACGTGCCTTCTAAGGTTTCGAAACAAACCGAAGCTACCAACGTCCATCATCAAGTACGATAATCCAAGTCGCTAGATTAACATCACGGGGTGTATGAAACGCGAGATAATAAAATCTCGGGCCCCATACTAAACTTCGTCATACGCATGACCCCCGTGCAGATCATATCTGCATTGCCCTTTCATCTGTGAAATTTCATCTTTCTTTTTAACTATGGTGGAATTCAATGAACTGTTAGCACTTCGTTGATCAATCAGGATCGCGGATTGCCAGAACATTGAAACTCCACCATGCTGTTATCAAGATCAGAAATATGCAAATTCCAGGGTAGCAACAAGAACATCGGGTAACAGATTTCATCTGCTACCCGCACAAATAATTTTCAGTAATAGAACTCATCTACTACCTAATTATATTGTGCAACAACCATACATCTCCATGTATTCTAGATCGCAACCTGCATCTACGCATAGCATGGCTCATGATGCCACTGTAGGGTAATGCAACAGAAAACAAAAAACTTCTAACCTACGCACCAGCCCAGGACCACTATGGAGACTGCATACAAGGTTTGATCTTTTCGTTACCGACTTGTAGCGCAGCGGAAGTAGAGTCGATGATGATCTGCACTGCAGATCCCCACAGCTAGGATTTACAACCTCCCAACCGCGAGGATGTATACCCTCATCCACCACTCGGATAGCCCTCCAGGAGGCGGTCGGACAGTCCCCCAGATGGTGTCGCGGACAGCCCTTCGGGAAGACCTTCGAAACTCAGACGGTCACTCGGACAGCCCTTCGGGAGGACTCACAGAACTCGGACCGTCACTTGGACAGCCCTTCGGGAGGCACTCTCAAAACAGCCACTCGGGCACAAAGATCGAAACTACGACCTCTCTATGGGATTGCACACATACGGTGTCATCTATCCGGCAGGGCTTCGCCGTCCAGAACTAGTTCCCACCGGAACCCAGACAGCCTTTCAGCTCTACGAAACTATTTCGCTGGGAGGGAGAGAGAAAGCCAGATCATGCATGGCACTTGTATGTGAGAAAGAGTGAGTTTTGGGCAGCCCCCTCCACCTCTATTTATAGGAGAAGGAGGGGTGGAGGGGCTGAAATTTCAGCCACATCCATCCATGTCATCTCCAAGATATTTTGGAGCAAAAGCCCAAAAAGGTGGCTTTCCAAAAAGTAACACAAAAAGCACTTTCACTATTCACGATGACATTTTTTAGCGTCCGTTCAAACTGAAAATATTTATGTGGGCTTAGAACAATTCCAGTACCCACTAAAATAATTTTCAACGTGTTCTGGAACAATTCCAGATTAGTGATTTTCATCTGCGAAAAGCATCTGAAGCGGTTCCGGCAGCTCCGAAACATTTCCGGTTTTCATCCCCGAAAATTCCAGAAAGTTTCCAGAATAATTCTGGCACCCTCCAAGAATTATCAGGGGCATCCCGAAACCAATTTGACTTAATGGAATACCCCGAAACAACTTTTCAGTTTCACCGAAACTCATCCGATGTTCTCTCTGCGGAACTTTTCCGCTGTCCGAAACTTTTTCGGTGATTTTCTCTCAGACTCCCTGTCTAGTATTCACCAGATAGATGACCCTTAAGTGTGTGACCCTATAGGTTCGGTGAAGTATAGACATGACACAGAACCCCTTCCGATCAATGATCAAGATCGGAGCCGTGGACACCCATATTGACCCCTATACCCACATGAATGAATATTCGAGTGAACCTCCAGTTGCCGTGTGCTATTCCTGTTGCTTCGCAATATGTTACAAATACCCGAGGTGAGATATGTTGGCATCCCCTTGGATCAACACTTGTCCACTATGCCAGTTACCTTGTTACCGGTATTGTTCTCTTTTCTCGTTACCGTGTTCCGGCATCCCCGTGATCAAATCACAAAGTGTCTGGCCAGACGATGATGGATACCGTAACACCGAGAGGGCCCAGAGATATCTCTCCATCGTCGGAGGAGCAAATCCCAATCTTGAGCTATCAAGTTACATGACATACTTTTCCATGAACCCATAAGCCGCCGTAATAGCCACCCAGTTACGGATGACGTTTAACAAACCCCAAAGTTCATGAAGCAAGCATGAAGAAACTCGATACTCTCATGGTCTAAGGAATCATGCAAAGTTAAACCATCTCTGTGTTATTAACCATTAACTTGTGACAAATGTATCTCTTAGCATAACATCATTCGGGTCGATTCAACACAAGTGTTTTTCCTAACGTTGTGCCCTCAAAGTTGCTGGCATAGACATGCCCATGATTAGGAAAACAGAACCATCATGCAACACTTGAGCTAGTCTTAGAGGCCAGACTAGGAATACATTTTACCGTTTATTATCCCACACATTTATGTGGGCTTAGAACAATTCCAGTACCCACTAAAATAATTTTCAACGTGTTCTGGAACAATTCCAGATTAGCGATTTTCATCTGCGAAAAGCATCTGAAGCGGTTCCGGCAGCTCCAAAAAATATCTGGTTTTCATCCCCGAAAATTCCAGAAAGTTTCCAGAATAATTCTGGCACCCTCCAAGAATTATCAGGGGCGTCCCGAAACCAATTTGACTTAATGGAATACCCCAAAACAACTTTTCAGTTTCACCGAAACTCATCCGGTGTTCTCTCTGCGGAACTTTTCCGCAGTTCGAAACTTTTTCGGTGATTTTCTCTCAGACTCCCTGTCTTGTATTCAGCAGATAGATGACCCTTAAGCGTGTGACCCTACAGGTTCGGTGAAGTATAGACATGACACGGAACCCCTTCCGATCAATGATCAACATCGGAGCCGTGGACACCCATATTGACCCCTATACCCACACGAATGTATATTCGAGTGAACCTCCAGTTGCCGTGTGCTATTCCTGTTGCTTCGCGATATGTTACAAATACCCGAGGTGAGATATGTTGGCATCCCCTTGGATCAACACTTGTCTGCCGTGTGCTATTCCTGTTGCTTCACGATATGTTACAAATACCCGAGGTGAGGTATGTTGGCATCCCCTTGGATCAACACTTATCCACTATGCCAGTTACCTTGTTACCGGTATTGTTCTCTTTTCTCGTTACCGTGTTTCGGCATCCCCGTCATCAAATCACAAAGTGTCTGGCCAGACGATGATGGATACCGTAACACTGAGAGGGCCCAGAGATATCTCTCCATCGTCGGAGGAGCAAATCCCAATCTTGAGCTATCAAGTTACTTGACATACTTTTCCATGAACCCGTAAGCCGCCGTAATAGCCACCCAGTTACGGATGACGTTTAACAAACCCCAAAGTTCATGAAGCAAGCATGAAGAAACTCGATACTCTCATGGTCTAAGGAATCATGCAAATGTAAACCATCTCTGTGTTATTAACCATTAACTTGTGACGAATGTATCTCTTAGCATAACATCATTCGGGTCGATTCAACACAAGTGTTTTTCCTAACATTGTGCCCTCAAAGTTGCTGGCATAGACATGCCCATGATTAGGAAAACAGAACCATCATGCAACACTTGAGCTAGTCTTAGAGGCCAGACTAGGAATACATTTTACCGTTTATTATCCCACACGTGCATATGAGTCTTCCTCCGAGCCTCGTTTTATTTGTAGACTCGAGAACCATAGCAGTTATAGCATGGAACATAAACCTAATTATGAACAGGGAGATAATCAATAACATTTATTATTGCCTCTAAGGCATATCTCCTACAAAAGTGGTACCTTTCTGATGGCTCGTCTCATTTTCCTTGGGATTAAAGTTTCTGAGCTGGATGAGATTGAAATTACGTCAGTGTTGTCAGCTCGACTGGCCTCAGTGTCATCCTGAGAAGAAGGGGCGTCAGCAAATTGATTAAAAAGACGGCCAAGCAAATCAAGTTCTACCTCCGACTCATCTCCATCGACCGTCTCATCATTGTTGACCGGCTCGACCACTTGCTCAACTGGAGCTGGGGCAGCTTTTTTAGGCTTCTTTTTCCAAAACTTGTCATTTGCCTGCGTACATGATAAGCCGGAGGTCGGGATAAAATAAGCAAATCAAAATACAGAATGAGTAAGACAAAGTGCAAGAATGCTTACTGGAGGCACTGGGTTCTTTAGGCAGAAGGGAGCAAGCCCAGTTTTATTGCATTGATCTTGAGACTCTCCCAAATAGATTTTTCGTGGCCTTGTTTATCTCATCTGCTGATAAGTCGACTTGGCTGAAGCATTGCACATCAGCTAAGTCGCCCGTATAATTGTACATTAAGTCGCCCCTCTGACTTAATGGTTGGATTCTCCAGCTGATCCAGCACCAGGTCAAATCGATCCCAGTGAGGCCATTTGCTAACAAGGCCCTCAATTTAGAGTATATGGGGGCGACTTGTTGTCGCTCCTCATTGGTCGGCCAACCAGGAAAGGAAATGGTTGCGTTGAGACGCTCCATTCTATAACCCGACAATGGGTTCGTCTGCGGGAGCAGTGTTCTTGCAATAGAACCAAGTTTTATTCCATCCCTTTGGATGACTCACCTGCTTTGCCTCTGGAAAGGAGTAGTTTTTCTGCCTTTGAACGGAAATCCCACCAAGTTATATGATAGGGCCATCCGCGAACTCGGTTTGGTGGTTGATGTAGAAGAACTCTCGAAAGAGGGTGACGGTTGGCTCCATTTGAAGGTAAACTTCGCAAAAGACTTGGAACTGACAAAGGTTGGTCATCGAGTTTAGACCAATATCTTGAGGATGGAGATCAAAGAAATGAAGGAAGTCCCGATAGAATTTTGACCCGGGTGGTGAAAAGCCCCTCTGGAGATGGTCCACAACGACAACCACTTCTCCTTGGCCGGGTTGGGGCATGCTCTCTTCCTCAGGTGCCCGCCAGTTGACTACTTCTTCAGCCGGCAATAGACCCTGCCCCACAAGATCATCAAGCACGAGGGTGGAAACTTGGGATCTGACCCAGTTGCAGGCCTTGTCAGTATTAGCTTTGTCTGCTTTGGCCATGATGAGTCGCTTAAGAGTTGAGACTGTGAAGCGAAATAATAAAGGTAAACCGACGGGTCATATTCATAGGTAATAAGTCACCATATTATTCATGCTATAAGCTAGCAAAACGATGAGGTTGATACGGTTTGGGATGAGTCTGCATGTTCATTCATAAGTGGCGAGTTGCCAAGCTAATCAAAGTATTGAGTTGGCAAGATAAAGGGCAAGTATCTTTATTCAAGCTATGACTTAAATTATACAAGTCACGACTAGTGAATATATGCAGGCAAATCATAAGCCGACTCATTCTATTTGAGGTCTTGTGGATTTTTGTTAAGTATTGGCAGAAACAAGTTTCTGGTGAAGTGGTTACAACTACAGATCTACAAAATGGTTCCAAAACAAAATATTCACTAGACCTAAAACATGAAGTGGAGGTGCAAACTAATCTGTTTGTGGGGTTCAAAGGCAATGTGCAGTTTCCAAATGCAAAAATGGTGTTGTGGTCGCGGTTAGAATAGTTCTACAAATCATTAAGGGGCATCTAGATATACTAGCCAAAGGACGGCGACAAGCACTGATGAACTTCGTTGAACTAAATATGAACTATGCAGAGGAGACAAGATGTAACAGATCTGATGAGGAAGTTTTAGGCGTACCTGGCTGAGGCGGTGAGCGGACGGAGTGTTCTGGCGAGCTCCGGCGATGACTTGGGCGGCGTCACAGTCACGGACGAGGCGGTCAACGACCTCGAAGAAGCACGGCATTGCTCCATTCGCAAGGGAGCTTGGGTGCAAGGAGGAAGATGAAGAAAGGGGTGGAAGCAGTGAAAGTAAAAGACCGTGCCCCCCTGTGCGTATTTATAATATGGCAAGAAGAAGGGGAAAAGGCAAGCGCAAAAAATAGAGGTGGCGCAGTAACATTTCGAGTAAGGGACGCCTCGATTTTCGGGCCTGACAGATATATTCGGAAGATCCGTTGTGATGTCACACCCATACTCCAGAAATCCAGGAATATGATGTCATACCATAAGAAAAAGCACGAAATGTCAAAGTGTAAAGGTGTTATGTGCCGGCAACATATGACCCGGTAACGACGCAGATTCAAAGGGAAAGAATTTCTAGGAAGGTTATCTAGAATTATCATTATTCTGGAGGTTTACATGGATAAATCCAAGTCAACCTGGGGGCTAATGTTGGGGATATAACCCCAGGGTATGACCCGCCCGTTCAGGGCCGGGTCATTCAGTGGTGGCTTGGAGATGCGACTCAACATATGGGTTATGGTGATCAAGAGGTTCAGGCCCAGAAGATGAGTCGCCACGTGGGCCGGCTCATGGCCCAGAGTCTAAGACGCCGGCGCTCACAAGACGCCAAATAAAGTTTCCTTACTTGGGAAGTTAGACAAGTAGGAGATAGATTATGTCACGGGTTATACTACGACCCAGACTCTGTTGTAAACCCAGGGCCACAAACTATATATAAAGGGGAGCCCCTGAGGTAGAAAGGTTAAGTTACAAGCTCTCGAGTACTAGGATAGCCAAGTCGCGCCCTTGTAATCGAGATCCCAAGCAATAATCAATCAAGCAGGAAGTAGGCTATTACCTCCATCGAGAGGGGCCGAACCTGGGTAAACCCTTGTCTTCTCGATTCCGATCAACCCCGTTCAAGCTACTACCTCACGGCGATGGCCTCACGACTTAGTACTTTCACAAGGACATCTGTCGTGACAAAACCATGATAGCCGGCGTGCTTCGAAGCGGCTAACAACGTAAATTTCCCCCGTCGACCCCAAGACCTAATCCGGCACTACCAGGTAACAACTCTAGCCCCCTCTCGCCCCACCATCCCTTTCGAGATTTGCATGTGCTTTAACATTTTCACATGCTGTTCTTTGAAAGAAGTAATCTAATTGTAGGCTCCGTACATCATCTAATTCTATATAGGATTATACCAATTTAGTATGCAGTTTCTTAATAAATTAGCCGTATTACATGGCGTACTGCAGACAGTTCTTTCTTGGGTTACAGAAATTTAGTATGCAGGTTCAAATTAAATCTTGTGTGCTGTTTTTCACAATTGAATTTTCTTCTTCTTAATATAACATGTTGATCTAGATTAGGTCGTGCAGTATTACTTCTTCTGTGTTACCCTATGATACGTCTCCGCCGTATCTTATGAGTTACCCTGTGTTACTCTAATTTGCATGATATGAAACTAAAAGTGCAACTAATCCCCGGGTGGTTTTGGTAATTCATAACAACATATAGCTCATTGAACTAATATCCTTTCAAGATAAATATTTCAGGATGTTCAATGATTGGCATGGCATGGACAAGAGATGTGGACCCCTCAAAATGCTAAGGACAAAGATTGGCAAAAGCTCAAGACTCTTCATCTTTATTTTAGTGATCCAAGATCACATTGAGTCCATAGGAAAGCCAATACTATTAAAAGGGGATGAGGTGTTGCTTAATGATCTACTTGCTCAAAGTGCTTAGTGGTATTGCTCCAAAACCCTCAACCATTTTCTCCATTGAAATATGTCCAAACACAAAACTCCAACTCAGCCCCACCGATACTTTCTATCTGGAGCCACCGAGTTCATATGACATAGCCACTCCCAGAAACTCTAACAGTTCGGTCTCACCGATACGGATCTTGGTCTCACCGAGATGGCCTTGCCAGCGCTCTGTGACTTGTTGCATTTATTTCGGTCACACCAATTTTTTGCAATCAGTCTCACCGAGTTGGCTTGACAGATTCTCTGTTGCTTATTGCTTCACTTCGGTCTCACCGAGTTGATGCAATCGGCACCACCGAGATGATGTTTGCCCTAAGCCCTAGCACATCGGCCTCACCAAGTTGTTCTAGTTGGTCCCACCGAGATTCCTAACATTCACATTTTTGAACTGATCAGTGCCACCGAGTTTAACCATTTGGTCCCACCGAGATGAGTCAAATGTGTGTAATGGTTGGCTTTTGTGTGGAAGCTATATATACCCCTCCACCCCCTCTCCATTGGTGGAGAGAGCCATCAGAACGTGCCTACACTTCCACCATTCATTTTCTGAGAGAGAACCACCTACTCATGTGTTGAGATCAAGAGATTCCATTCCTACCATTTGAACCTTGATTTCTAGCCTTCCCCAAGTTGCTTTCCACTCAAATCATTCTTCCACCATAGCCAAATCTGAGAGAGAGAGAGTTGAGTGTTGGGGAGACTATCATTTGAAGCACATGAGCAAGGAGTTCATCATCAACACACCGTCTATTACCTTTTGGAGAGTGGTGTCTCCTAGATTGGTTAGGTGTCGCTTGAGCCTCCGACATGTTGTGGAGTTGAACCAAGAAGTCTGTAAGGGCAAGGAGATCGCCTACTTCATGAAGATCTACCCAAGTGAGGCAAGTCCTTCGTGGACGATGGCCATGGTGGGATAGACAAGGTTGCTTCTTCATGGACCCTTCATGGGTGGAGCCCTCCATGGACTCACGCAGCCGTTACCCTTCGTGGGTTGAAGTCTCCATCAACGAGGACGTACGATAGCACCACCTATCGGAACCACGCCAAAAATCTCCGTGTCTCCATTGCATTTGCCTTCTCCAAACCCTTCCCTTTACCTTCATATGCAATGTTTTACTTTCCACTGCTATACTCATAGAATTGCATCTGTAGGTTGATTGATTGACTTGTGCTAATTGCTAAAATCTGCCCACAACTAAAATTAGGAAAACGATAGATTTTTATTTTGCCATGTAGTCTAATCCCCCCACAAGGCACCTGGGTGCGTCAACCCCCCTGACGCGCCCTGGTGGGTAGTGGGGCCCATGAGGCTCCGCTGACCCTAATTCTAACTCTATAAATTCACATTTTCGGAGAAAAAAATAGGAGATGAAGTTTCATCGTGTTTCACGATACAGAGCGGCCGCCACCTCCTGTTCTTCATCAGGAGGCCAAATCTGGAGCCCGTTTGGGGCTCCGGAGAGGGGGATTCACCGCCATCGTCATCACCAACCCTCCTTCATCACCAATTCCATGATGCTCCCCATCGGGAGTGAATAATTCCTTTGTAGGCTTGCTGGATGGTGAGGGGTTGTATGTGATTCATCATGTAATCGAGTTAGTTTTGTTAGGGCTTGATCCCTAGTATCCACTATGTTCTGAGATTGATGTTGCTATGACTTTGCTATGCTTAATGCTTGCCACTAGGGCCCGAGTGCCATGATTTGATATCTGAACCATTTATGTTTTCACCATCATATCTGTGTTCTTGATCCGATCTTGCAAGTTATATGCACCTATTACATGTTATGATCCGCATACCCCAAGGTGACAATAATTAGGATTCCTTCTGGTGATTACCGTAATTTGAGGAGTTCACGTATTCACTATGTGTTAATGCTTTGTTCTGGTTCTCTATTAAAAGGAGGCCTTAATATCCCTTAGTTTCCTTATGGACCCCGCTGCCACGGGAGGATAGGACAAAAAAGATGTCATGCAAGTTCTTTTCCATAAGCACGTATGACTATTTACGGAATACATGCCTACATTATATTTATGAACTGGAGCTAGTTCTGTGTTGCCCTAGGTTATGACTGTTATATGACGAATATCATCCAACGAAATCGCCAATCCAATGCCTATGAGTTTTTGACATATTTTTCTTACTAAGTTACTATTGTTGCTGCTACTGTTACAACTGCTACAAAACTATTGTTACTGTTACTGTTACCAGTTCTATGAAAACTATCATACGGGTTGCGTATGGCCATCCAACCATCCCGATCAAGTGATGAAGGAGTGGGACGTCAGAAACCCTGCTATGATAGGATACTGCAATGTAGTGAGGCAGCTAGAGAAAAAGTTCGAGGGTTTGGACCTTCACCACATTCCTCGAATCAAAAATCAAGCAACCGACGATCTTGCAAAAATCGGTTCGGAAACCTATCCCCAGCAATGTGTTTCTCGAGCACCTCCATTCCCCATCAGTGCAGGAGGATCCTTTCACTGAAGAGCCTCCCCAAGCGATAAGTCCTACTAATCTAACTGAAATCGAGATCCCTGCAGTCATTGACTTGGTTATGGAGATTCTGGTAATTACCCCCGACTGGACGGTGCCATACATTGCATATTTGCTCAGGCAAGAACTCCCAGAGGATGAAGTTGAAGCACGTCAGATCGTCCGCAGATCCAAAGCTTTCACAGTGTTAAATGGACAGCTTTGCAGAGAGAGTGTCACTGGCGTAGCCCAACAATGTATTTCTCCTGAGGAAGGTCGACTGATCTTAGAAGAGATCCACTCGGGGACCTGTGGTCACCACGCATCTTCTCGGACAATTGTGGCCAAAGCATACTGAGCTGGATTTTACTGGCCGCGTGCCAATGAAGCTGCTAAGGAGATCGTTCAGTGCTGCGAAGGATGCCAGTTCTACGCGAACATGTCCCATAAACCCGCATCCGCCTTGAAGACCATTCCTCTCGTTTGGCCATTCGCCGTATGGGGTTTGGACATGGTTCGACCACTTAGGACAGGCAGGAGTGGCTTTACTCATCTACTCATGGCAGTCGACAAATTTACCAAGTGGATCGAAGCCAAGCTAATCAAGAAGCTAGATTCACATACAACCATCAAGTTCGAGAGGGAGTTGATATTCCGATATGGAGTCCCACATAGCATTATCACACACAACGGCTCAAACTTCGATTCGGAAGAATTCTGAGAGTTCTGCGCTTCCCAAGGCACTCGGGTAGATTACGCATCCGTTGCGCACCCGCAGTCGAATGGCCAAGCTGAGAGGGTGAATGGTCTGATCCTTCAGGGGTTGAAGCCACGACTCATGCGTGACCTCGAGCATTCAGCTGGAGCCTGGGTGACAGAACTGCCGTCTGTCCTGTGGGGTTTAAGGACGACTCCTAACCGGTCCACTGACCGCACCCCTTTCTTCATGGTGTATGCAGCCACAGTCGTGCTGCCAAGTGATCTCTTCCATAATTCACCCCGAGTGGAACTCTACTCAGAATCTGAGGCGGAACAAGCATGGCAGGACGCCGTCGATCTTTTGGAAGAAGAACGAGAGATGGCCCTGATACGATCGACTGTTTATCAGCAAGATCTTCGTCGATTCCATGCCAGGAACGTCACAGGTCGAGCGTTTCAAGAAGGAGATCTTGTGCTCCGAGTGGATCAGCAGCGACCACACAAACTCGCCCCTGCGTGGGAAGGCCCCTTCATCGTCACCAAGGTGTTACATAATGGGGCCTACCACCTCTACAACCTCACGAAGAAGTTTGACGGGCCGCGCGCCTGGAATAAAGATCTTCTTCATCGATTCTATACTTAACAATCAGATTGTCAAGATGTAATAAGAGTACTTTTAGATTGTTTATCAATAATATGACTCCTGCAGTCCTATGATGATTTCTCTCGCATAAGTGCATGTTCAAAACCCCCAGTGGGTGGCTTAGCCGCGAGCCAGTCCACGCCTAAGTTAAAAAAGACTACTCTGAGTGAGAGCATCCCTCCCACTTGGGGGCTTAGCCGCGAGCCAGTCCTCGCCTAAGTTAAAAATCTACTCTGAGTGAGAGCATCCCTCCCACTCGGGGGCTTAGCCGACGAGCCAGTCTCGCCTAAGGTTTTAAAAATCTACGCGAGTGAGAGCATACCTCAAAAGCAAGTGGGTGGCCGCCATTATCCACCTACCTTTAATCTTTATCCCTTTTCTTTCGCGCTGTTATTCCTCCCCACACCCCCCCCCTGTGCCTACTCCACCAGCAAAATCCCGCACCCTTCCTATATTCCACCCACCACATTTCCTACTACCCTTGAAACAACTTCAGATCCTAATCTTTCCAATCATCATCGCTCCCCTCTACCCGCTCCTCAACAAATTTATTCATCATTGGCAATTCAATTTCTAACATTCAATACACCCCACCCTCCCCTCGTTTAGCAGCGAGCCAGTCCTCGCCTAAGTTAAAATCTACTCTGAGTGAGAGCATCCCTCTCACTCGGGGGCTTAGCTGTGAGCCAGTCCTCGCCTAAGTTCAAAATCTACTCTGAGTGAGAGCATCCCTCCCACTTGGGGGCTTAGCCGCGAGCCAGTCCTCGCCTAAGTTAAAAAACTCCTCCGTGTGAGAGCATCCCTCCCACTCGGGGGCTTAGCCGCGAGCCAGTCCTAGCCTAAGTTAAAAAACTACTCCGAGTGAGAGCATCCCTCTCACTCGGTGGCTTAGCCACGAGCCAATCCTCGCCTAAGTTCAAAATATACTCCGAGTGAGAGCATCCCTCTCACTCGGGGGATTAGACGCGAGCCAGTCCTTGCCTAAGTTCAAAATCTACTCCGAGTGAGAGCATCCCTCTCACTCGGGGGCTTAGCCACGAGCCAGTCCTCGCCTAAGTTAAAAATCTACTCTGAGTGAGAGCATCCCTCTCACTCGGGGGCTTAGATGCTGAGCAGTCCTCGCCTAAGTTCAAAATCTACTCTGAGTGAGAGCATCCCTCCCACTTGGGGGCTTAGCCGCGAGCCAGTCCTCGCCTAAGTTAAAAAACTCCTCCGTGTGAGAGCATCCCTCCCACTCGGGGGCTTAGCCGCGAGCCAGTCCTCGCCTAAGTTAAAAAACTATTCCGAGTGAGAGTGTCCCTCTCACTGAGAGGCTTAGCCGCGAGCCAGTCCTTGCCTAAGTTTAAAATTTACTACGAGTGAGAGCATCCCTCCCGCTCGGGGGCTTAGCCGCGAGCCAGTCCTCGCCTAAGTTAAAAAACTACTCCGAGTGAGAGAGTCCCTCTCACTCAGAGGCTTAGCCGTGAGCCAGTCCTCGCCTAAGTTAAAAAAACTACTCCGAGAGAGAGCATCCCTCCCACTCGGGGGCTTAGCCGCGAGCCGGTCTTCGCCTAAGTTAAAAAACTACTCTGAGTGAGAGCATCCCTCTCACTCGGGAGCTTAGCCGCCAGCCAGTCCTCGCCTAAGTTAAAAAAATTACTCCTAGTGAGAGCATCCCTTTCACTCAGGGGCTTAGCCGCGAGCCAGGCCTCGCCTAAGTTAAAAATCTACTCCGAGTGAGAGCAACCCCCTCACTCGGGGGCTTAGCCGCGAGCCAGTCCTCGCCTAAGTTTAAAAATCCGTTCACTCGGAATATGCAGTAAACTGGAAAACAACGGTTCAGATAAATTCGCAACCTCAAGTTTGGAAACACAGGCAAAAGTACTCGGGTAGAAAGCCCGAACGAGTTTAACGGTTACAAGTCCACTCGGCATTCCGAGGCAAATGAGTTCGAATCATAAAAGTTTTTCTTCACACGCCGGGAGGACTCGCTGGCTCGACGAAGGTGTCCAGGTCAATGCCGTCAGCTATCCGAGTGGCAGCTTCGATGAAAGTCTCCATGAAATCTTCAAACTAGAGCTTCTTCGTATTGGCCACCTGAAGAGTCTTCAGCTTGTCCTCCTTGGCATCTTTACAATGGACACGGACAAGTGAGAGCGCCACGTCGGCTCCGCAGTGAGCGGCAGATTTCTTCCATGCCTCCACTCCACCAGGGATCTCGTCGAGTCGAGTCATCATGGACTCGAGGTTGTTCTGAAGTGTATCCTCGGGCCACAGTTCTTTATCTATCTTCGCCAGCATGGCCCTCAGACGAGTGATGTACCCACGGACATCTTCGAGATGAGCTTCGAGGCGCAGCATGTTCAGAGCCACCGCATCCTTTACAAGCGACTTGGTGGGATCTAGATCTGTCTCGATCCGGTCAGTTTCCTCCACAAAGTTCTGACAGAATTCTGCACAAGGAAGGAAGAAATGATTAGTTATGCCATTATTTTCAAAGCCCGCAGGGATTCACTCAACCAAAAAGAGGTACCTTCAAGCATGCCGTACATCTTCTTCGCGAAACCCCCCAGATATTTCTCCAGCGCATCCCTCTTCTGGGTAAGCTGGTCCACCATGTCGTTCAGAGCCGCCTTCTCCGTCTCAAAAGCACTTGCTTGATCCTCCATATTCTTGGCCCACTCGGCCCATTCCTTCTTAAGCTCTTCAACAGCGCTTTTCAGAGATACATTTTCTTCTTCTAGCTTTCCGACTGAAGCCAACTTTGCCTCAGCGGCTTCAGTCTTCTCCTTAGCCACCTTCTGAGCTCCTGCGAGTTCTTTGTCCTACTTTTCCAAGGCCTTCTTCATGGTGTCTAAAGAAACAACATTCCTGAGTCGCGCTTGAAGTTGATCGTTTTCATTACGCACATCTGTTCGAGTGAAACTACTCGGTTCAAAGGACGGAAGGAAAGAACAACAGTGCGCTCAGTCGACAGGAGTTACCTCCCATGGTCTTCGCCTCCGTCTGAGCACGCTCCAAGCTCCTTTTGGTCACTTCAAAGTCCAATTGGTGTTGGGTCTTCTCCTTCTATAGGGCAGCATACTGAGTCCTGAGCTCGCAAGTTTTCTGAGATCAACGAAGAAATGATTCAGTCGACAATGATAAAGAGTTTCAGATATTCCTCTACTTTCGAGTGGAGAAGAGCAAATCCAGTTGCTACAAACAAATGCACTCTAAGACCCCTGCCGAATCAAACATTCGACGACGATCTCGGGGACTACACCCAGTGGGTGCACTCAGCGTGCCCCCACTGGATCAATTTCCCACTCAGCACGGCCTGGCCGGTCCGAGTGGAGAGCTACAAACAAAAGCATTCTAAGACCCCCGTCGAATCAGACATTCGACGATGGTCTCGGGGACTACACCCAGTGGGTGCACTCAGCGTGCCCCCACTGGATCAATTACCCACTCGGCACGGCCTGACCGGCTCGAGTGGGGAGCTACGGATTGAAAAACTACGAGCAAAGCAATTCTGAAGTCACGAGTCAAAGGAAACACCCAGTGGGTGTACAGAGTCAAGATAAAAGAAAAACCCAATCGGAAATCAACTTACAATCGCACTTACTCGGGCATTTGCCTGAAGAGCCGCACTAGCGTCATAAGCCGTTTTGCTGGCCTCGTACACTCCCTTCAGCCGCTGCATCATCAAGTCAGCTTGAATCATAGCTTCCGTGCTGGCTCCAGTCTGGTCCTCTGGGACATGATGCAGAGTGAACACGCTTGACACAGGAGTTGGTGATGCAGCTGGAGGGATCAGCACTTGAGGTTGTCCAGTCGGACCCGAAGCAGGAGCAGTCGACACTAAAGGCGAAGCACTTGACAGAGGAGCAGCAAAGGTAGCATCAGCTCGAGACGAACCACCTCACTCTTGAAGAACAACTTCAGGTGGCGCACGAGACATTTGGCCCGACGGCACTCTCCTAGTGAAGCTTCGGGAGGCGGTCGAGGTTCTACCTTCTCCTCCAGTGCCCTTCCGAGGCTCATCTTCGTCGTCATCTGCGAGGAGGATGACGTCCGTTGGTGCTGCAGTCACTCGACAGTGAAAACACAGTCGACCATTAGGTCAATTGGTGAGACAAAGTGGAATATGAGTTAATCATACCTGGCCGAGAAGTGGCCGCGTTTGCGGTATCCATGTCCGCATGTTCTTTGTCGATCTGCATGGGAGACATCACAGAAGTAGCAGCTCTGGCATTCAAATTTCACTCGGTCAGTAAAGCAATGGAGGTCTACAACAATAAAGAAAGGAAAGATGCAAAGAACCCTCACGTTGAAGCAACGCGGATGACAACCTTAATCCTGGGTAAGGCCTTCCGAGGCTTCGGTGGAACGGTCTTCGGCTGCTTTGCAGTCTTCTCAATTGGGTCTGGGGCTGCCGTCCGAGTGCGCTTGCGGTTCCTGACACTCAACTCCGGGGCCTAGCTCTCGCTAGTGATCGGGTCTTGGTTCGCCTTGGTACAACACTCCGTGCGAGGAGGTGACTCGACTTCATCGCTGCCATCAGAGTCATCGCTGCCATCTTTGCTATCATCAGCGTACTCGAAATCAGCACCCCGCCCTCGCTCTCCGCTCCTTCAATGACCTGTTCCCCATTCGGCACAGGCGAATACATCTTCGTGAACACCTGCAGAGCACAAGTATCAACGTGGTACTCAGTTCAGTCGCATATTGAAAACAGAAGGCAATGCATTCGACGAGTTATGCCTCACCTCTCCTGGAAGATACTCGGCGTTGAAAGGCTCAATTCGTTTGGATCCACGCGGGTTGTCACGGGCTCCAGTGATGCTCCTGAGCCACTGTGCCACAGTCTCCTCCTTGACTTCCTCTGGATGGGTTCGAGCAGTGTCATCTGCGCCTGAATACAGCCAGATAGGGTGGTCGCGTGCTTGTAGAGGCTGGATGCGTTGACTGAGGAACACCTCCAACAGATCCAAGCCTGTCACTCCGCCCCTGATCAACTCAACTACGGCTTCTACCAAGATCCCCACCTCAGCTTTCTCCTCCGCATCCATGGTCAGCGAGCGAGCGCCGCTGAGCCTCGCCAACGAGAAAGGGGGAAGGCCAGTTGGCGCACCAGGGGTCGGAATGTCAGTGCAATAAAACCAGGTCGACTGCCAACCCCTAACTGACTCATGAAAGGTCATGGAAGGGAAGGCACTTCTACCTCTCATCTGGACACCCAAACCCCCACACATCTGAATCAAGTGGGTTTTCTCGTCACTCGGGTTGGCTTTCTTGCCGACTGGGACCGACAAGTGAAAATATGTTTGAATAACCCCCAATGAGGAGGGCAGCCCAAGAAGTTTTCACACATCAAGACAAAGGCAGCAAGGTACAATATGGTATTCGGAGGAAAGTGGTGGATTTGCGCTCCGAAGAAATTCAAGAAACCATGAAAGAATGGATGAGGAGGCAGGGAAAAACCTCTCTCCATGTGGGTGAGGAGGAGGACCCGTTCTCCTTCGCGCGGCGCAGGCTCGATCTCCCCCTCTGGTAGCCTCCAAGATCCAGGGGCCAGCAAGCCGTCAGCGGTGAGCCCCTCGAGGTCCTCCATCATGACCGTCGAGGCCAGCCAATCGCCCTGGATCCAACCCGGCGGTAGAGTGGGCCGGGAGCTCGATGCCTTCTTCCCCTTGGCCACCTTCTTGGCGCGCTCCAGCGCCTTCGTCTTGTCCTTCGCCATCTCTGTAGTGATCATCGGAACCGAGCGTGGCGGCGCGGCGCTAGGGCTGAAAAAGCAGAGAGGCAGGAAGGAGAGGGGAAAAGGGGAGAACACTGTTGCAACCCTCGGCCGTGTCGTCCTTTATATCCGCGCGTCTGAGTCACTAACTGGTGGGCCGGCAGGATCCCAGCGCATCACGTAACTGGTGCCTGCTCGATATGTGGCGATAAAGGGGGAGCAAAAATCGAGGAGTCCCTCCCCACTTGCCCCACTTACCACGTTGCAGCCAGCCCACGCGCTTCTCCAAATTTTTGAATCCCACGAAATCCGGATCCAGCAAATCAATCGATTGTGTTAGAGATATCCATATTCATTCGGGTCGAATCCAACGCTCGACGTCCTACTACTTATTTCACTCGGACACTCAAGAAGTCAGAATCGATCAAGGCAATTGACGAAGGATTTAGCAGCTCACGAACCTTCATACTCCTAAAGAAATGTCTCCGAGACATTGAGGCGGGTCGAAATCAGCTCCAATCCCTCCTCACTCGAACCTCGATCCATTCGGGGGCTAATGATGATGACATGTACCTAGAGTAGGGTCCTAGGCCTGATTGACATGCCCTACCCAAGGGCACTACCCAAGGAATCCAAGACCTACAAAGTTAGAAAGGAGGTAATGGCTGGAATGACCACGACGCACAAGTCACTCGACAGAAGATCCACTCGGTTACTCCACCTCCACTCGACCATCGGTATTCACTCGGAGATTCTGGTTTCACTCGAAGGCAGAAGATCTAGAGTCACTCCGGGATGATAACGGTCAGGCCACCAGTCTGTATAGGTGTTACCAGTAACGCTCACTCCTTTTACTGTCTCATTGAACCCTTGCATAACGGAGGTAGATGAGGGGTCAGCAGACAACCCCTCCACTCCATCACAAGGGTTCGCACCCCCTGTAACTCAACACTCGATACAACAAAGCTCCCGCAGCACCGAGACGTAGGGCTATTACCTCCTCCGAGAGGGGCCTGAACTCGTAAATCCGAGTGTACAACTTCGCCATAGCTAGGCTCTGCCCTCTCGTACGTACCCCTAATCTCTACTGTCAGATTTGTTCCCATGACAGTTTCCAGATGCAAAAATGGTGTTGTGGTCGCGGTTAGAACAGTTCTACAAATCATTAAGGGGCATCTAGATATACTAGACGAAGGACGGCGACAAGCACTGATGAACTCTGTTGAACTAAATATGAACTTTGTAGAGGAGACAAGATGTAACAGATCTGATGAGGAAGTTTTAGGCATACCTGGCTGCGGCAGTGAGCGGCCGGAGTGTTCTGGCGAGCTTTGGTGACGACTTGGGCAGCGTCGCAGTCGCAGACGAGGCGGTCAATGAGCTCGAAGAAGCATGGCATTGCTCCATTTACAAGTGAGCTCGGGTGCAAGGAGGAAGATGAAGAAAGGGGGTGGAAGCAGTGCAAGTAAAAGACCGTGCCCCCCTGTGCGTATTTATAATATGGCAAGGAGAAGGGGAAAAGGCAGGCGCAAAAAATAGAGGTGGCGTAGTAACATTTCGAGTAAGGGATGCCTCGATTTTCAGGCCTGACAGATATACTCGAAAGATCCGTTGTGATGTCACACCCATACTCCGAAAATCTTGGAATATGATGTCATACCATAAGAAAAAGCATGAAATGTCAAAGTGTAAAGGTGTTATGTGCCAACAACATATGACCTGGCAACATATAACTCGGTAACGAGGCAGATTCAAAGGGAAAGAATTTCTAGGAAGGTTATCTAGAATTATCATTATTCTGGAGGTTTACATGGATAAATCCAAGTCAACCTGGGGGCTTATGTTGGGGATATAATCCCAGGGTATGACCCGCTTGTTCAGGGCCGGGTCATTCAGTGGTGGCTTGGAGATGCGACTCGACATATGGGTTATGGTGATCAAGAGGTTCAGGCCCAGAAGATGAGTCGCCACATGGGCCGGCTAATGGCCCAGAGTCTAAGACGCCGGCGCTCACAAGAGACCAAAGAAAGTTTCCTTACTTGGGAAGTTCGACAAGTAGGAGATAGACTATGTCACAGGTTATACTTGGACCTAGACTCTATTGTAAACCTAGGGCCTCAACCTATATATAAAGGGGAGCCCCTAAGGTAGAAAGGTTAAGTTACAAGCTCTCGAGTACTAGGATAGCCAAGTCGCACCCTTGTAATCGAGATCCCAAGCAATAATCAATCAAGCAGGAAGTAGGCTATTACCTCCATCCAGAGGGGCCAAACCTGGGTAAACCCTTGTCTTCTCGATTCCGATCAACCCCGTTCAAGCTACTACCTCGCGGCGATGGCCTCACGACTAAGTCCTTTCACGAGGACATCTGCCATGACAAATCCATGATAGCCGGCATGCTTCGAAGCGGCTAACAACATAAATTTCCCCAGTCGACCCCAAGACCTAATCCGGCACTACCAGGTGACAACTCTAGCCCCCTCTTGCCCCACCGTCCCTTTTGAGATTTGCATGTGCTTTTACGTTTTCACATGCTGTTCTTTGAAAGAAGTAATCTAATTGTAGGCTCCGTACATCATCTAATTCTATCTAGGATTATACCAATGTAGTATGCAGTTTCTTAATAAATTAGCTGTATTACATGGCGCGCTACAGACAGTTCTATCTAGGGTTATAGAAATATTGTATGCAAGTTCAAATTAAATCTTGTGTGCTGTTTTTCACAATTGAATCTTCTTCTTCTTAATATAACATGTTGCTCTAGATTAGGTCGTGCAGTACTACTTCTTATGTGTTACCCTATGATACGTCTCCATCGTATCTAGTTTTCCTAACGCTTTTGCTCTTGTTCTGGATTCTAAATTGCATGATTTGAATGAAATTAAAGTGCAACTAATCCCCGGGTGGTTTTCGTAATTCATAACAACATATAGCTCAGTGAACAAATATCCTTTCAAGATAAATATTTCAGGATGTTCAATGATTGGCATGGCATGGACAAGAGATGTGGACCCCTCAAAATGCTAAGGACAAATATTGGCAAAATCTCAAGACTCTTCATCTTTATTTTAGTGATCCAAGATCACATTGAGTCCATAGGAAAGCCAATACTATTAAAAGGGGATGAGGTGTTGCTTAATGATCTACTTGCTCAAAGTGCTTAGTGGTATTGCTCCAAAACCCTCAACCACTTTCTCCATCGAAATATGTCCAACCAAAAACTCCAACTCAGCCCCACCGATTCTATTTATCTGGAGCCACTGAGTTCATATGACATAGCCACTCCCAGAAACTCTAACAGTTTGGTCTCACCGATACGGATCTCGGTCTCACCGAGATGGCCTTGTTGGGAAACGTAGCATGCAATTTCAAAAAAATTCCTACGCTCACGCAAGATCTATCTAGGAGATGCATAGCAACAAGAGGGGGAGAGTGCGTCCACGTACCCTCGTAGACTGAAAGCGGAAGCATTTGTTAACGCGGTTGATGTAGTCGAACTTCTTCTCGTTCTGACCGATCAAGCTCCGAACGTACGACACCTTCGAGTTCTGCACACGTTCAGCTCGATGACATCCCTCGAACTCTTGATCCAACAAAGTGTCGAGGGAGAGTTCCGTCAGCACGATGGTGTGGTGACGGTGATAGTGAAGTGATCCGCGTAGGGCTTCGCCTAAGCACTACGTGAATATGACCGGAGGCGTAAACTGTGGGGGGGGGGGGGGCGTCGCACACGGCTAACAATTGTTGGTGTGTGTTCTAGGCACCTCCCCCCTTCATATACATAGGTGGGAGGGAGAGGGAGCAGCCAAGGGGGCGCCCAAGTAGGAGGAATCCTACTTGGGCCCCTAGTCCAATTCGCCCCCCCTTCCATAAGTGTCGGAGGGGGAAGGAAAGAGAGGGGGGGAGAGAAGGAAAGGGGGAGGCCGAATCCTCCCCTTTCCTTATCCCTTCCCCCTCCTTCCTTCTCCTCCTATTTCGGCCTATATGGGGGTGCACCAGCCCACCAGGGGCTGGTCTGTCCCTCTCTTGGCCCATAAGGCCCATATCTTTGCCGGGAGTGCCAGGAACCCCTTTCCGGTGACCCGATATGTACCCGGTATCCCCGGAACACTTCCGGTGTCCGAATACTATCATCCTATATATGAATCTTTACCTCTCGACCATTTTGAGACTCCTCGTCATGTCCGTGATCTCATCCGGGACTCCGAACAACATTCGGTCACCAATCACATAACTCATATAATACAAAATCGTCATCGAACGTTAAGCGTGCGGACTCGACGGGTTCGAGAACTATGTAGACATGACCGAGACACCTCTACGGTCAATAACCAACAGTGGAACCTGGATGCTCATATTGGTTCCCACATATTCTATGAAGATCTTTATCGGTCGTGCCGTAATAACAACATACGTTATTCCCTTTGTCATCGGTATGTTACTTGCCCGAGATTCGATCGTCGGTATCTTCATACCTAGTTCAATCTCGTTACTGGCAAGTCTCTTTACTTGTTCCGTAATGCATCATCCCGCAACTAACTAATTAGTCACATTGCTTGCAAGGCTTCTTTTGATGTGCATTACTGAGAGGGCCCAGAGATACCTCTCCGATACTCGGAGTGACAAATCCTAATCTTGATCTATGCCAACCCAACAAACACCTTCGGAGATACCTGTAGAGCATCTTTATGATCACCCAGTTATGTTGTGACATTTGATAGCACACAAGGTATTCCTCCGGTATCCGGGAGTTGCATAATCTCATAGTCAAAGGAATATGTATATGTCATGAAGAAAGCTATAGCAATAAAACTGAACGATCAATATGCTAAGCTAACGGATGGGTCATGTCCATCACATCATTCTCCTAATGATGTGATCCCGTTCATCAAATGACAACACATGTCTATGGTTAGGAAACTTAACCATCTTTGATTAACGAGCTAGTCTAGTAGAGGCTCACTAGGGACTCGGTGTTTTGTCTATGTATCCACACATGTATCAAGTTTCCGGTTAATACAATTCTAGCATGAATAATAAACATTTATCATGATATAAGGAAATATAAATAACAACTTTATTATTGCCTCTAGGGCATATTTCCTTCAGTCTCCCACTTGCACTAGCGTCAATAATCTAGATTACATTGTAATGATTCTAACACCCATGGAGTCTTGGTGCTGATCATGTTTTGCTCGTGGAAGAGGCTTAGTCAACGGGTCTGCCACATTCAGATCCGTATGTATTTTGCAAATATCTATGTCTCCCACCTTGACTTGATCACGGATGGAGTTGAAGCATCTCTTGATGTGTTTGGTTCTTTTGTGAAATCTGGATTCCTTCGCCTAAGGCAATTTCTCCAGTATTGTCACAAAAGATTTTCATTGGACCCGATGCACTAGGTATTACACCTAGATCGGATATGAACTCCTTCATCCAGACTCCTTCATTCGCTGCTTCCGAAGCAGCTATGTACTCCGCTTCACACGTAGATCCCGCCATGATGCTTTGTTTGGAACTGCACCAACTGACAGCTCCACCATTCAATATAAATACGTATCTGGTTTGTGACTTAGAGTCATCCGGATCAGTGTCAAAGCTAGCATCGACGTAACCATTTACGACGAGCTCTTTGTCACCTCCATAAACGAGAAACATATCCTTAGTCCTTTTCAGGTACTTCAGGATGTTCTTGACCGCTGCCCAGTGATCCACTCCTGGATTACTTTGGTACCTCCCTGCTAGACTTATAGCAAGGCACACATCAGGTCTGGTACACAGCATAGCATACATGATAGAACCTATGGCTGAGGCATAGGGAATGACTTTCATTTTCTCTCTATCTTCTGCAGTGGTCGGGCATTGAGTCTGACTCAACTTCACACCTTGTAACACAGGCAAGAACCCTTTCTTTGACTGGTCCATTTTGAACTTCTTCAAAACTTTATCATCGTATGAGCTTTGTGAAAGTCCAATTAAGCATCTTGATCTATCTCTATAGATCTTGATGCCCAATATATAAGCAGCTTCACCGAGGTCTTTCATTGAAAACCTTTTATTCAAGTATCCTTTTATGCTATCCAGAAATTCTATATCATTTCCAATCAACAATATGTCATCCACATATAATATTAGAAATGCTACAGAGCTCCCACTCACTTTCTTGTAAATACATGCTTCTCCAAAAGTCTGTATAAAACCATATGCTTTGATCACTTCATCAAAGCGTATATTCCAACTCCGAGATGCTTGCACCAGTCCATAAATGGATCGCTGGAGCTTGCACAGTTTGTTAGCACCTTTAGGATTGACAAAACCTTCTGGTTGCATCATATACAAGTCTTCTTTAAGAAATCCATTAAGGAATGCAGTTTTGACATCCATTTGCCAGATTTCATAATCATAAAATGCGGCAATTGCTAACATGATTCAGACAGACTTAAGCATCGCTACGGGTGAGAAAGTCTCATCGTAGTCAACTCCTTGAACTTGTCGAAAACCTTTCACGACAAGTCGAGCTTTGTAGACAGTAACATTACCATCAGCGTCAGTCTTCTTCTTGAAGATCCATTTATTCTCTATGGCTCGCCGATCATCGGGCAAGTCAACCAAAGTCCACACTTTGTTCTCATACATGGATCCTATCTCAGATTTCATGGCCTCAAGCCATTTATCGGAATCTGGGCTCATCATCGCTTCTTCATAGTTCGTAGGTTCGTCATGGTCTAGTAACATGACTTCCAGAATAGGATTACCATACCACTCTGGTGCAGAACGTGCTTTGGTTGATCTACGAGGTTCGGTAGTAACTTGATCTAAAGTTTCATGATCATTATCATTAGCTTCCTCTCTAGTTGGTGTAGGCATCACGGGAACTGATTTCTCTGATGAGCTACTTTCTAAATTGAGAGAAGGTACAATTACCTCATTAAGTTCTACTTTCCTCCCACTCACTTCTTTTGAAAGAAACTCCTTCTCTAGAAAGGATCCATTCTTAGCAACAAAGATCTTGCCTTCGGATCTGTGGTAGAAGGCGTACCCAACAGTTTCTTTTGGGTATCCTATGAAGACGCACTTCTCCGATTTGGGTTCGAGCTTATCAGGCTGAAGCTTTTTCACATAAGCATCGCAACCCCAAACTTTAAGAAACGACAGCTTAGGTTTCTTGCCAAACCACAGTTCATATGGTGTCGTCTCAACGGAATTAGACGGTGCCCTATTTAATGTGAATGCAGCTGTCTCTAATGCATAACCCCAAAATGATAGTGGTAAATCGGTAAGAGACATCATAGATCGCACCATATCTAATAAAGTACGGTTACGACGTTTGGACACACCATTACGCTGTGGTGTTCCAGGTGGCGTGAGTTGTGAAACTATTCCACATTGTTTTAAATGAAGGCCAAACTTGTAACTCAAATATTCGCCTCTGCGATCAGATCGTAGAAACTTTATTTTCTTGTTGCGATGATTATCCACTTCACTCTGAAATTCTTTGAACTTTTCAAATGTTTCAGACTTGTGTTTCATCAAGTAGATATACCCATATCTGCTCAAATCATCTGTGAAGGTCAGAAAAATAACGATACCTGCCGCGAGCCTCAACACTCATCGGACCGCTTACATCGGTATGTATTATTTCCAATAAGTCAGTGGCTCGCTCCATTGTTCCATTGAACGGACTTTTAGTCATCTTGCCCATGAGGCATGGTTCGCAAGCATCAAATGATTCATAATCAAGTGATTCCAAAAGTCCATCCGCATGGATGTGCTTTACACCAATATGACCTAAACGGCAGTGCCACAAATATGTTGCACTATCATTATCAACTTTGCATCTTTTGGCATCAATATTATGAATATGTGTATCACCACGATCGAGATTCAACAAAAATAGACCACTCTTCAAGGGTGCATGACCATAAAAGATATTACTCATATAAATAGAACAACCATTATTCTCTGATTTAAATGAATAACCGTCTCGCATTAAAAAAGATCTAGATATAATGTTCATGCTCAACGCTGGCACGAAATAACAATTATTCAGATCTAAAACTAATCCCGAAGGTAGATATAGAGGTAGCGTGCCGACGGCGATCATATCGACCTTGGAACCATTCCCGACGCGCATCGTCACCTCGTCCTTAGCCAATCTTCGTTTAATCCATAGCCCCTGTTTCGAGTTACAAATATGAGCAACTGAACCGGTATCAAATACCCAGGCTCTACTACGAGCATTAGTAAGGTACACATCAATAACATGTATATCAAATATACCTTTGTTCACTTTGCCATCCTTCTTATCCGCCAAATACTTGGGGCAGTTCCGCTTCCAGTGACCAATCCCTTTGCAGTAGAAGCACTTAGTTTCAGGCTTAGGTCCAGACTTGGGCTTCTTCCCGGGAGTGGCAACTTGCTTGCCATTCTTCTTGAAGTTCCCCTTCTTTCCATTGCCTTTTTCTTGAAACTAGTGGTCTTGTTAACCATCAACACTTGATGCTCCTTCTTGATTTCTACCTCCACAGCTTTGAGCATTGCGAAGAGCTCGGGAATAGTCTTCTCCATCCCTTGCATATTATAGTTCATCACGAAGCCTTTATAGCTTGGTGGCAGTGATTGGAGAACTCTGTCAATAACACTATCATCTGGAAGATTAACTCCCAGCTGAGTCAAGTGATTATGATACCCAGACATTTTGAGTATGTGTTCACTGACAGAGCTATTCTCCCCGATCTTGCAGCTATAGAACTTATTGGAGACTTCATATCTCTCAACTCGGGCATTTGCTTGAAATATTAACTTCAACTCCTGGAACATCTCATATGGTCCATGACGTTTAAAACGTCTTTGAAGTCCCGATTCTAAGCCGTAAAGCATGGCACACTGAACTATCGAGTAGTCATCAGATCGAGCTTGCCAGATGTTCATAACATCAGCATCTGCTCGTGCAGCAGGCCTTTCACCTAGCTGTGCATCAAGGACATAATTCTTCTATGCAGCAATGAGGATAATCCTCAAGTTACGGACCCAGTCCGTGTAGTTGCTACCATCATCTTTCAACTTAGCTTTCTCTAGGAACGCATTAAAATTCAAGTGAATGGTAGCACGGGCCATTGATCTACAACATAGATATGCAAATACTACCAGGACTAAGTTCATGATAAATTAAGTTCAATTAATCATATTACTTAAGAACTCCCACTTAGATTGACATCCCTCAAGTCATCTAAATGATACGTGATCCAAATCAACTAAACCATGTCCGATCATCACGTGAGATGGAGTAGTCATCAATGGTGAACATCTCTATGTTGATCATATCTACTATATGATTCACGTTCGACCTTTCGGTCTCCAGTGTTCCGAGCCCATGTCTGTACATGCTAGGCTCGTCAAGTTTAACCTGAGTATTCCACATGTGCAAAACTGTCTTGCACCCGTTGTATGTGAACATAGAGCCTATCACACCCGATCATCACGTGGTGTCTCAGCACGATGAACTGTCGCAACGGTGCATACTCGGGGAGAACACTTATACCTAGAAATTTTAGTAAGGGATCATCTTATAATGCTACCGCCGTACTAAGCAAAATAAGATGCACAAAAGATAAACATCACATGCAATCAAAATATGTGACATGATATGTCCATCATCATCTTGTGCCTTTGATCTCCATCTCCAAAGCACCGTCATGATCTCCATCGTCACCGGCTTGACACCTTGATATCCATCATAGCATCATGGTCATCTCACCAACTATTGCTTCTACAACTATCGCTAACGCATAGTGATAAAGTAAAGCAATTACATGGCGTTTGCATTTCATACAATAAAGCGGCAACCATAAGGCTCCTGCCAGTTGCTAATAACTTTTACAAAACATGATCATCTCATACAACAACGTATATCACATCATGTCTTGACCATATCACATCACAACATGCCCTGCAAAAACAAGTTAGACGTCCTCTACTTTGTAGTTGCAAGTTTTACGTGGCTGCTACGGGCTTCTAGCAAGAACCGTTCTTACCTACACATCAAAACCACAATGGTGTTTCGTCAAGTTTGCTATTTTAACCTTCAACAAGGACCGGCCTGTCGTGGGATACCGCGGCCACCTATGAGATTAGGAGGCCCCTTGCTGGTTCGGCAGGGGGGCGTTGCGTTGCACAAAGAGCAGACGAGCGTGTGACAGCATGGCAGAGATCACACAGGCATTTTTACCCAGGTACGGGCCGTCGTGAGGCGTAAAACCCTACTCCTACTTTGGTGGATTGATGGTGGAAAGGTGGTGGTGGAGCGTAGTACAC
Organism: Thinopyrum elongatum; assembly: GCA_011799875.1. Taxonomy (NCBI): domain Eukaryota; kingdom Viridiplantae; phylum Streptophyta; class Magnoliopsida; order Poales; family Poaceae; genus Thinopyrum; species Thinopyrum elongatum. The sequence continues at coordinate 411,193,781 of CM022303.1, forward strand.
TTGCCCGGCAAGGGTTGCCTCAGGGCGGCAGTGGCTATGCGCGTATGGGGGTCTGAGTTACCCAACCTTCTAACCCTCTCTACGGTTGCCATGGGCCTCCTTTTATAGATTAAGGGGTCACCACAATGGCAAAACAGTCATTAGGCACTGATAAGATAGCAAACAGTGCTATCATACCTAATTCTGTGGGCTGACAAGGCGCATTAAATGCACCGCCATCGTCATATCGTTGGTTGCCCGGCAAGGCTTGCCGGGCTACCTCGCCAGCTCCACGCCCGCTCACTTGACACGCCGCAGGATGGGTGTCATCTGCAGGTGTTTCCTGTAGGGAGAGGCTGCCATGTGGTGAATGGCTGCCACTTAGTCACTCCGCGGTTCGACACCGCACTGATTGACGACATGGGTCGTGGTGGAGTAGTTGGTGAGGTGGTTTTGCCTCCGTGTGCCCCAGCGGGCCCTGCCGGGACGTCTTGGACGTTGTCTTCTGGGGGTGGCCTCGCCCCTTGCCGAGCTCGCCTGCCCGGCAAAGGAGTCCCTTCTCCTGATGGTGCCTTGCTTCTTTGGCTTGATCTTGGTCCCTCTGATCTGTATGTTAGTCCTTTGAACTTCTTAGTCCCTTGTATTCTGACTTTGGTTGGTGCTTCAATCTCGTCCCCGTGCCTGTGCACAGTCTGGGCAACAGACCCAGGGTTTGTTGCACCGACAAAAGCCCCCGGGCCTGCCCCGAACGCGCTACCGAGCGTCGTCGGGGTAGGGCCTAATAAGTCACAGGCAGGGTCACTGAAGAGGCTGGTCTCTTGAGGTCTTCTTTACTTCTTCATTAGCCTTGATTCCGGGCCAGTTTCTGGTTTCTCCGCGTGTCGTGTAAGGCCAATGGTGGTGGGGCCGCTCCAGTGATGGCTTGTAAATGACTTTAACGCACGGGGGAGAAACCGCCAATTCATTCTTCCACCATGCCCTTATCCTTAGCCATGTATGCTGCATGCATCGCGCGGGTAGGTAACGGAGGCACGTGGTGTGGGAGAGCGTCAAGGCGAGGGCCCGGTCATCTTGAGTTAGCGGAGGAGGACAGTGGCCACCTGTTGAGGGAGCGGCTCCCCTCCCCGATCTGCCTATAAAAAGAGGGGTGGAGGAGGGCGGAGTCACCCACCCTCACATTCTTCTTCTCCTCTGCTTTCTGCCTCTGCTGGTTATGTTGAAGAGAAAGGCCCGGGGCCAAGCTCCGGGCTCCATATTACGCCTAGAGTTGTTGAGTGCTGGCGTTCGGGGAGTGAGCCTGGTCCTTGTTGTGACGAACCTCTCGGTTCCTTCGAGGCTCGGCCGGGAGGCGGGGCTGGAGATCATTGGTAATCCCAGTACCGCCCCTCCCGGAGGTCTTGGGGCTGATGTTGATGAGAGGCACGCCTTCCTGCTCGCCAAGGAGGGGAGCGGTGCGCCACAAGCCCCCTGGCCGTTCGCTATCTCCCCGGGGAAGGCGCCGGGCTGGAGTCCCGGCTTTCCCCCGGAACGGTGTTGATGAAGACGAAGCCAGGGGAGAAGGAGAAGACGGGAGGTAGGCCGTCCAGTAGGAGCACGACTACATCAACGTGTTCGTCTCGTACTGGCGACCTGCTGCCCGTCTGGCTGGCTCACCCACCCTTTCCCCGGCGCCGTCATCACTGTTTTCCCGGGCCACCGGGGAAAGGCTTGCCCCTCTGGCGCTTCCGCTTCCCCTGGGGGTCTTCTGGCTGGGCCCCGGCATCCTCCCCTATCGGTGCCTGTGCTAGAGCCCCCCGCTTGGTCCTGGAAGCGGTGATCCTGGGCCGCCAGGGCGCTCCGCACGTCTTCCTCCTTCACAGCCTCGCCACTCCAGATCTCGTCAGGCTGTGTCCGACAGCTCCTGACGGGGATCGTGGTGGCGTTGTGCCGGCGCATCGCCCATCCTCTTCTCTTCCCACCGCACTACCTAGGATAAGAGGGACAGGGAGAGGAGTTTACAGAGCAGCTATCTTTTTTCAATCTTAAACTTGTAGTCACTTGCCAAATTTTAATTCAAATAATGTAATCTCTCGAGTCCATGTTTGTGTTCTGTAATACTTGCACTTGTATCAGCATATTAATGAAAAAGATGAACCTTGCCAAGAACCCGTGCATGTGTATGTCCATGCAGAGGCGAGATGCCTCTTTAGTGTAAATAAACGAGTTTCCCCCGGCAGGCTATCCTGCCGGCACCTTTTCTGTCTGCCGGAGAGCTGTGTCTACCGGGTAATAGGCAAAGGGGCCAGCGCCCCGCCAACTTCTTTTTACCAGAGGCCACTACGACCATCCCGTCTGAAGCAACGTTTGAGTCAGGGATGGGAGCACCTAAGTCTCAAAAGAATGGCGGGGTTTTCTTATGCACAAGTTAGAACTTACAGAACACTAATGGACAGGAGGTAGAACTTATCTATTTGGCTTGCCGGGGATCATAGTGCCGGGCAATCTTCTCAACTCCTTGTCAAAGCCATGTTCATGGCAGGAACCTGCAGCTTCATGCAGATGAGAATGAATGCAGGATGCGATCCTATCTATATGCATATGCAAATGCTCATGAAATGCTTATGAAGTGATCTATGAATGCTCATGCATGCATGCAATCTAGGTCGGGCCCACCCACAGCGCTTCTTTATTTTCTCTTGCACAGGGTCATCGCCCTGGCTTTGTACAAGGGGTTACATGCAGCTGAGGCAAGGCCTATACAAAAGGGTGGCTACCGGGCAGGGCCCGACAGCCGCGCCTTATGGGTAGAACTTGCGGAGATGCTCAATATTCCATGAGTTTTGCAACTGAATGCCATCTCCGGTCTCCAGACGGACGGTGCCAAGTCTGGTGACTCGTACTACCTGGTAAGGGCCTTCCCACTTTGGTGACAACTTGTTTGTCCCCTTGGCGGACTGAACGCGCCTAAGGACAAGGTCACCTTCCTCAAAACACTGGGCGTGAACCCTGCGGCTATGATAGTGATGCAGGGCTTGCTGATAGCGTGCAGCACGCGTAGCAGCCCGAAGACGGTTTTCCTCGAGTAGCACAGCGTCATCACGCCGGTGCTGATCTTGCGCTACTTTATCGTAGGGAAGCACTCGAGGCGACCCGTAAATGAGTTCCGTGGGGATAACTGCTTCTACCCCGTAGACCAGGGAGAAGGGAGTCTGCCCGGTAGCTCGGTTTGGTGTCGTTCTGAGGGACCAAAGAACTACCGGCAGCTCCTCGATCCATTGCCTGCCGCGCTTCTGTAGCGTATTAAAGGTTCTTGTCTTGAGTCCGCGTAGCACTTCAGCATTCACCCTCTCAACTTGCCCATTGCTCCGGGGGTTTACCACAGAGGCAAATGAGATTTTGCATCCAAGGGCATGAACATATTGCATGAAGGCGCGGCTCATGAACTGGGTGCCATTGTCGGTAATGATCCTTGTCGGAACTCCAAAATGACACACCAATTCTTTCAAGAACTTGATAGCTGACTGAGCAGTCACCTTTCTCACAGCAGTCACTTCCACCCACTTTGAAAACTTGTCGATAGCAACGAACAAGAATTCAAAGCCCTCGATTGCTCGGGGGAAGGGGCCGAGGATATCAAGCCCCCATACCGAAAATGGCCATGATAGAGGGATTGTTTGAAGAGCTTGGGCAGGCAGGTGGGTTTTCTTGGAATGGAACTGGCGGGCTTCACACTTGGTGACTAGCTCGACCGCATCTTGGAGGGCTGTGGGCCAATAGAATCCTTGCCGGAATGCTTTCCCAACTAGTGCCCTTGATCCAATGTGGGAGCCGCACATGCCTTTGTGTATCTCAGCCAGTAGTTCCTTTCCTTCTTCCCGGCAGACACACTTTAATTTCACACCGTTGGGCCTCCTTCTGTACAGAGTGTCATTGACAAACTGATACATACTGGCCCTCCAGGCTACTTTTTCAGCTTTGTCTTGGTTGCCGGGAAGCTCTCCGGTTCAGAGGAAGTGGACACTGTGCCTTGCCCAAGTTGGAGTCTGGGGCTCAGCAATGAGGACTAGCGGCACCTCCTCTGCTGCGGGAGCACATGCCTTGTTTGCGGGGTCCATGGGCCCGGCTGGAGGGGGTGGTCTGGCAGACTGCGAGGGGTTGTTTCCGGCAGGGTCTCTGCCAGGAGCGGACGGCTCTACCGGGAGAGGCTTACCGGAGTCTAACTTTCTCCTTTTCCGGGCCATTGTTGCTGGGGATACGGAGGGCTGAGTGAGATGGAGAACAAAAGTCCCTGGTTCCACAGGGAGCTTCTGCGCAGCACACTTTGACAGATGATCAGCTATGCTGTTTTTCCGCACGGGGTACGTGCTTTGTTTGCAATCCGTCAAAGTGCTCCTCCAATCTCCTCACTTCCTCGACGTATGCCTCCACCAATGGACTTTGGTAATCCTTGTTAACTTGTCTCACCACAAGCTGTGAATGTCCTCGAATGATCAGCTTCTTAATTCCCAATTCAGCTGCAATCCTAAGCCCGGCAAGGAGCCCTTCATATTCGGTTGTATTGTTGGTTGCTTCTTCCCGGGCAAAATGCATTTGGACGATGTACCTCAAGTGCTCCCCGAAGGGGGCAACAAGAAGCACGCCAGCTCCTACACCTTATAGGGAAAAAGCACCATCAAAATACATAATCCATTCTTGGGGCGATTCCTTGCCGGGGATAGCTGTCTCCGTCACTTCCTCATCAGGGGTTGGCGTCCATTCTGCAATAAACTCTGCCAATGCCCAACTCTAAATAGTTGACGTGCTTTTAAACTTCAAACCAAAACTGGATAACTCCAAAGCCCACTCCACTATTCTGCCGGTAGCCTCAGGGTTTCAGAGTATCCATTGCAACGGAAAACGAGTGACAACTGTGATCTCATGGGCTTGGATGTAGTGGCGCAGTTTCCTTGAGGCCATGATGAGACCAAAAATCAACTTTTGCACGCTAGAGTATCTCGATCTAGCCCCCTGTAATAAGGAGCTGACAAAGTACACTGGGCGCTGCACCACTTTCTTCCTTGCCGCGTCCTTGGGGTTGCTCTCGTTGCCGTGCTCATTGCGGTCCTGATCCTTTTCTGACTCTGCCGGTCTCTGCTCACTCTCTGCCTCATCCACTTCTCGCTGCGCTACCAAAGCTGCACTGACTACTTGGTTGGTTGCCGCTAAGTACAGCAGCAACGGCTCCTGGGGTTTGGGAGCGACCAAGGTAGGCACGGAGGACAAGTAGGCCTTTAACTCTTGCAAAGCTGCATCTGCTTCTGGGGTCCACTTCATCGGTCCTGCCTTCTTCAAAATTTTGAAGAACGGCAGGGCGCGCTCGGCAGACTTGGAGATGAATCTGCTTAGCACGGCAACGCATCCTGTCAGACGCCTCACATCCTTAACTGTCCTTGGTCCTTGGATCTGCTCGAAAGCCTTGATCTTGTCGGGATTGGCTTCGATCCCATGATGGGATACAAAGAACCCAAGCAACTTGCCAGAGGGAACACCAAATACACACTTCTCCGGGTTGAGCTTCAAATTGATTTTGCGCAGATTAGCAAACGTCTCCTCCAAATCTTGAATAAGGGTGGCCCAATCCTTGCTCTTGACCACAATATCATCCATATAAGCTTCTATGTTTCTGTGCAACTGTGGCTTAAAACTAATCTGGGCTGCCCTTGCAAAAGTGGACCCGTCACTCTTTAATCCGAATGGCATGCGGACAAAACAGTACGTACCACATGGAGTGATGAATGACGTCTTCTCTTTATCTTCCTTGGACATGAAGATCTGGTGATACCCAGAATATGCATCCAGAAAGGAGAGCAAATCACAACCTGAAGTGGAATCCACAATCTGATCGATACGCGGCAAGGGAAACGGGTCCTTCGGGCAAGCCTTGTTGAGATATGTGAAATCTATGCAAAGCCTCCACTTCCCGTTAGCCTTCCGGACTACCACTGGGTTTGCCAACCACGTGGGATGCAGTACTCCTCTGACCAATCCAGCTGCCTCTAGTCTCTTGATCTCTTCTGCAATGAATTGCTGCCTCTCCAAGGCCTGCTTCCGGACTTTCTACTTGACAGGTCGGGCATGTGGGCAGACAGCAAGGTGGTGCTCGATTACCTCCTTGGGAACACCGGGGATATCAGATGGTTGCTAGGCAAACACATCGATATTCGCCCGCAGGAAGGCAACGAGCGCACTTTCCTATTTGTCATCGAGGGTGCCACTGATCGTGAAAGTACCATCAACGCCAGCCAGCCCTGCCGGGACCTTCTTCACTTGGGGTGCAGCGACCTTGGATCTCTTGCCATTGGAACACTCCGGCACGTCGTCAACGGGTGCCGTGCACTCGGTGGGGGCACGCTTCCCGGACTCTTTGCCGGAGTCCCTGCAATCCCTCTTCTTTCCTTTGCTTTCCTTAATGGGAGCTGCCGCTGCCTCTGCTGCGACCGCATCCCGGTACATCTTGTCCACACAAATGATTGCATCCTTCTCATCTGATGGGATGGTGATGACTCCCAATGGCCCAGGCATCTTCAAGGTGTTGTAGGCATAGTGAGATGCTGCCATGAACTTAGCCAAGGCCGGGCGTCCAAGAATCCCATTGTATGGTAGGGGGAGATCAACCACATCAAACACAATCCTCTCAGTCCGATAGTTCAGTTCTCCCCCAAACGTTACCGGCAACATGATCTTTCCCTTAGGACGGCTCCTGCCGGGATTAACTCCTTGAAACGTGCTGGTAACCTCCAGCTCTTCCTCTGCTATCTGAAGCTTGCTGATAACTACTGGGGAAATCAGATTCAACCCGACCCCGTCGTCCACCAACATCTTCGTGACCTTGAGGTTGCGGATTATTGGGGAGACCAACAATGGCATACACCCTACCGCAGTGGTACGGCTAGGATGATCCTCCTCGTCAAAGATGATGGGCGTACGGGACCACTTGAGCGGCTTCCGGGCCTCGAGCGCTGGCTCCACGGCATTGACTCCTCGAGCCCACCGCTTGAGTTGGCGGTGAGAGGTGTGCAGAGATGCACCCCCGTCAACGCACAGGGTATCGGTGGCCTTCTGAAACTCTTGCTCACTAGTTTCCTCTTCATCCTCTCTATCACTCTCATCACCACAGGCTTCCTTCTCTCGACCTCTGGCGGGTTTTCCTTGGTGCCGAAAGGGTTTGCTGGGGCTATTTGCTTCACCACCTCGGCCCTTGCCGCCAGCAACATTCTGACCCTTTTCCTTGTCACGCTTCTCATACTTTGCTGTCTGTCTTTTGACAAGCTGCTCAACCTGATAACACTCTTGAAGGTCGTGGCCCTTGGTCTGATGAATCTTGCAATACGGCCCATCACCTTTCCCGGCTTTCTCGGCAGCAGCGGCTTCCCGACAGTCAGTGCACATGGCAGCTTCCTTGCCGGGGGCCTCAACTTTGGCCTTCTTGCCGGTACTAGGCGTACCCAATCCTTCAACCGTCATCACTGCCTTATCCCTTCGCTTCTTACTGCGCTTCTTGCTCTTCTTCTGACTGGTTGATTCATCCTCATCCTCTGAATCAATATTGGTGCAATCTTCCTCTCCGGGCAACTTTCTTCCCTCCTCCATCCGAGCACACTTATCCACCAACATGAAGAGCTCCTTCACAGTCTTGGGCAACCGTACGTTCATCTTGGAACGAATCCGGCGGTTGCGCACATTGGACTGGAAGGTGGCTATCACGGCTACCGGATGGATATTTGGGATATTTCTATGAACTTTGCTGAATCTCTGTAAATACTTATGGAGGGTCTCTCCTTCCTTTTGCTGGAGAAGCTGCAAGTCGCTGGGTCGGCCCGGCTCTTGGTGGCCACCGGTGAAGGCACCGATGAACTCATGGCACAGGTTTGCCCATGACGAAATGGAGTTCTCCGGCAGGTGCATCAGCCAAGACCTCACATTGGATTTGAGGGCCAAAGGAAAGTAGTTGGCGAACACCTTCTCATCTCTTCCCCCGGCAGCCTGAACAGCGATGGTGTAGATGCTCAGGAACTCTGCCGGGTTCAGCCTCCCATCGTACTTCTCAGGTATCTCTGGCTTGAACGTGCGAATCGGACGGCCAATGGACTTGCCGCAACTCACGGGTAAAGGCAGGGCAGCCAACCTCGAAAGGTAGGCACCCGCCAATACCGAGCGTGGGCTCATCGACGCCGGGGCCGTCACACCCATCGGTCTGGCGGAGGTCGTCGCGGCGTTGCTCGACAACGGCGCGCGTGTCTCCTCTCCGCCTATCCTCCGGGGCTCGTCGTTGGCCTGGACGCGCTCGAGGGTCAGAAGAGGCCATCGAGACGTCGTTAGGGTCTTGATTCTGTTGCGCTCGCGCTGGCTGCCGTGGTGGGGACTGCACCATGGGGATGGCCCCTTCTGTATGGTCAGCAGTATGAGCCGTCGCTGTCACTTGGGGCGGCCGTGGCGGGCCAGCTTGCCATGAGCCCCCAGCTTCAGCGAAACCGAGCAGACTTTGGATGGTGGCACGCCATTCGTCCATTTGCTCGGCCACTGGCGGAAACCTCAGCAACAGCTGAGCCCGCGCCATGGCCTTCGAGGCTGTACTTGGCATGGGTGATGATGAAGTCGATCGCACCGTCGCTCGGCTCCTGACGGTGCCAGTGGCGGCAGCACTGCGCCCCCGCTGCTGCGGGGCGACCACCTGGATGGCAGGGTGGTGCGGCGAAGGCACTCGAGGGCCAGTGGCTCCGTCAGGCGCAGCAGCTTGGTCGACCCATCCCGGGGGAGGTGCACGCGCTGCGACCGCACCCGTGGTGGGAGCGGTCGGGGGGCGGCGATTCGCCCCGGCCCGAGCGCCGTTGTTGCGGCTGTGCCCATCAGGATGTTGCTGATGCCGCTCTCCTCCGATGTCTCCTGCTCCTGCGTCGGCCATGGAGGAAGTGGTGACGGCGCCGCCTGCCCCGACCACATCCCCAGCAGCGTCCGCGTCCTCGCGTGTCTCCGCACCCCCCGCAGCATTAGAGGCCGCGGGCGGCGGAGCCTTTGAGGTGGAAGGATGAGCCGAAGAACTGGGTTTCTTCTTGGGCGCCACGGTCGATGGCGTCGTCGATGATGCTGATGGTGATGAAGGTGATGTGCTACACATGCCTTCAGGTTTGCGCAAGCGGTTCCCCAACCTGGTGCGCCAAAGATGCCGCGGGAAACCGCGGCCACCTATGGGACCAGGAGGCCCCTTGCTGGTTCGGCAGGGGGGCGTCGCATTGCACAAAGAGCAGACGAGCGTGTGACAGCACGGCAGAGATCACACAGGCATTTTTACCCAGGTTTGGGCCGCCATGAGGCATAAAACCCTACTCCTGCTTTGGTGGATTGATGGTGGAAAGGTGGTGGTGGAGCGTAGTACACTTGCCCGGCAAGGGTTGCCTCAGGGCGGCAGTGGCTACGCGCGTATGGGGGTCCGAGTTACCCAACCTTCTAACCCTCTCTACAGTCGCCATGGGCCTCCTTTTATAGATTAAGGGGTCACCACAATGGCAAAACAGTCATTAGGCACTGATAAGATAGCAAATAGTGCTATCATACCTAACTCTGTGGGCTGACAGGGCGCATTAAATGCACCGCTCATCGTCATATCGTTGGTTGCCCGACAAGGCTTGCCGGGCTATCTCGCCAGCTCCACGCCTGCTCGCTTGACACGCCGCAGGACGGGTGTCATCTATAGTTGTTTCCTGTAGGGAGAGGCTGCCATGTGGTGAATGGGTGCCACTTAGTCACTCCGCGGTTCGACACCGCACTGATTGACGATGTGGGTCGAGGTGGAGTAGTTGGTGAGGTGGTTTCGCCTCCGTGTGCCCTGGCGGACCCTGCCGGGACATCTTGGATGTTGTCTTCTGGGGGTGGCCTCGCCCCTTGCCAAGCTCGCCTGCCCGGCAAAGGAGGCCCTTCTCCTGATGGTGCCTTTGTTCTTTGGCTTGATCTTGGTCCCCCTGATCTGTATGTTAGTCCTTTGAACTTCTTAGTCCCTTGTATTCTGACTTGGGTTGGTGCTTCAATCTCGTCCCCATGCCTGTGCACAGTCTAGGCAACAGACCCAGGGTTTGTTGCACCGACACGGCCGTAGTCCAAATTCGATTCAACTAAAGTTGGAGAAACAGACACCCGCCAGCCACCTTTATGCAAAACTAGTTGCATGTCTGTCGGTGGAACCGGTCTCATGAACGTGGTCATGTAAGGTTGGTCCGGGCCGCTTCATCCAACAATACCACCGAATCAAAATAAGACGTTGGTGGTAAGCAGTATGACTATCACCGCCCACAACTCTTTGTGTTCTACTCGTGCATATCATCTACGCATAGACCTGGCTCAGATGCCACTGTTGGGAAACATAGCATGCAATTTCAAAAAAATTCCTGCACTCATGCAAGATCTATCTAGGAGATGCATAGCAACGAGAGGGGGAGAGTGTGTCCACGTACCCTCGTAGACCGAAAGCAGAAGCGTTTGTTAAAGCGGTTGATGTAGTCGAACTTCTTCTCGTTTCGACCGATCAAGCACCGAACGTACGGCACCTCCGAGTTCTGCACACGTTCAGCTCGATGACGACCCTTGAACTCTTGATCCAGCAAAGTGTCGAGGGAGAGTTCCATCAGCACGACAGTGTGGTGACGGTGATAGTGAAATGATCCGTGCAGGGCTTTGCCTAAGCACTACGTGAATATGACCTAAGGCGTAAACTGTGGAGGGGGGCACCGCACACGGCTAACAATTGTTGGTGTGTGTTTTAGGCACCTCCCCCCTTCATATATATAGGTGGGAGGGAGAGGGAGGGAGCAGCCAAGGGGGCACCCAAGTAGGAGGAATCCTACTTGGGCCCCTAGTCCAATTCGGCCCCCCCCCCTCCATAAGTGTCGGAGGGGGAAGGAAAGAGAGGGGGGGAGAGAAGGAAAGGGGGAGGCCGAATCCTCCCCTTTCATTCTCCCTTCCCCTCCTTCCTTCTCCTCCTATTTCAGCCTATATGGGGGCGCACCAGCCCACCAGGGGTTGGTCTGTCCCTCTCTTGGCCCATAAGGCCCATATCTTTGCCGGGGGTGCCCGGAACCCCTTTCCGGTGACCCGATATGTACCCGGTACCCCCGGAACACTTCCGGTGTCCGAATACTATCGTCCTATATATGAATCTTTACCTCTCGACAATTTCAAGACTCCTCGTCATGTCCGTGATCTCATCCGGAACTCCAAACAACATTCGGTCACCAATCACATAACTCATATAATACAAAATCATCATCGAACGTTAAGTGTGCGGACCCTACGGGTTCGAGAACTATGTAGACATGACCGAGACACCTCTACGGTCAATAACCAACAGGGGAACCATGGTTCCCACTTATTCTACGAAGATCTTTATCGGTCGTACCGTAATGACAACATACGTTATTCCCTTTGTCATCGGTATGTTACTTGCCCGAGGTTCGATCGTCGGTATCTTCATACCTAGTTCAATCTCGTTACCGGCAAGTCTCTTTACTCGTTCCATAATGCATCATCCTGCAACTAACTCATTAGTCACATTGCTTGCAAAGCTTCTTATGATGTGCATTTCCGAGAGGGCCCAGTGATACCTCTCCGATACTCCGAGTGACAAATCCTAATCTCGATCTATGCCAACCCAACAAACACCTTCGGAGATACCTGTAGAGCATCTTTATGATCACCCAGTTATGTTGTGACGTTTGATAGCACACAAGGTATTCCTTCGGTATCCGGGAGTTGCATAATCTCATAGTCAAAGGAATACGTATATGTCATGAAGAAAGCTATAGCAATAAAACTGAACGATCAATATGCTAAGCTAACGGATGGGTCATGTCCATCACATCATTCTCCTAATGATGTGATCCCGTTCATCAAATGACAACACATGTCTATGGTTAGGAAACTTAAACATCTTTGATTAATGAGCTAGTCTAGTAGAGGATCACTAGGGACTCGGTGTTTTCTCTATGTATCCACACATGTATCAAGTTTCCGGTTAATATAATTCTAGCATGAATAATAAACATTTATCATGATATAAGGAAATATAAATAACAACTTTATTATTGCCTCTAGGGCATATTTCCTTTAGGCCTTGCCAGCGCTCTGTGACTTGTTGCATTTATTTCGATCTCACCGAGTTTATGCAATCGGTCTCACCGAGTTGGCTTGACAGAATCTTTGTTGCTTATTGCTTCACTTCGGTCTCACCGAGTTGATGCAATCGGCGCCACCGAGATGATGTTTGCCCTAAGCCCTAGCACATCGGTCTCACCAAGTTGTTCCAGTCGGTCCCACCGAGATTCCTAATGTTCACATTTTTGAACTGATCGGTGCCACCGAGTTTAACCATTCGGTCCCACCGAGATGAGTCAAATGTGTGTAATGGTTGGATTTTGTGTGGAGGCTATATATACCCCTCCACCCCCTCTTCATTCATGGAGAGAGCCATTAGAACATGCCTACACTTCCACCATTCATTTTCTGAGAGAGAACCACCTACTCATGTGTTGAGATCAAGAGATTCCATTCCTACCATTTGAACCTTGATTTCTAGCCTTCCCCAAGTTGCTTTCCCCTCAAATCACTCTTCCACCATAGCCAAATCTAAGAGAGAGAGAGAGAGTTGAGTTTTGGGGAGACTATCATTTGAAGCACAGGAGCAAGGAGTTCATCATCAACACACCGTCTATTACCTTTTGGAGAGTGGTGTCTCCTAGATTGGTTAGGTGTCGCTTGGGAGCCTCCGACATGTTGTGGAGTTGAACCAGGAAGTCTATAAAGGGCAAGGAGATCACCTACTTCGTGAAGATCTACCCAAGTGAGGCAAGTCCTTCGTGGGCGATGGCCATGGTGGGATAGACAAGGTTGCTTCTTCGTGGACCCTTCGTGGGTGGAGCCCTCCGTGGACTCACGCAGCCATTACCCTTCGTGGGTTGAAGTCTCCATCAACATGGACATACGATAGCACCACCTATCGAAACCACGCCAAAAATCTCCGTGTCTCCATTGCATTTGCCTTGTCCAAACCCATCCCTTTATCTTCATATGCAATGTTTTACTTTCCGCTGCTATACTCTTAGAATTGCATATGTAGGTTGATTGCTTGACTTGTGCTAATTGCTCAAATCTGCCCACAACTAAAATTAGGAAAAGGATAGATTTTTATTTGGCCAAGTAGTCTAATCCCCCCCTCTAGACGTACTTTCGATCCTACAGAAACTAACCCGGACTGACACTGTTTTCAGTAGAACTACCATGGTGTTGTTTTTTGTGCACAAATAAAAGTTCTTGGAATTGGACAAAACTTTTTGGAGAATTATTTTAGAATATATAATAATTTCCGGAACCAAGACCCACTGGAGGGGGGGCTAGCTGCCCACAAGGCACCTGGGCGCGCCACCCCCCCCTGACGTGCCCTGGTGGGTAGTGGGGCCCACGAGGCTCCGCTGACCCTAATTCTAACTCTATAAATTCACATTTTCGGAGAAAAAAATAGGAGAGGAAGTTTCATCGTGTTTCACGATACAAAGCCACCGTCACCTCCTGTTCTTCATCGGGAGGCCAAATCGAGAGCCCGTTTGGGGCTCCGGAGAGGGGGATTCACCGCCATCGTCATCACCAACCATCCTTCATCACCAATTCCATGATGCTCCCCACCGGGAGTGTGTAATTCCTTTGTAGGCTTGCTGGACGGTGAGGGGTTGTATGTGATTCATCATGTAATCGAGTTAGTTTTGTTAGGGCTTGATCCCTAGTATCCACTATGTTCTGAGATTGATGTTGCTATGACTTTGCTATGATTAATGCTTTCCACTAGGGCCCGAGTGCCATGATTTGATATCTGAACCATTTATGTTTTCACCATCATATCTGTGTTCTTGATCCGATCTTGCAAGTTATATGCACCTATTACATGTTATGATTCGCATACCACAAGGTGACAATAATTGGGATTCCTTCCGGTGATTACCGTAATTTGAGGAGTTCACGTATTCACTATGTGTTAATGCTTTGTTCTGGTTCTCTATTAAAAGGAGGCCTTAATATCCCTTAGTTTCCTTATGGACCCCGCTACCACGGTAGGGTAGGACAAAAGATGTCATGCAAGTTCTTTCCATAAGCACGTATGACTATTTACGGAATACATGCCTACATTATATTTATGAACTGGAGCTAGTTCTGTGTCGCCCTAGGTTATGACTGTTATATGATGAATATCATCCAACGAAATCGCCAATCCAACACCTATGAGTTTTTGACATATTTTTCTTACTAAGTTACTATTGTTGCTGCTACTGTTACAACTGCTACAAAACTATTGTTACTGTTACTGTTACCAGTTCTATCAAAACTATCACACTACTGATCACTTTGCTGCAGGTATTTAATATCCAGGTGTGGTTGAATTGACAACTCAACTGCTAATACTTACAAATATTCTTTGGCTTCCCTTGTGTCGAATCAATAAATTTGGGCTGAATACTCTATCCTCGAAAACTATTGTGATCCCCTATAGTTGTGGGTTATCAAGACCTTTTTCTGGCGCCATTGCCGGGGAGCATAGCTATATTTGTTGAGTCACTTGGGATTTATATCTATTTATCACTATGAAGAATTTGAAAGATACCAGAACCAAGATCGTTCCCTCTAAGACGAGGGGAGGTAAGGAACTGCCATCTAGGTTTGCACTTGATTCACCTTGTGTTTTGAATAAGCTTGCCACACCTCCACATGCTATTAATCCTGATATGTCGCAAGTAATTGATGATGCTACTTCTTCTATGAATGATGCTTATGATGATGCTAGTACTTTGCTTGATAATGCTATGCCACTAGGTGAATTTCTTGATGAACAAATTGCTAGAGCTAAAGAAAATGAGAATGCTGAAACTGATAAAGTCTTTGAAACTCAGAATTATGAAACACCTATTAGGCCTAGCTCTCCTAGATATGAATTGGCTAAGATACCTGAGAGTTATGTTATGGATGGAGAAGTAGCTAGAGATTTTCTTGCTTGTAAGGATAGAGATGATCTTAAGAAATTACTAGTCAAGTTGAAAGAAAAATCCTTGAATGCTAGAATGCAATATGATCCTAAGTTTTCTACTTCACCTATCTTTATTACTGATAAGGATTATGAATTCTCTATCGACCCAGAGTTAATTACTCTGGTTGAATCTGATCCTTTCCATGGCTATGAAACTGAAACTGTTGTGCCACATCTTACTAAATTAAATGATATAGCCACCCTATTTGCTCATGAGGAAAAAAATCATTATTACTATATTCTTAAGTTATTTCCTTTCTCTTTAAAGGGTGATGCTAAGACTTGGTATAATATTCTTGCTCCTGGTTGTGTGCATAGTCCCCAAGATATGATTTATTACTTCTCGGAAAAATATTTTCCTGCTCATAAGAAACAAGCTGCCTTACAGGAAATATTTAACTTTGTGCAAATCGAAGAAGAGAGTCTCCCACAAGCTTGGGGGGAGGCTTCTCCAACTACTTAATGCTTTGCCTGATCATCCTCTTAATAAAAATGAAATACTTGATATCTTCTATAATGGACTAACCGATGCTTCTAGGGACTTCCTAGATAGTTGTGCTGGTTGTGTTTTCAGGGAATGAACTGTTGAACAAGCTGTGGAATTATTGAATAACATATTGAAGAATTATGATGATTGGACACTTCCTGAACCAACTTCTAAACCCACTCCAAAGAACAGGGGTATATTATTTCTCAGTCATGAAGATATGCAAGAGGCAAAGAAGTGTATGAAAGAAAAGGTATTAAAGCTGAGGATGTTAAGAATTTACCACCTATTGAAGAAATACATGGTCTTGACAAACCACCACCACCACAGGTGGTAGAGGTAAATTCTTTATTAAAGTTTGATGAAGGTAACATCCCTTACAATAAACATCCTAGTCAATGCTTGCATGAATTTGACAACTACATTAGAAAACAAGATTACTTCAATGCAAATGTTATGAAATAATTGAAACAAAATTCTGATATGATTGCGCGGTTGAGTGACTTGTTGTTTAGAATTACAACTGATGTTAGAGGTGTAGGAAAACATGCTTCTATGGTTCATACCTAGTTAGAACAAGTTGCTAAATCTCAAAGTGAGCTGCTCAATGAAATGAACAATAACATGAATGATTATGCTGTTAGAGTAGCAACTAGGAGAGGCAAAATGGCTCAGGAGCCACTTTATCCTGAAGGTCACCCTAGAAGAATTGAACAAGACTCCCAAAGAATTAATACTGATGCACCTAGTCCTTCTAAAAAGAAAAATAAAAAGAAAAATGATAGGACTTTGAAAAAGAAAAATGATAGGACTTTGCATACTTCTAGTGAACCTGAGGTAGAAAAACCTTCTGAGAATGATAATGATGTTACTATTTCTGAGTCTGAAACTCAATCTGGTAATGAACATTCATCTAGTGATAATGAAAACGATAACAATGATGTTCATGAAGACACCCAACAAGACAATGATAAAGAACCAGATAATAATGTTGAAATTGAACCTGTTGTTCATCTTGATAACCCACAACCTAGAAATAAATGTTATGATAAAAGATACATTGTTGCCAGAAAACACGGTAAAGAAAGAGAACCATGGGTTCAGAAACCCATGCCTTTTCCACCTAAACCATCCAAGAAAAAGGATGATGAAGAATTTGAACGCTTTGCTGAAATGCTTAGGCCAGTCTTTTTGCGTTCTCGTTTGACTAATATTTTAAAGATGGCCCCTTATGCTAAGTATATGAAAGACATTATCACTAATAAAAGAAAAATACCTGAAGCTAAAATCTCCACCATGCTTGCTAATTATTCTTTTAAGGATGGAGTACCTAAAAAACTAGGAGATCCAGGAATACCAACTATACCATACTCCATCAAAAGAAATTATGTCAAAGCTGCTTTATGTGATTTGGGAGCCGGTGTTAGTGTTATGCCTTTATCTTTATATAAAAGACTTGATTTGAATAAACTCACACCTACTGAAATATCATTGCAAATGGATGACAAATCAACTGCCATACCTATCGGTATTTGTGAGGATGTGCCCGTTGTTGTTGCAAATGTTACTATCTTAACAGACTTTGTTATACTTGAGATGCCCGAGGACGACAACATGTAGATTATCCTTGGTAGACCCTTTTTGAATACTGCAGGGGCTGTTATTGATTGCAACAAAAGCAAAGTCACTTTTCATATCAATGGTAATGAGCATATGGTGCACTTTCCGAAGAAACAATTTCAAGTGAATGGTATTAATGTTATTGAAAAATCTCCGACAATTACTATTGGAAGTTTTCAACTCCCTCTACCTACTGTCAAAAACAAATATGAAATACTTATTGTTGGGTAGATGCATATCCCCATTGAGGTAACTTAGTGTTTTACGAAAAGTTCTTCAGGTTCATGCTAATCGAAAGTGGTTGTTAATAAGACTTGATCAACCTTATTAATGGATTATTTTTGAGAGGCATGAGGTCGATGAATTTAGTAAGCACAACCTTCTGTACCCACATTTTATTTTATGTTATTTTTTGTTTAATACAATAAAATGCCTTGTTTATCCTGTTTTCTGAATTTTTCGTGCAATAAAAAAGTGCCCAAAAATAAAAGTGCTCGGAATGCCCTGAAATTTTGACACAATTTTTTCTGAATTTTTGATGCAAATAACAGCACAGGGGGTGCCCCTGGTGCCCACAAGGCACCAGGGCGCTGCACACCCTCCAGGCGTGCCCTGGTGGGTAGTGGGCCCCACGGGGCCCCCCTCACTTATCCCTTCGTTCCACTTCATAACCTACCTCCAGAAAAAAAATCACCATTGCTCTCTCTCTCTCTCTCTCTCTCTCTCTCGTGTTCTTGCTCTCAAACTCGCGGATTTTGATCTCTTTGCTCGAAGCTCCATTTTCGAAACTATTTTGGGGGATTGCTACTTGGTATGTGACTCCTCCATTGCTCCAATTAGTTTTTGTTCTGGTGGTTTATATTTTGAGTAATCAGCTACTCTTGGTGCTGGTGTAAATGAGCTTGCATGTTGAATTCTTTGAGTTCCAAGTAGTTTGAATGCTTGATATAGCCTCTAGAGACCCATATGAGTAGTTGCTATCAATTTTGTTAAGTTTTATTGACATCATTTTTGTGTCCCAAAATTTTCAGAAATTGTTCGCAAATAAAAATGCACCTCTTTAGGAGTTCTTCGAAGAGAAAGTCCTATTGAGCATCGTCGAGCGAGAGCTCGATTCGACGGTCTTATGTTGAGCCAAGTGAAAGCTCGATGCGAGACGCCGACACCAAATCGTGCTTATGGTCGTGTGACGAGTTCATGCTAGGAGCAGGTATTAAGGAAGAATTTGAGTAGTATGTTCACAACACCGAGCTCGCTCCCTTCATCGCAGATAAGTGCATCCAACATCTCAACTTAACCCAGACGTTCACCAAGAAATTTAAATATCATTCTCAAGAATCTAGAGTTTCATTCAGCCTTTATGATAATGCCTTCACCATGCCTCTAGAACGATTATGTGTTGCCTGTAAAATCCCATACTGGGGTTCGCTGGACGAACCACCAACATCTGAGTATGAATTGTTTCTAACTAGTTTATGCTGTAGTGAGAATAGAGGAGTGACACAAGCTAGAATAAATAGTATACACTTTGCATCAGTTCGTTACTTTGCACTCTTTAATGGCAAATGCCTCGTGGGCAAACAAGATTGCAGTACTCTCCGTGCCCCAGACTTAAGCCTCCTACACACTGCTCTGACAGGAATTAACTGTTATAATCTAGGAGCAATAGTTGCACGGAGGTGGTAGCGCAATGCTGATAGTGGCTGTTTCTATGGAGGAATTTATGCTTCCCGTGTAGCTAGGGAACTAGGTGTGTCACCCTGGCCTAATGATCCTATTTTTCCTACTCAGTACCTGGACTTTGGAGCCAAGCAGCATCATAAGTTTCTTAAGTGTAGAACCACTGATTATAATTATAACTTGATGTATGATAAGAAGCACATTATACCTGTTATTTTTCATGCACCTGCTCTCTTTGACTACCAGGGAAAAGAAAGATATTACATTCTTGAGAGAGAAGCACGCGAGTACAATGCGGCAGTGGAAGCTCCCCGCCAGGCTGAGGAGGCCGCACCAAGAGCCTCCTTGAGTTATCATTCTAATTATTACCTAGGCTACGGGTGGTGATTACCAAGCTAGGCCAAAAGCCTAAGCTTGGGGGAGTACGGATTTCCACCGACATTACATTCATGTTCACACATTTCAGTCGTCGGTGTCCACACTTTTTCATTGTATTATCCATGCTAGTTTGATTTTTTCCTCGCTTTCTTCTTGTGTGTTTGAAAAACTTTGAGAAAATCCAACAACATTTCTTGCTTCTTTTTGGTTTTCTTTCTAGTTTAAATTGGTTGTAGTATTAAAAGAAAACCCAAAAAGATTTCTTGATTCTTCTTTTGCTTATTGGGAGCTTTCCCATGTAAATAGTTTTTCTTGTTTTTGTTTTCCTTCTTTAATTTTCTTTCTTCAAGAAAAACTAAAAACTCCAAAAATATTTTAGCGTGTTTCTCTGAATTTCTTTTTTTTCTTTTGTTGAGTTGTACCAAGGAGAAGACCATGCTGAAAATGTTGAGTGGCTCTCATATGCATTATTGTGGATCTAACAAAGAGCCCAAATTATTTTGTCTTCTCCTTTGAATAAAATGTTTGCAGATTCCAGCTTAGTCCATGCACTCTTGCACTATTATCATTTTCATATCATTCGGTCGTGCAAGTGAAAGGCAATAATGACGATATATGATGAAGTGACTGTGGCAGGAAAAGCGGGTATGAACTCAACTTGTTTTTGTTTTTGTAAATATGTTTAACTCAGTATCCATGATTCAACATATTATGATTAAACATGTTTATGATGACAATTAGAGATTATAGTTGCTAATGCCATGCTTAAGTAGCTAGGAGTGAATAATGATTTATTCTAGATGTCAACATGCATTAAAATGGTTATGATGTAGTATGATGATATGGTATCCTCTTATGAATGTTTCAAGTGGCTTGACTTGGTGCATGTTCATGCATGTAGTTGAATCAAAACCAACATAGCCTCTATAATATATATGTTCATGGTGTTTATATCCTACTCATGCTAGTATTCAATGTTGATTATACATAATGCATAATCATGACCGTTTTCGCTCTCTAGCTGGTCGCTCCTCAATCTAATTGCTAGCCTTTGCATGTACTAAGCGGGAATACTGCTTGTGCATCAAAATCCTTAAACCAAAGTTATTCTAGATGAGTCCACCATATCTACCTATGGGAGGTATTACCCTGCCGTTCCAAGTAAATTTGCATGTGCCACCTCTAAAATTTCAAATGAACATCTATTTTGTGTGCCTGGACCGCTCATGGAGCACCAGGGGGTGGTCAGTATCTTCCATGCTAAGCGGGTTATTCTCATGATGAGTGTTTATTCACTCGTCCTTGCACGAGAGGGGCTGGTAATAGGGATGCCTAGTCCCTAAAAAAAATGCAAATAATTAAACAAAACTCCCACGGATTGTTGTTGGTATGGAGGGCACCCGAGGATTCGGCTAGCCATGGCCTGTGTTTGTTTTTGGAGGGGGGATAAACTTTACCTTTACCGCTTGGGAACCGCCGCTAATGTATTTAGCATGGAAGATATTGAAAACTCTTGGTCGTGACATTGACAGGAAGGGTATACCTCCGAAATTTTTATTTATCTCCGATTTAAGCTTCGAGCTCTGGCACCTCTGTAAATCCCTGCTTCCCTCTGCGAAGGGCCTATTTATTTACTTTCATGTTATTTTACTTTTATGTTGAGTCATCACCTTCTCAAACAAGCACCAGTCATGAGAGCACTATTGTCATCCTCATGCATTGTGTACAGTTAATGTTGAATGCATCATGACTGGATCTCTTCTACCATGAATTATAATGTTTAGTCGCTGCTTGAACTTTGGAGGTGCTCTGCATTTATGTTTTGCGGTCTCAGAAAGGGCTAGCGAGATACCACTATTGTCATATTATATCATGATTGTTTTGATAAAGTGTCGGCATTTGAAATATTTTATTATTGCTCGCTAGTTGATTATGCCATTGATTTGAGTTAATGTAATTTTTAAGAGTTATCATCTACATGGTTAGTTATGATCTTTGCTGAAAACCTGGGTGCTATTTAAGCCTATATATAGACACAAGAACAAAAGAGTTTGTAAAAGTTTTTCTTTGTCACTTTCAGTTTGTCAACTGAATTGCTTGAGGACAAGCAATGGGTTAAGCTTGGGGGAGTTGATATGTCTCCATCGTATCTACTTTTCCTAACGCTTTTGCTCTTGTTCTGGACTCTAATTTGCATGATTTGAATGAAACTTACCCGGACTGACGCTGTTTTCAGCAGAACTACCATGGTGTTGTTTTTTGTGCAGAAATAAAAGTTCTCAGAATTGGACGAAACTTTTTGGAGAATTATTTTAGAATATATAATAATTTCTAGAACCAAGACCCACCGGAGGGGGGCCCAGCTGCCCACAAGGCACCAGGGCGCGCCACCCCCTCTAGCGTGCCTTGGTGGCTAGTGGGGCCCACGAGGCTCCACTGACCCTAATTCCAACTCTATAAATTCACATTTTCGTAGAAGAAAATAGGAGAGGAAGTTTAATCGCGTTTTACGATACGGTGCTGCCGCCACCTCCTGTTCTTCATCAGGTGGCCAGATCTGGAGCCCGTTTGGGGCTCGGGAGAGGGGGATTCGCCGCCATCGTATCACCAATCCTCCATCACAAATTCCATGATGCTCTCCACCGGGAGTGAGTAATTCCTTTGTAGGTTTGCTGGACGGTGAGGGGTTGGATGGGATTCATCATGTAATCGAGTTAGTTTTGTTAGGGCTTGATCCCAAGTATCCACTATGTTCTGAGATTGATGTTGCTATGACTTTGCTATGCTTAATGCTTGTCACTAGGGCCCCAGTGCCATGATTTCAGATCAGAACCGTTTATGTTTTCACCATCATATCTATGTTCTTGATCCGATCTTGCAAGTTATATACACCCATTACGTGTTATGATCCACATACCCCAAGGTGACAATAATTGGTATTCTTTCTGGTGATTACCGTAATTTGAGGAGTTCATGTATTCACTATGTGTTAATGCTTTGTTCTGGTTCTCTATTAAAAGGAGGCCTTAATATCCCTTAGTTTCCTTATGGACCCCGCTGCCACAGGAGGGTAGGACAAAAGATGTCATGCAAGTTCTTTTCCATAAGCACGTATGACTATTTACGGAATGCATGCCTACATTATATTTATGAACTGGAGCTAGTTCTATGTCGCCCTAGGTTATGACTGTTATATGATGAATATCATCCAACGAAATCACCGATCCAATGCCTACGACTTTTTCACATATTGTTCTTACTAAGTTACTATTGTTGCTGCTACTGTTACAATTGCTACAAAACTATTGTTGGTGTTACTGTTACCACTGCTATCAAAACTATCATACTACTGTGCTACTGATCACTTTGTTGCAGGTATTTAATTTCCAGGTGTGGTTGAATTGACAACTCAACTGCTAATAATTACAAATATTCTTTGGCTCCCCTTGTGTCGAATCAATAAATTTGGGTTGAATACTCTATCCTCAAAAACTGTTGCGATCCCCTATACTTGTGGGTTATCACCCTGTGAATCTTTGTCCACATTATTGATAACCATGCATAGTAACAAGTCGTGTCTGATTCTATAGGTGCTACTGCCAGACAAGCACATATGTACTGCAGGATTAAAGAAGAAACACCGGAGCATAATTGTCCTACAGCCAAATGTGCGCTGAGAAAAGATGTCACTACTGGAAACAGAGAATTTTCCATCAGTCAGTTCTTTGCCGTCTGCTAGCGGACGACAAAGACCTTCTTTGCCATTTTCTTAGAAAAAACAGACGGCAAAGAGCCTATTTGCCATCAGCCAATTCTTTGCCGTCAGCCAGCAGACGGCAAAGAGGTGGGTGGGATCTACCGTTGTAACGGCCCACCAGCCCCACCTCTTTGCCGTCTGCTAGCGGAAGGCAAAGAATTGACTATCTAACGGCCGATCCCAACGGCAAAGAATCTTTGCCGTTGCCCCCACCACCTCCTCTCTCTCTCTCTCTTCTCTCTCTCTCTCCCTAACCCCCGACCCGACCCCCCACACCCGACAGCAACCGCCGCCGGCCACCGCGCCCCCGCCGCCCCGGCCACATCACCCTGCCGCCCCGCAGCCGTCCCGCCGCCCCGCCCCCCTCCCCTGCGGCGGACCTATTCCACCGGGCCGCCCCCCTTCTCCACCGGCCAACCCCTCCCCTGCGGTGAGCTCCTCACCATTTTTTTTCTTTTTTTTTTACTTTTAGGTTTATGTTTAGTTTAGTTTAGTTTTAGGTTTATGTTTAGTTTAGTTTAGTTTTAGGTTTAGTTTAGTTTATTTTAGTTTAGTGTAGTTTAGTTTAGTTTTAGTTTTAGTTTAGTTTAGTTTAGTTTTAAGAAGAAGAAGAAGAAGAAAGAAGAGAAGAAGAAGAAGAAGAAGAAGAAGAAGAAGAAGAAGAAGAAGAAGAAGAAGAAGAAGAAGAAGAAGAAGAAAAGAAGGAAGAAGAAGATGAGAAAAAAGAAGAAGAAGTAGAAGAAGAAGATGAAGAAGAAGAAAAGAAGGAAGAAGAAGATGAGAAAAAAGAAGAAGAAGTAGAAGAAGAAGATGAAAAAGAAGGAAGAAGAAGATGAAAAAAAGAAGTAGGAAAAGTAGAAAAAGAAAGAAACGAAGGAAAATAAGGTTGAGGGTCGAGGGGTCGAGGGTCGAGGAGTCGATGGTCGAGGATCTCCGAGGGGTCGAGGGTCGCCGAGGGGTCGGGGGTCGAGGGTTGCCGAGGGGTCGAGTATCGCCGAGGGGTCGAGGGTCGACGATCGCCGAGGGGTCGAGGTTCGAGGGTCGAGGATCGCCGAGGGGCCGAGGGTCGAGCGTCACCGAGGGGTCGAGTGTCGAGGATCGCCGAGGGGTCGAGGGGTCGAGGGTCGAGGAACGAGCAGTGCGAATCATTTTTTTACAACTTGGCGGTGGCATCCTGTTGTAAATATTTAGTTAGGTTGATGGCAAAAACAATAAAGCTATGTTACTCATCTTTTTACAACTTGGCGGTGGCATCCTATTATTCATGTCGGTATTAATTTTTTTTATGTTGTACTAATTTCGTTTACTCTTTGTCATGGCAGGGGTTGAAAGATGGTGGGCGCCGGTAAGGAGCGCTCCTAAGCTCCTTCTTCGTCGGCGCGTGGTGGGAGTGGTACTTCCATTCCACCCGTACCTCTCCGAAGAGCGTTGTATGAGGGTATGGCTTCACCGGTGGGCGCTTCTTCATCGGCGTCGTTGCCCATCGGGAGAGGAGGTCGGGGAGGGAGGAAGAGAGGAGGTCGGGGAGGACGTGGCCTTGGGACAGGTAGGCAGGCTCCTACACCTTCCTCGCCGCCACCCCCAGCAGATTCACCCGAGCACAGGACTGCTAGGGTGGACACGTCTGAGTAGGAGGCTACGCGGACTCCGGTCCACGAGCCTCAGGTCGACGGGCCTTCGGCCCACGAGACATCTGCCCATGAGCCTCTGGACCAGGGTACATCCCAGGAGACGTCCGGATGGGGTACCTGGCCGGAACCGCCTGAGGGGCCGAGTAGCCATGCTGATGGTGGCGGGGATCCGGCTGATAGCGAGGACGAGGTGGTTGAGGGGGCCACCGTCTAACAGCGTGGTTGTACACGGCTACCGCCCCTGCCGGCGACCCGCGAGCAGAGGTGGTTGATTTTCCCTAATGGGGAGAGGTAAGCGCATTTACTCTTTTTGTACCTTTTGCCTTCACATTTCTTCAAATATCTAATGCGTTGGCCTTGTCATACTGCAGGGGTTGGGACCACGCTCCGGAGGTCCGCAGGCCCAACAGTGTCCTTGGTGTGCTTTGCCGGCAAAACTTCCCGGGGTTTGTCACGTTGCCCGGTGAGGGTCAGATAACAGCTAGGATTGAGCTGGGAGCACTACTTGGCTGCCCCGGCCCCGCTGGAAGATATGATCGACGGTGTGTTGTGCCACACGAGGGCAGAGAAGGTGATCAGAAAGTTTTTGGTAATTCCTCCTTTACACAATTAAAAATCTTCAAATAGCTAGTTATTGTACTAATCAATGTTGTCTCGTTTGATTGCAGACCTTCTATAGGTGTGAGGAGGGATACGAGGAGGCTGCGACACAGGTTATCAATACCGAGCGCAAGTGCCTACTACAAAACTTATGACACGAGGCTCAGGTGCAGGCTGTTCGAGACTACTACACCTCGCGTGGTATTAAGAAGACCAAGTCGGCGTGCCACGGAATGTTTCTGTACAAGGAGTAGTACATTACGGTAATTACCTATTCTTAAGGCCTTGTACTTAGTTTCCTTGATTTGATTCATAGGCATAGCGATCAAGTTTCTCTTTACTAACTTAGGTGCCCCGAGATGGTGTGCAGATCAGATGGATTGTTGGGAGGTGTTGGTCAATGAGTGGTGCTCAGACCAATGGCGAGCCCTCCACAACAATGCCAAGGACTGGTGTGACCAAATGGAAGGTGTGCCACACCATCAAGGAAGCGCCAACTTATATCAGTTCGAGCGGAACTGGGTATGTGTTTGCTTCATGATTCATGCAATTCATTCTTCATGCTAGCTTGAGCCCTTTAATTACTAATTTACTCTGTTCCTCTCTTTCAGGCACGACACAAAAAGGCGGAGGTGCCAGAGGTGTACGACCTCTATGCCATGGTCCATACTGCCTCGTACAAGAAGGTCAAGGCATTCTCTGAGTCTGACCTTGATCATCCAGAGAACTTCACCAACATCTCCTCCCACAACAAGCTCATGAAGTACAGAGATGAGGGGAAGGCGATGAAAGTGGAGGGCTTTAACCCGAGCCACGGTCCCATTAATCCAGAGCTGGTGATGATATCTGGTGGCGGGAGGTCCCACGGCTCGATAGCCATTGGAGATGGACTTATCTGTTGTCCTGGCACTCTCCCGGAGATCAAGGCGTGCCAGTCGAGCTCCGCTCCTGAGATAAGGCCTCGTCAACGGCCTTATGAGCTCGCCTTCGAGGTTAGTTATACGGACTCAGCTATCTTTCCTCCATTACATTGTGTGTGCGGCCATCGATGATTACAATGCTAACGAGGAGTGGTGTTGCGGGCTGCTCTTCAGAGAGAGAGAGATAGAACCCAGGCTCTTTATGGCGGAGAGGGACCGGCAGGCGGCGGAGAAGGAGCGGGAGTTGGAGGAGAGGACTGCTAGGATGTTGGAGGAGGAGAGGGCATGGAATGACATGCAGAACTGGGCCATGTACGAGCTCCTTGTGGTAAGTTTCTTCTGCATATTAGCCAAATCATGCACTTAATGTTCGTTTCATTACTAACTAGTATGACTGACTCGTCAAACCAAATATGCAGACTCTGTGCAAGAAGACCGGTCAGACCCCTCCGCCGATGCCATTCATTGCTCCGGGGACCACGGTGAGTTTCATTTGAATGGTCATTAGTTACTAGTCTTAACATTTGAGTGACATCATGCTAACGAGACATTGCAAATGATCTTTGGTGCAACGTAACTCCAGACAAGCATCGCACGATCCTTCTCCAGGTGGTACCGGCACGAGCAACCCTGGTGCTTCACCTCTGTGATGAGGGTAATTTTTCTCTAGTGTTTTGCTCAACAAATGCATAATGACCTAGACTTAGCTTTATTTCCTCCAATATGCTTACCATAATGACCTAGACTTAGCTTATTTTCCTCCAAAATGACATAATAACCTTACTTAGCTCCAAAATGATCCATTTTACCTAAGTTAGCTCCAAAATGACCTAAGTTAGCTCTAAGTTAGCTATAATATGCTAAGTTAGCTCTAATATGCTTAGTTACCTAGGTTAGCTCAATAATGGCCTATACTTAGCTTACTTATGTCAAAAATGGCATAATATGCTTAGTTAACTCAAAAATGGCATAATTACCTAGGTCAGCTCAATAATGACCTATACTTAGCTTATTTAGTTCATTTTACCTAAGTTAGCTCATAAATGATCCATTTTACCTAAGTTAGCTCCAAAATGATCCATTTTAGCTAAGTTAGCACATAAATGATCCATTTTACCTAAGTTAGCTCCAAAATGACATAAGTTAGCTCTAATAGGCTTAGTTACCTAGGTTAGCTCAATAATGACCTATACTTAGCTGCTTTATATCAAAAATGGCATAATATGCTTAGTTAACTAAAAATGGCATAATTACCTAGGTTAGCTCCAAAATGATCCATTTTACCTAGGTTAGCTCCAAAATGATCCAGTTTACCTAGGTTAGCTCATAAATGATCCATTTTAGCTAAGTTAGCTCAAAAATGATCCATTTTACCTAGGTTAGCTCATAAATGATCCATTTTACCTTAGTTAGCTAATAAATGATCCATTTTAACTAAGTTAGTCATAAATGATCCATTTTACCTAAGTTAGCTCATAAATGACTGATTTTTCCTAAGTTAGCTTATAAATGTCATTTTTACCTAAGTTAGCTCAATGACACAAATAAGGAATAAGAAGAAGAAGAAAAAAAGGAAGAGGAGAAAAAGAAAGAATAGAAGAAGAAAGAGAGAAAAAGAAAGAATAAAAGAAGAAGAATGAGAATGGGATGGAAAAGGATAAAAAGATAGAAGAGAAGAAGAAAAAGAAAGAATAAAGAAAAAGAATTCTTCTTCTTCTTCTTCTTTTCTTCTTCTTCTTCTCTCTTCTTTTCTTCTTCTCTTCTTCTTCTTCTTCTTCTTTTCTAGTCTTCTTCTCTTCTTTAGTCTTCTTCTTCTTCTAGTCTTCTTCTTCTACTCTTCTTCTTCTTCTAACTTTCTTACTCCCATTTTTGCTGGTTTGATTCACTTCATGGAAGCAGCATTGATGGACTGCTAGTGTTTAGTTTTTGTTTTCATTTGTATTGATGAGCAATGTGAAACTATGTATGTATATATGGATGAACTCCGTGAAACTATGTATGTATTCAATCTTTTAATACCCTATGTGTTCTATTGCATTGATGGACTGCTAGATGTTTGATACATGGGCTATGTTTGAGGTTGAAACTATATATATCATATATGTCTTTTGAAAATGGAGGGATATAACAGAAAACAAAAAAATAGTAACAATAAAGGCACTTTGCCATCTGCCACCGATGGCAAAGGGGTCTTTGCCGTCCGCCACAGACGGCAAAGAGGCCACGTGGCAGGAACCTGTGCAACCTGGGAGCTGGCCCATTTGGTCACTTTGCCGTCTGTGGCAGACGACAAAGGCTGGAGAGGTTTGCCGTCAGCTGGCAAACGGCAAAGCCTCCCGTTAGCCACCTAACATGGCTAATGTCTATTCTTTGCCATCCATGTTCTTTGTCGTCTGCCACCGACGGTAAAGGGTCTTTGCCGTCCGCTATGAGAAAGCAGACGACATAGAAGCTGTTTACCATAGCTTACTGTGCCGGACAGGTTTGCCGTCAGCGGCTGAGGGCAAAGAGGTTTGCCGTCATCTTTCTGGTCCTTTGCCGTGGCAGACGGCAAATAAGCTGATTCCTGTAGTGTGTGGTCTACGAAATTGATATGGATTCACAGGGTTTACATGATGCCAGTCAGATTGATATAGGTCAAGATCCTGGTAATCTTAAGAAAACTACTTCTCAGGTACAGATTTCTTGTACATCAGATTAGTACCACTTCTAGATTTTTGTTTCTAAACTATGTCTTCGAGTCCATTTATCTAGGCAATGTATGGTTCTAAAGTGGCACTAGGGAAAAAGCGCATTGTAGCCGATGTACCTTCATATTCAACTACAACAAGATCTACAGTGAATGACCCATCTCTTCACATGGTTAAACTTTCTTTCCTGATTGCTAATTCATCTACAAGTTGAACTTGTGCTGTAAAACGTTTATTAAAACTAGACATGCATATGTTCTATCCTAAATGGGTGTATTTTTTGTGCATGGAATGGATCATATTGACCCGAAGGATGCATTTGCCGCAGAAATATGCATTGGTCTTATGTGGAAATGTGGTCGCAATATTCCACTTAGGAACAATTACTGGAACAAGGTAAACAAACCCAACCGTGAGCAGATTATATCCCTAAAGCCTGATTATATAAATGAAGAAAATTGGCAGAAACTTGTGGACCACTGGTGTGAGGATCACTCTAATGTATGTGATACACACTCTTCGCATTCCAACTTGTCAATCCGTACTTCTGGAAACAATGTACTAAATTTGAGCTTCATGTCGTAGGAACTTCATTCGAAGAAACAAGGAAAACCATCTACTCTGAAGCTCAGCCAGAACGCTACACCTACAAAATGTTATTCCCACGTCAGACATATGGTAAGTATTTGTACTACCTTATTGAAAAAGCTTTATGTTTGATTACTACATTTCTTGCAGTATTAATGTTTACCAATTGATAAATCTGATACAAGCCTAAGGACAACATTGATAATCAATCCCGTGGAGACTTGCTTGAACCTACGTGCACTGCAAACAAAGATCCTACATTGAGTCTAACTACAAAAATACAAATCGTAAGTACTGCCAAATTTGTAGGCTTCAAATTTATAGTCTGACAATAATTATTCAAACTATCAAACACTACTCTAACACTTCTATCAATCATATTGCAAAATGAATTAAGGATCATTCATACACCATCAAAACTGCTTGATACGACAACAATACCTGATGTAGAATTCATTGAGGAAAAGAGCTCCTCAAGCACCTTACTTTCGAGCATGGGCATCTCATCCTCCTTCGGGAAGAATTCATCCTCTCGAGAACACATTCATGAGCTAGAACACATCATTGCAACTCAAGGGGAAGATGCCAAAAAGGTAACTGATATGTTTCATGAAGACCTGAATGAAATACTTTTTGCCCAGATATAGAAAGTAAAGAACTTAAGAAGAAGCAGCTATAAGAGATTCAAGATTTCAAAATGGATCAGCAGAAGAAATCCACTGTATTTGAAAAAAGGCAAATATATATGGAGGCAATGCTCAGTCACCTGTTAAGGAAGTCCACACAGTTAGCACATGACAGCATCTGAAAAACACCGATGGCCTCGTGCTTATAGTCAACTTAATTTTACTTTGTTTGAGAATTTATCCTCTGCTTCTCCTTGTAAAATGTCAGGATTCACTTATAATGGAAGGTCTGTTGCCAATGTTTGAAATCACATATTCCAGCGAATCAAAATTTCAATCTATTTTCCTAAAATTACAAATTAAATACAGATTTGCTGGCAAAATTAATAATAGATGAATTACAGTTTTTTTCTATGAGCGACGGTAATTGTGACGTAAATGAATGTCGTCAACAATGTATGGTCCCACTTGTAAGGAGCCATGTCGGCATCTTCTGGGCCCATTTGTCAGTAGCATTGACCGGTCAAAACTGATGCCCGGTTATTACTAACGAGACGGTCGACGATAAAACCCACATCGGACCCACATGGAATAAGCCATCTCAGCAACTGCTGGTCCCACCTGTCTGAATCTTTGATCGGTCACCCCCCCATACCGATCACCGGTGATGAATTATCATCGCCAAAATGATCTTACGTGACAGATTGGGCCATCATAGGTGACATTCTGGACCATCACCGGAATGGCGATCGGTAACATTATTAGGTTCGTCACCTAAAATGCGATCTTGCATGACAGAAAAAGTGGTACCATCGAAATTTTATTTTCTATGACGGCGCTTGGGTGACGATGGGGGTGACGGCCGGAAAACATCACAGGGGTATTTTCCGCGACGAAAAAGCGTTATACGTGATACAAGTGAAACGTCACATTTACTCTTTTTGTACCTTTTGCCTTCACGTTTCTTCAAATATCTAATGCGTTGGCCTTGTCATACTGCAGGGGTTGGGACCACACTCTGGAGGTCCGCAGGCCCAACAGCGTCCTTGGTGTGCTTTGCCGGCAAAACTTCCTGGGGTTTGTCACGTTGCCCGGTGACGATCAGCTTCCACAGCTAGGATTGAGCTGGGAGCACTACTTGGCTGCCCCGACCCCGCCGGAGGAGGTGATCGACGGTGTGTTGTGCCACACGAGGGCAGAGATGGTGATCAGAAAGTTTTGGGTAATTTCTCCTTTACACAGTTAAAAATCTTCAAATAGATAGTTATTGTACTAATCAATGTTATCCCGTTTGATTACAGACCTT
Organism: Thinopyrum elongatum; assembly: GCA_011799875.1. Classification (NCBI taxonomy): domain Eukaryota; kingdom Viridiplantae; phylum Streptophyta; class Magnoliopsida; order Poales; family Poaceae; genus Thinopyrum; species Thinopyrum elongatum. The sequence continues at coordinate 411,225,116 of CM022303.1, forward strand.
CTACAGGTGTGAGGAGGGATACGATGAGGCCGCGACATAGGTTATCGATACCGAGTATTCTTAAGGCCTTGTACTTAGCTTCCTTGATTTGCTTCGTAGGCGTAGCGCTCAAGTTTCTCTTTACTAACTTAGGTGCCCCCGAGATGGTGTGTGGATCAGATGGATTGTTGGGAGGTGTTGGTCGATGAGTGGTGCTCAGACCAATGGCGAGCCCTCCACAACAATGCCAAGGACCGGCGTGCCCAAATGGAAGGTGTGCCACACCATCAAGGAAGCACCAACTTATATCAGTTCGGGCAGAACTGGGTATGTGTTTGCTTCATGATTCATGCATTTCATTCTTCATGCTAGCTTGATCCCTTTAATTACTAATTTACTCTGTTCCTCTCATTCAGGCTCGACACAATAAGGCGGAGGTGCCAGAGGTGTACGACCTCTATGCCATGGCCCATACTGCCTCGTACAACAAGGTCAAGGCATTCTCTGAGTCTGACCTTGATCATCCAGAGAACTTCACCAACATCTCCTCCCACAACAAGCTCATGAAGTACAGAGATGAGGGGAAGGCGAGGAAAGGGGAGGACTTTAACCCGAGCCAGGGTCCCATTGATCCAGAGCTGGTGATGATATCTGGTGGTAGGAGGTCCCATGGCTCGATAGCCATTGGAGATGGACTTATCTGTTGTCCTAGCACTCTCCCAGAGATCAAGGTGCGCCAGTCGAGCTCCACTCCTGAGATAAGGCCTCGTCAATAGCCTTATGAGCTCGCCTTCGAGGATAGTTATATGGACTCAGCTATCTTTCCTCCATTACATTGTGTGTGCAGCCATCGATGATTACAATGCTAACGAGGAGTGGTGTTGCAGGCTGCTCTTCAGAGAGAGAGAGAGAGAGAGAGATAGAACCCAGGCTCTTATGGCAGAGAGGGACCGGCAAGCGGCAAAGAAGGAGCGGGAGTTGGAGGAGAGGACTGCTAGGATGTTGGAGGAGGAGAGGGCACGGAATGACATGCAGAACCGGGCCATGTACGAGCTCCTCGTGGTAAGTTTCTTCTGCATATTAGCCAAATCATGCACTTAATGTTCGTTTCATTACTAACTAGTATGACTGACTCGTTAAACCAAATGTGCCGACTCTGTGCGAGAAGACCGGTCAGACCCCTCCGCTGATGCCAGTCATTGCTCCGGGGACCACGGCGAGTTTCATTTCAATGGCCATTTGTTACTAGTCTTAACATTTGAGTGTCATCATGCTAACGAGACATTGCAAATGATCTTTGGTGCAGCGTAACTCCAGACAAGCATCGCACGATCCTTCTCCAGGTGGTACCGGCACGAGCAACCCCGGTGCTTCACCTCCGTGATGAGGGTAAGTTTTCTCTAGTGTTTTGCTTAACAAATGCATAATGACCTAGACATAGCTTTATTTCCTCCAATATGCATACCATAATGACCTAGACTTAGCTTATTTTCCTCCAAAATGACATAATAACCTTACTTAGCTCCAAAATGATCCATTTTACCAAAGTTAGCTCCAAAATGACCTAAGTTAGCTCTAAGTTAGCTATAATATGCTAAGTTAGCTCTAATATGCTTAGTTACCTAGGTTAGCTCAATAATGACCTATACTTAGCTTACTTATGTCAAAAATGGCATAATATGCTTAGTTAACTCAAAAATGGTATAATTACCTAGGTTAGCTCAATAATCACCTATACTTAGCTTATTTAGTTCATTTTACCTAAGTTAGCTCATAAATGATCCATTTTACCTAAGTTAGCTCCAAAATGACATAAGTTACCTCTAATATGCTTGTTTTACCTAGGTTAGCTCAATAATGATCTATACTTAGCTGCTTTATACAAAATAGCATAATATGCTTAGTTAACTAAAAAATGGCATAATTCCTAGGTTAGCTCCAAAATGATCCATTTTACCTAAGTTAGCTCCAAAATGATCCATTTACCTAGGTTAGCTCCAAAATGATCCATTTTACCTAAGTTAGCTCCAAAATGATCCATTTTACCTAGGTTAGCTCATACTTGATCTATTTTAGCTAAGTTAGCTCATAAATGATCCATTTTACGTAGGTTAGCTCATAAATGATCCATTTTACCTAGGTTAGTTCATAAATGATCCATTTTACCTAAGTTAGCTCATAAATGATCCATTTTACCTAAGTTAGCTCATAAATGTCATTTTTACGTAGTTAGCTCATAAATGACACAAATAAGGTATAAGAAGAAAAAACAAGGAAGAGGAGAAAAAGAAAGAATAGAAGAAGAAAAGAGAGAAAAAGAAAAAATAAAAGAAGAAGAATGAGAATGGGAAGGAACAGGATAAAACGATAGAAGAGAAGAAGAAAAAGAAAGAATAAAATAAGAAGAATTCTTATTCTTCTTCTTCTTTCTTCTTCTTCTTCTTCTTCTTCTTCTTCTTCTTCTTCTTCTTCTTCTTCTTCTTCTTCTTCTGTCTACTTCTTCTAGTCTTCTTCTTCTAGTCTTCTTCTTCTTCTTCTCCTTCTTCTTCCTCTTCTTCTTCTAGTCTTCGTCGTCTTCTTCTTCTTCTTCTAGTCTTCTTCTTCTTCTTCTTCTTCTTCTTCTTCTTCTTCTTCTAGTCTTCTTCTTCTTCTTCTTCTTATAGTCTTCTTCTTCTAGTCTTCTTCTTCATCTAACTTTCTTACTCCCATTTTTGCAGGTTTGATTCACTTCATGGAAGTAGCATTGATGGACTGCTAGTGTTTAGTTTTTGTTTTCATTTGTATTGATGAACAATGTGAAACTATGTATGTATATATGAATGAACTCCGTCAAACTATGTATGTATTGGATCTTTTAATACCCTATGTGTTCTGTTGCATTGATGGACTGCTAGATGTTGAATACATGGGCTATGTTTGAGGTTGAAACTATATATATCATATATGTCTTTTGAAAATGCAGGGATATAATAGAAAATAGAAAAAATAGTAACAATACAGGTACTTTGCCGTCTGCCACCGACGGCAATGGGGTCTTTGCCGTCCGCCACAGACGGCAAAGAGGCCACGTGGCAGGAACCTGTGCAACCTAGGAGCTGACCCATTTGGTCACTTTGCCATCTGTGGCAGACGGCAAAGGCTGGAGAGGTTTGCCGTCAGCTGGCAGACGGCAAAGCCTCCCGTTAGCCACCTAACGTGGCTAACGTCTGTTCTTTGCCGTCCACGTTCTTTGCCGTCTGCCACCGACCGCAAAGGGTCTTTGCCGTCCGCTGTGAGAAAGCAGACGACAAAGAAGCTATTTACCGAAGCTTACTGTGCCAGACAGGTTTGCTGTCAGCGGCTGACGGCAAAGAGGTTTGCCGTCAGCTTTCTGATGGCAGACGGCAAAGAAGCTGATTCCCGTAGTGTGTGGTCTACGAAATTGATATGGATTCATAGGGTTTACATGATGCCAGTCAGATTGATATAAGTCAAGGTCCTGGTAATCTTAAGAAAACTACTTCTCAGGTACAGATTTCTTGTACATCATATTAGTACCACTTCTAGATTTTTGTTTCTAAACTATGTCTTCGAGTGCATTCGTCCAGGCAATGTATGGTTCTAGATTGGCACTAGGGAAAAAGCGCACCATAGCTGATGTACCTTCATATTCAACTTTTCGTGGTATCACACGGCCACCTATGGGGCCATCGGCCCCGTGTGGTTCGGCAAGGGGGAAGAGCGCATTGCACAAAGAGCAGAAAGCACAGAGCAGCATGGCAATGATGACACATGCAGTTTTACCTAGGTTAGGCCTGCCGCGAGGCGTAAAACCCTACTCCTGCTTTGGTGGATTGATGAAAGGACCGTGGTGGAGATGCAGCGCTCTAGCCTGGCAAGGTCGCCTCGGGTCAGGAGCAGCTACGCGCGTACGAGCATACAGGGGTCCGAATCCTTTCTAAGGTTGCCATGGCCCTCCTTTTATAGTTCAAGGGGTTACCACAATGGCAAAACAGTCATTTATCCAACGATTAGATAGCCACAGTGCTATCATACCTAACTCTGCGGACAGGTCAGGGCGCATTAAATGCACCGCTTAGTGTCACATCGTGGTGTAGCCCGGCAAGCCTTGTCGTGCCATTCAGCCACCTTTTCACCTGTCCGCGCGACACGTCGCCTGGACAGGTGCCATTTAGGGATGATCTTCCTCAGAAATGGCCTGCCACGTACCAAATAACAGCCACTTAGTCACTTGTGGGCTTGACACCGCACCGATGGGTGACTTGCGTTGCTGTGAGGTGGAGCGGTGGAGCCTTGGCGGGGTAATCCGCCCTTGGCGCCCCCGGCAAGCCTACTGGGGGAGTCTTGAGGCATGTCTTGGGGTAACCTCGACCCCGCCAGGCTCGCCTGCCCGGCAAGGGAGGTTTTTCCTCAGTGATATCTTACTTGTTTGGTTGGTCTTGGTCTTCTTGATCCGCCCTTTGATTTCTCAAAGAGCCATCTCTTCTGCTTGGCCTTGTTTTGGATGCTGTAACCATGCACTTGAGCCTGTGTATAGTCCAGGCAACACACCTGGGGGTTTGTTGCACCGACAGGAGCTCCCGGGCCTGGCCTGAACATGCTGCCCAGCGTCGTTGGGGTAGGCCCTGTCTAGTACACAGGCAAGCGGGTTGCGGTAGCTCGTCCTTTGAGATCTCCTTTGCTTTTTCATTAACCTGTGTCTGAGTCAGTTTCTGGTTTTTCTGTGCATCGTGCGAGACAAAGTGTGGAGGTTAGTAAGCCGCGATCTGTGGGCTACCCACGCCCCATGTTCACGGGGCGGTAACTGCCATTCCGCTATCTTCCCCGCTTCTGCCGTTTCCGCCATGTGTCCAGCATGCATTGTGGTGAGTTGGTGGTGGACGCGGAGAGCGCGGAAACGCGTGCCATGGCAGAAACCCAGACGCCATGGATTGGCCAACGGGGTCGGCCTCGATTCCAGGAGCCGTTGGTGGCGCTGGAGGGAGCCGAATTGGCGGAGCGGGGCGGTCGCTCCCCCTGGGTAGGGAGCCAGCCCCCGGCCTCATTTTCCTTATACAAGGGGACGCGAGCGGGGGTGCAGGCTCATATCCATTCCCTTCTTTCTTCTGGTGTCGTTTCTTCATCATGGTGAGGGGAAGAGGACGTAGTGCCACCCAAGTAGTGGCGACTAGGGCTTCTACTCAACAGCGCCTCCCTCCTCCCGCCGAAGATTTAGGGGCGGAGCCCGCTGCCAAAGGAGGTAGGAGGGGGCGAGGTCGCGACCGTCATGGTGCTTGGGCTCGAGGAGGGCGAGGGGGCACTCGGGCCGCCCCTCCGCCGGCCGCTCAACCCCCAAGGGAGGGCCACGTCGGAGACCAACCGCTGGAATTCATTCTCAGGCTGTACAAGCCCCCGCGCGGCCACCTCCGCCTCCCTACTCCATTTGCGATGGTGATGGAGCTTGAACGGCCGCGCGCGTTAAAGCTGCACATGAGGGGTTGCTGCAATGGCAGCATGTGGGTGGATGTGGACTTCCCCGCTCCTCACGTTATGCTCTTCCGACGCGGCTGGAAAACCTTTGCTCGCGCCCACAGCTTGTCGGAGGGGCACGTCCTCCATTTTAAGCTAATGGAGGCTGATCTGCTCTCTGTCAAGGTCTTCGGGTGCTCGGGTGCTCGCTTAGGGTGCTGCGCGGAGAGCTCGACCGATGACGAAAGCTCCTCCTCAAGTGATAGTGACGAGGAGGACAGTGATGGCGATGATGACGGCGCCGACGGGGATGACGACGGCTCCGACTCCGGCTGAACAGCAGCCGCACCATCACCGTCAGGCGGTGGCACCATCATTTGCACCTGCATCTCCTTCCCGGCAAGGCGATTTGCCGAGGAGTTGGATGCAGAGGTGGGGGTGGTGCCCTCGGCTCCTCCAGCAGTCCTCCAGCTGGACCCCGGCAGGCTTCCTCTCGGGCTGCAGCTTCGTTCGCCCTGCCGCGTCCTGCTGGCCCTGGTGGCGGTGGCCAGGGGGACCCTTCCGCTGCTCTCTTCACCATCACCTTCGCCCGCACCCTCTCGATCTTGTCAGGATCCCCGCCATGGGGCCTGACGGGGCCAGGTTGGGCTTCTGCCCAGGCGCTCCTTTTGCCTTCTTCACCTCCCACCGTAGTGCCTTGGAGGAGAGGGACAATAAAGGGATTACGGGGCACTTATCTTTTTTCCGTCTAAAACATGTAGGCATTTGCCAAACTTTAGTCTAAATTATGTAATCTTCTTTATCCATGTTTGCGTTATGTAAGATCTGTACTTGCTTATCAGCATATTAATGAAAAAGGCAAGCCTTGCCGGGTACTTGTGCATGTATCATGTCCATGCAGAGGTGAGGTGCCTCTATACGTTCAAGTAAACAAGTTTCCCCCGTCAAACTATCCTGCCGGTACCCTTAGTTTGCTGCCGTGGGGCAAGGCCTGCCGGGCATAAAACTATAAAAAGGGACCGGCCCGTCATCGAACCCTCTCCATCAAAGGCAACTGCAACCACCTTGCCCGAAGCAATGTTCGGGACAAAGGATGGGAGCACCTATGTTTCGAAGGTAGCGAGGTTTTCATATGCACAAGTTTTTACCTTACAGAACAGGTATGGATAAGAAGAAACTTATCTGTTTGGCTTGCCGGCGATCGCTATGTAGGCTTGTCTTCATTTCTTCTCTTCAGGATCAAGTCCACGACAAGAACCCTGCAACTTAGTGCAGATGAAAACAGTGCTACATGCGACCTCATCTACATGATCATGCTATGCTCATGATATGCTTATGCATGCATGCAATCTTGTTGGGGGGCCCCCAGCGCTTCGTTTATTCATCTATTGCTCAGGGTCTGCGCCTGGCTTTTTACAAAGGGTTACATGCAACATCGGCAAGGCTTGTACAAAAGGGTGGCTGCTGGGCAGGGCCCAACAGCTGCGCCTTACGGGTAGAACTTACGGAGATGCTCAATGTTCCATGAGTTTTGCAACTGAATGCCATCTCTGGTCTCCAGACGGAGTGCGCTGGGTTTGGTGACTCGTACTACCCGGTTTGGGCCTTCCCACTTCGGCGTCAACTTGTTTGTACCCTTGGCGGACTGAACACGCCTAAGGACAAGGTCGCCTTCCTCAAAGCTCCGGGCATGAACCCTGCGGCTGTGATAGTGACGCAGGGCTTGCTGGCAGCATGCAGCACGCATAGCAGCCCTTAGACGGTTCTCCTCAAGTAGCACAGCATCGTCACGCCGATGCTGTTCCTGCGCTACTTCATCGTAGGCAAGCACTAGAGGTGATATGTATATGAGTTCCGTGGGGATAACTGCTTCTGCCCCATAGACTAGGGAGAAGGGAGTCTGCCCGGTAGCTCGATTTGGTGTCGTACGGTGGGACGAAAGAACCACCGGCAGCTCGTCGATCCATTGCCTGCCGCACTTCTGTAGCCTATCAAATGTTCTTGTCTTCAGTCCTCGCAGCACTTCAGCGTTTGCCCTCTCAGCTTGTCCATTGCTTCTAGGATGGGCAACAGAGGCAAATGAGATTTTTCTTCCGAGGGCATGAACGTATTGCATGAAGGCGCAACTTGTGAATTGGGTGCCATTGTCAGTGATGATCCTAGCGGGTACTCCAAAATGGCACACCAATCCTTTCAAGAACTTGATAGCTGATTGTGCGGTCACCTTCCTCACGGGCTCCACCTCTGGCCACTTTGTGAACTTGTCGATAGCGACGAACAAGAACTCAAAGCCCCCGGTAGCACAGGGGAAGGGGCCCAAGATGTTGAGCCCCCAGACCGAGAAGGGCCATGACAAAGGGATCGTCTGGAGAGCTTGAGCAGGCTGATGGATATTCTTGGAGTGGAACTGGCAGGCTTCACATTTGGTGACTAGCTCAATTGCATCTTGGAGGGCCGTGGGCCAGTAAAAACCTTGCCGGAAAGCTTTTCCAACCAGGGCCCTCAATCCAATGTGGTAGCCGCATACCCTTGTGTATCTCTGCCAATAGTTCCTTTCCTTCTTCCCGGCAAATGCACTTTAATTTCACTCCGTTGGGCATTCTTCTGTATAGTGTGTTGTCAACGAACTGATACATACTGGCCCTCCGGGCTACTCTTTCAGCTTCTTCTTGCTCTTCGGGAAGTTCTCCTGTTTGGAGGAAATGGACTATGTGCCGCGCCCAAGTTGTAGCCTGAAGCTCAGCAACGAGGACCAGTGGCACCTCCTCATTCGTGGGAGCGCACTCCTCGACCGCGGAGATTGGTAGTTTGGCGGTAGGGTGCAGCTCACCGATCGAAGGGGAGTTGTTCCCGCCAAGCTGTCTGCCGGGGACCTCAGAGGGCTCTGCCGGGAGAAGCCTGCCGGAGTCCAGTTTCCTCCTCTTCCTGGCCATTATCACCGGGGATACGGAGGGGTGAGTCAGATGGAGAACAAAAGTCCCTGGTTCCACAGGGAGTTTTTGAGCAGCACACTTTGACAGATGATCAGCAATGCTGTTTTCCGCATGCGGTATGTGCTCTGTTTGCAATCCATCAAAGCACTCCTCCAACTTTCTCACTTCCTTGATGTATGCCTCCATCAATGGGCTTTGGAAATCTTTGTTCACTTGCCTCACCACAAGTTGCGAATCTCCATGAATGATCAACTTCTTGATTCCCAGTTTTGTTGCGATCCTGAGCCCGACAAGGAGTCCTTCATATTCTGCTGTATTGTTGGTAGCCTTCTCTTGGGGGAAATGCATTTGAACCACGTACTTGAGGTGTTCCCCAGAGGGAGCAACAAGAAGCACGCCAGCTCCTGCACCTTGTAGGGAGAAGGCACCATCAAAGTACATGATCCATTCTTGGGGCGCTTCCTTGCCGGGGATAACTGTCTCCAACACGTGTTCGTTAGGGGTAGGCGTCCATTCCGCAATAAACTCCACCAGTGCTCTGCTCTGAATGGTCGACGTGCTCTCGAACTTCAAACCAAAGCTGGATAACTCTAAAGCCCATTCCACTATCCTGCCAGTGGCCTCAGGTTTCCTCAGTGTGCGTTGCAAGGGGAAGCGGGTGACAACCGTGATCTCGTGGGCTTGGAAGTAGTTGCGCAGTTTCCTTGAGGCCATGATGAGGCCAAAAATCAACTTTTGCACACCGGAGTACCTCGACCTAGCCCCCTACAACAGGGAGCTAACGAAGTACACTGGCCGCTGCACCACTTTCTTCCTTGCCGCGACCTTGGAGCTGTCTCCATTACCCCGCTCCTCCTTGTTCTGATATGCCTCTGACCTTGTCGAGGCGAGTTCACTTCCTAATCCAGAGGGGACGGCAGTTGCAGCTGCTTCTTCATCTACTTCCCGCTGCGCCACCAGCGCTGCGCTAACCACTTGATTGGTTGCCGCTAAGTATAGCAGCAACGGTTCTTGCGGTTTTGGAGCGACTAAGGTGGGGACAGAGGAAAGAAAGGTCTTCAGATCCTGCAGTGCAGCGTCTGCCTCTGGGGTCCACTCCATGGGCCCAACCTTATTCAAGATTTTGAAGAACGACATGGCGCGTTCGGCGGACATGGAAATGAACCTGCTTAGCGCGGCAACACATCCAGCCAAACGCCTCACGTCTTTAACTGTCTTGGGTGCTTGAATCTGCTCAATTGCCTTGATCTTGTTGGGGTTGGTCTCTATCCCCCAGTGGGACATAAAGAAACCAAGCAGCTTGCCGGAAGGAACATCAAACACACACTTCTCTGGGTTCAGCTTCAAGTTGATCTTGCGTAGATTTGCAAAGGTCTCTTCCAAGTCCTGAATGAGAGTTGATTTGTCCTTGGTTTTGACCACTATATCATCCATGTAGGCTTCAATATTCCTGTGCAACTGGGACTCAAAACCAATCTGAACTGCTCTTGCGAAAGTGGATCCAGCGCTTTTTAACCCAAAGGGCATACGTACAAAGCAGTACGTGCCGCATTGGGTTATAAACACGGTCTTCTCTTCGTCTTCCTCGGACATGAAAATCTGGTGGTACCTGGAGTAGGCATCCAAGAAGGAAAGCAGGTCACATCCAGAGGTGGAATCCACAATCTGACCGATGTGCGGCAAGGGGAATGGGTCCTTCGGGCATGCTTTATTCAGATATGTGAAATCTATGCAAAGCCTCCATTTCAAATTCGCCTTGCGCACCACCACTAGATTCGCCAACCAAGTTGGATGCAATACCCCTCTGACCAAACCAGCAGCTTCGAGTTTCTTGATCTCCTCGGCAATAAACTGCTGCCACTCCAAAGCTTGCCTTCGAACCTTCTGTTTGACGGGTCGGGCATGTGGGCAGACAGCAAGGTGGTGCTCGATTAGCTCCCTGGGAACACCGGGGATGTCAGATGGTTGCCAAGCAAACACATCGACATTCGCCCGCAGGAAGGCAACGAGCGCGCTTTCCTATTTGTCATCAAGGGTGGAGCTGATAGTAAATGTACCATCAGCGCCAACCAACCCTGTCGGGACCTTCTTCACAGCAGGCGCAACAACCTTTGATCTCTTGCTATTGGAACTCTCCGGTAAATCATCAACAGGCGCAGCGCAATCCGAAGAGGCACGCTTCCCGGATTCTTTGCTGGCGTCCTTGCTAGCTTTCTTCCCTTTCTTGCTTTCCTTGGCAGGAGCAGTAGCTTCCGCAGCCTCTGCAGTGACTGCTCCCTGGTACATCTTATCCACGCATATGACTACGTCCTTCTGGTCTGCTGGAATGGAAATGATGCCCATCGGTCCTGGCATCTTTAGAGTGTTGTAGGCATAGTGGGATGCCGCCATGAATTTTGCCAGGGCAGGGCGGCCAAGGATTCCATTGTATGTCAGGGGGAGGTCAACCATATCAAACATGATCTTCTCGGTCCGGTAGTTCAGCTCCCCCCTCGAATGTTACCGGCAGTGTGATCTTCCCCTTGGGACGACTCCTGCCGGGGTTGATGCTTTGGAAAGCACCGGTAACCTTGAGCTCTTCATCTCCTATCTGGATTTTGCTGATGACCTTGGGAGATATCAGATTCAACCCAGCCCCGCCGTCAACCAACATCTTTGTGACTTTGAGGTTGTGAATTGTTGGTGAAACCAACAAAGGAAAACATCCTACCGCAGTGGTGCGGTCAGGGTGATCCTCTTCATCAAAGATGATGGGCGTCGGGACCACTTGAGCGGTTTCCGAGAATCTGCCGCTTGCTCCATGGCATTGACCTCACGTGCCCATTGCTTGAGCTGGCGGTGAGCGGAGTGCAAGAACACACCTCCGTCAATGCACAGGGCGTCAGTGGCCTTCTGGAACTCCTGCTCGCTGGTTTCCTCTTCATCTCCTTCATCACTCCCATCATCGCATCCCTTTTTCTCACGGCCTCTGGCCGGTTTCCCTTGATACTGAGGGGCCTTGCCGGGGCGACCTCCTCCGCCACCCCGGCCTTTCCCGCCAGCACCATCTTGGTCTCTCTCTTTGTCACGCTTCTCGTACTCAGCTTTCTGCTTCTTGACGAGCTGATCAACTTGATGACACTCTTGAAGATTGTGTCCCTTAGTCCGATGGATCTTGCAGTACGGCCCGTCAGCCTTCTCGGCAGCCGTGGCTTCCTGGCAGTTAGTGCACGCGGAAACTTCCTTGCCGAGAGCCTCGGTCTTGGCCTTCTTGCCGGTACTAGGAGTGCTCGCTCCTTCAACAGCCATTACTACTTTATCCTTGCACTTCTTATTGCATTTCTTGTTCTTCTTCTTCTGATTGGTGGCGTCATCGTCGTCCTCTGAGTCAACGTCGACGCCATCTTCTTCACCGGGGAGTCGCCTCCCCTCTTCTATTCGGGCACACTTGTCCGCCAGAGTGTATAGCTCATTCACAGTCTTGGGCAACCGAACGTTCATTTTAGAACGTATCCTGCAGTTGCGCATTTTGGACTAGAACGCAACTATCACAGCTGCTGGATGGATGTCTGGAATGTTCCTGTGCACCCGGCTGAACCTCTGCATATACTTCCACAAACTCTCTCCTTCCTTCTGTGGGAGGAGCTGCAAATTGCTGGGCCGCCCTGGTTCTTGATGGCCGCCCGAGAAGGCGCCGATAAACTCATGGCACAGATCAGCCTAGGTCAAGATGGAGTTCTCTGGCAAGTGCATCAGCCACGACCTCACATTTGGCTTGAGTTCCAAAGGGAAGTAGTTGGCGAACAACCTCTCGTCCCTTCCTCCGGCAGCTTGAACAGCGATGGTGTAGATGCTCAAGAACTCTGCTGGGTTCAATCTTCCATCGTACTTTTTATGGTATCTCTGGCTTGAACGCATGGGCAGATGGCCAACGGACTTGCCGCAGCTCACGATTAAAGGCGGGGCACCCAACCTCGAAAGGCAGGTACCCGCCCCCACCGGGCATGGGTTCGTCATCGTCGGGGCCATTGTGCCTATCAGACCTGCGGCGGGTGTCGCAGCGTCGCTCGATGGTGACGCGCGTGTCTTCCCTCCGCCTGTCTTCCAGGACCTGTCACTGGTCTCAACGCACCTGAGGATTAGACGAAGCCATTGCTATGTCGTCGGGTTCTTGGTCGCGTGGCCTTAGCTACGGCCCCTGCGCTGGATGTCGTGGAGGGGACTACACCGTCGGAACGGCTCCCTCAGTGCGGCCAGCGGCTTGGGCCGTTGCCGCCGTTGGTGGAGGCCATAGCGGGCCTGCCTGCTGTGATCCTCCCGCCTCAGCGAAACCAATCAAGCTCTGGATAGTGGCCCTCAACTCATCCATTTGATTGGCCGCTGGCGGAAATCTCAACAAGAGCTGGGCTCGCGCCATGGCCTCCAAAGCGGTGCTTGGCATGGACGACGACGAGGATCGCGACGTCGCCCAACTTCTGATGGTGCCAGTAGTGGTGGCGCCATGTTCTCGCCGCCGCGAGCCAGTCGCCAGGGCGGCGTGATGATGAGGCAGATGTGCTTGGGGGTTAACGACCCCATTCGGCGCATCGTCTCAGCTAGCTTGTCCTGGGGATGGCGCAGGCCCTGTAGCCGCACCTGCGACAGGGACAGCTAGGTGATTATGATCCACATCAGGGCGAGCGCCACCACTGCAGCTGTGTCCCTCGGCGAGGTGGGGATGCGAAGACGGAGCATTCTCCCCACCCGCACCTTGTGGAGCATGGCCGCCGGGTTGTTGTTGGCGTCGCCCTCCTCCGGTGCCTCCTGCTCCTGCTTTGGCCGCAGGGGGAACAGTGATGGTGCCGCCTGCGCCGGTCACGTTCTCCGCGGCGTCGGCATTCCCATGTTCCCCCGCAGCCCCCATGGCATTAGTGGCCGCATGCGAGGGGGCCTTCGATGTGGACGGGTGAGCTGAAGCATCGGATTTCTTCTTGGGCGCCATGGATGATGAAGCCGTTGATGAAGAAAACAATAGTGAATATGACACGCTGCTTACACTCTCGGGTTCACGCAAACGCAGGACCCTACCTGGCGCACCAAAGATGTCGTGGTATCAAACGGCCACCTTTGGGGCCATCGGCCCCTTGTGGTTCGGCAAGGGGGAAGAGCGCATTGCACAAAGAGTGAAAAGCACAGAGCAGCATGGCAATGATGACACGGGCAGTTTTACCCAGGTTTGGGCCGCCGCGAGGCGTAAAACCCTACTCCTGCTTTGGTGGATTGATGAAAGGACCATCGTGGAGACGCAGCGCTCTAGCCCGGCAAGGTCGCCTCGGGGCGGGAGCAGCTACGCTCGTACGAGCGTACAGGGGTCTGAATCCTTTCTAAGGTCACCACGGCCCTCTTTTATAGGTCAAGGGGTTACCACAATGGCAAAACAGTCATTTATCCAGCGATTAGATAACAACAGTGCTATCATACCTAACTCTGCGGACAGGTTAGGGTACATTAAATGCACCGCTTAGTGTCACATCATGGTGTAGCCCGGCAAGCCTTGCCGTGCCATTCAGGCACCTTTTCGCCTGTTCGCCCGACACGTCGCCTGGACGGGTGTCATTTAGGGATGATCTTCCTCAGAAATGGCCTGCCACGTACCAAATAACTGCCACTTAGTCACTTGGGGGCTCGACACCGCACCGATGGGTGACTTGCATTGCTATGAGGTGGAGCGGTGGAGAATTGGTGGGGTAATCTGCCCTTGGCGCCCTCGGCAAGCCTGCTGGGGGACTCTTGAGGCTTGTCTTGGGGTAACCTCGACCCCTCCAGGCTCGCCTGCCCGGCAAGGGAGGTTTTTCCTCAGTGATATCTTGCTTGTTTGGTTGGTCTTGGTCTTCTTGATCCGCCCTTTGATTTCTCAAAGAGCCATCTCTTCTGCTTGGCCTTGTTTTGGATGCTGTAATCTTGCTCTTGAGCCTGTGTATAGTCCGGGCAACACACCTGGGGGTTTGTTGCACCAACACAACTACAACAAGATCTACAGTGAATGACCCATCTCTTCACATGGTTAAACTTTCTTTCCTGATTGCTAATTCATCTACAAGTTGAACTTGTGCTGTAAAACATTTATTAAAACTAGACGTGCATATGTTCTATCCTAAATAGGTGTATGTTTTGTGCAGGGAATGGAACATATTGACCCGAAGGATGCATTTGCCGCAGAAATATGCATTGGTCTTATGTGGAAATGTGGTCGCAATATTCCACTTAGGAACAATTACTGGAACAAGGAAAACAAACGCACCCATGAGTAGATTATATCGTTAAAGCCTGATTATATAAATGAAGAAAATTGGTAGAAACTTGTGGACCACTGGTGTGAGGATCACTCCAATGTATGTGATACACACTCTTCACTTTTCAACTTGTCAATCCGTACTTCTGTAAACAACGTACTAAATTTGAGCTTCATGTCGTAGGAACTTCATTCGAAGAAACAAGGAAAACCATCTACTCTGAAGCTCAGCCAGAACGCTACACCTACAAAATGTATTCCCGCGCCAGACATATGGTAAGTATTTGTACTACCTTATTCAAAAGCTTTATGTTGGATTACTACATTTCTTGCAGTATTAATGTTTACCAATTGATAACTTTGATACAAGCCTAAGGACAACATTGATAATCAATCTCGTGGAGACTTGCTTGAACCTACGTGCACTACAAACAAAGATACTACATTGAGTCTAACTACAAAAATACAAATCGTAAGTACTGCCAAATTTGTAGGCTTTAAATTTATAGTCTAACAATAATTATTCAAACTATCAAACACTACTCTAACACTGCTATCAATCGTATTGCAGAATGAATTAATGATCATTCATACACCATCAAAACTGCTTGATACAACAATACCTGATGTAGAGTTCATTGAGGAAAAGAGCTCCTCAAGCACCTTACTTTCGAGCATGGGCATCTCATCCTCCTTCGGGAAGAATTCATCCTCTCGTGAACACATCCGTGAGCTAGAACACATCATTGCAACTCAAGGGGAAGATGCCAAAAAGGTAACTGATATGTTTCATGAAGACCTGAATGAAATACTTTTTGCCCAGATATAGAAATTAAAGAACTTAAGAAGAAGCAGCTATAAGAGATTCAAGATTTCAAAATGGATCAGAAGAAGAAATCCACTGTATTTGAAAAAAGGCAAAGATATATGGAGGAAATGCTTAGTCACCTGTTAAGGAAGTCCACACAGTCAGCACATGACAGCATCTGAAAAACCACGATGGCCTCGTGCTTATAGTCAACTTAATTTTACTTTGTTTGAGAATTTATCCTCTGCTTCTCCTTGTAAAATGTCGGGATTCACTTATAATGGAAGGTCTGTTGCCAATGTTTGAAATCACATATTCCAGCGAATCAAATTTTCAATCTATTTTCCTAAAATTACAAATTAAATACAGATTTGCTGGCAAAATTAATAATAGATGAATTACAGTTTTTTTCTATGAGCGACGGTAATTGTGACGTAAATGCATGTCGTCAACAATGTATGGTCCCACTTGTAAGGAGCCACGTCGGCATCTTGTGGGCCCATTTGTCAGTAGTATTGAGGGGTCAAAACTGATGCCTAGTTATTACTAACGAGACAGTCGGTGATAAAACCCACATCGGACCCACATGGAATAAGCCACCTCAACAACTGCTGGCCCCACCTGTCTGAATCTTTGATCGGTCACCCCCCCCCCCCCGGACCGATCACCAGTGATGAATTATCATCGCCAAAATGATCTTAAGTGACAGATTGGGCCATCATAGGTGACATTCTGGGCCGTCACCGAAACGGCGATCGGTAACATTATTAGGTTCGTCACCTAAAATGCGATCTTGCATGACAGAAAAAGTGGTACCATCAAAATTTTATTTTCTATGACGACGCTTCGGTGACGGCTAGAAAACATCACAGGGGTATTTTCCACGACGAAAAAGCGTTATACATGATACAAGTGAAACGTCGCAAAATAGAGCAAATTTTGTAGTGTGGGGGCGGTCACCGATACCCGTACAAATTGCTCGGGGTAATCTCCACAACTTAATTGGAGACCCCGACGCTTGCCCGGAGCTTTACACCACGATGATTGAGCTTTGCGACACCACCAACCCTCTAGGGTGCCCAAGCACCCAAGAGGAACAAGCTCTAGGGTACCAACCACCCAAGAGTAATAAGCTACTCAAACTTCACTTCCACGTATCACCATGGAGAACTCAAACCTGTGCACCAAATTCAATGGCAAGGGCACACGGAGTGCCCAAGTCCTTCTCTCCCAAACCCCACCAAAGCAACTAATTCTAGGGAGGAATTTTAAGAGGAAGAACGAAGAAGAGAACATAAAGAACTCCAAGATCTAGATCCAAGGGGTTCCCCTCACAAAGAGGAGAAAGTGATTGGTGGAAATGTGGATCTAGATCTCCTCTCTCTTTTCCCTCAAGAACTAGCAAGAATCATTGGAGGGATTGAGAGATAGCAAGCTCGAAGAAGATCAACAATGGGGGAAAAACACAAGCTCAAAGGATAGGGACGATTGGGGAAGAAGGCCCCCTTAAATACCCCCCCCCCCCAATCCAACTGTTATTCCCACAAGTCGTTCTCAAGCGGTACTATCGCTCGGGGGCGTGGTACTACCGCTTAGCATGGTCAAAATAGCCCAACGAGACAGAAAAACTTCTTCCAGAGAGGTACTACCACTTATAAGAGGTATTATCGCTTGGGAAGGTACTATCGCTTTACTACCGGTCGAGCAGATTGGGAAATAGAAGCATAAAAATAAGAGAAAGTGGTTGTGGTAGAAGGAAGCGGAAGTACCGCTCGGGGATCAGTACTACCGCTGAAGACTGAAAAACTACCCAAGCAAAATAGAAGGAATCTCCAAAACTGAAACTGCTATAACTCCTACAAATGGACTTCCAAATTAGCAAACTCAAGTTGTTTGATAGAAGATGACAAGTACTATCCAACATCGACTGGATATTAAGAACTAGCAATGGATAAGAAATGCCAACGGGATAGGAAGAGGACCTTGCCCAAGTATGAACCGACAATCTCTCCAACACCCCAAAACTCAAACATGATGCATGTGACCTCCGTTTTCGATGAGCTTGAGTTTGACAAGAAGACGAACACAAACTCTAAAACCTCACAAAGAGAAGAGTCAAATAAGAACCAAGAAAGATGATGACAAGGATGCAATGGTTTGATCTCTCTACAAACGATACGATCAAGCTACTTACTTGTGAGCCCCCCTTGATAGAACGACAATCGATCATATAACCCGGTCTCCCAACTACCACCATGAGACTGGTAAAATATAAAACCTATCAAGGGCAAACCTTTGCCTTCTGATACATCTCCAACATATCTATAATTTTTT
This sequence comes from Thinopyrum elongatum, assembly GCA_011799875.1. NCBI lineage: Eukaryota > Viridiplantae > Streptophyta > Magnoliopsida > Poales > Poaceae > Thinopyrum > Thinopyrum elongatum. Next base: position 411,242,868 of record CM022303.1, read on the forward strand.
ATTGTTCCAAGCTATTATAGTATGAATCTTGGATGTTTTATTTGCAATATTATATCATTTTTTGGGACTAACCTATTAACTTAGTGCCACGTGCCAGTTGCTATTTTTTTGCCTATTTTTGGTTTTCCAGGAAATCAGTACCAAACGAAGTCCAAATGCCACAAAACTTTTTGACAATTTTTTCCGGACAAAAGAGGCCCTAGAAGCTTCAGGAGGAGACCAGAAGTGCAACAAGAAGGCCATAAGGCACTTGGGTGCGCCCAGGGGGGTAGGCGCACACAAGTACCTTGTGGGCCCACCATGGCTCCGTTTGACCTAATTCCACCTCTATAAATTCTCTAAACTCGGGAAACCAACAAAGAGCCACCCAAAATACTTTTTCCGCTACCGCAAGTTTCTGTTCTTCGAAGATCCCATCTGGAGGCCTTTTCCGGTACTCTGTCGGAGGGGGAATCGATCACGGAGGGCCTCTATATCAACCTTGCTGCCCTTCTGATGATGTGTGAGTATTTTACCACAGACCTATGGGTCCATAGCTAGTAGCTAGATGGCTTCTTCTCTCTCTTTGATCTTCAATACAATGTTCTCCTCGATGTTCTTGGAGATCTATTCGATGTAATCTTATTTTGCAGTGTGTTTGTTGAGATCTGATGAATTGTGGGTTTATGATCATATTATCTATGAATACTATTTGATTTGGCCAACTAGACTGATTTATCTTCCAATGGGAGAGATGCTTTGTAATGGGTTCAATCTTGCGGTGCCCTATATCCCAGTGACAGAAAGGGACAAGAAACGTATTTGTATTGTTGCCATTAAGGGGAAAATGATGGGGTTTATTCATATTGATTGGATTTACTTTGTCTACATCATGTCATCTTGCTTAAGGTGTTACTCTATTCTTTATGAACTTAATACTCTAGATGCATGCTGGATAGCGGACGATGTGTGGAGTAATAGTAGTAGATGCAGGCAAGAGTCGGTCTACTTGTCTCGGGCGTGATGCCTATATAGATGATCATTGCCTTGGATATCATCATAACTATGCGCTTTTCTATCAATTAACCAATAGTAATTTGTTTACCCACCGTATGCTTTTTGTTCGAGAGAGAAGTCTCTAGTGAAAACTATGGCCCTCGGGTCTATCTTTATCATATATAAAAATCCAAAAATATCTTGCTGCAATTTATTTACTGTTATCTTATTTTGTGTTTTTGTTTATCCATCTATCACTATGGGATTTGATCCTTGCAATTAACCGCCAAGGGATTGAGAACCCCTTGTTTGCGTTGGGTGCAAGTATTTGTTCTTTTGTGTGTAGGTGTTGTTCACGAGGTCTTGCGTGGTTCTCCTACTGGATTGATAACCTTGGTTCCTAACTGAGGGAAATACTTATCTCTACTGTACTGCATCATCCTCTCCTCTTCGAGGAAATCCCAACACAGCTCACAAGTAGCACCTTGCACATTGTCCACTTGAGCTAGATGATGATGATCTTGACTTCCTCAAGTTGGACCACCTTTCTTGATTGCGTTGGCTCGAGCAATACTAGTTTATTGCTCCCCCATACTCCACTATGGGTGAGCCACTCTTTGGCACATCTTCACAAGTCCATTGTCACCACAATGGACGGCAAGCTTCAAGCATGATCCCTTCGTGATGCTCCACTTGAACTTGCACACCGCTATCTTGATGACGATCACCACTTGATGTCATCCTCCGTGGGTTGTATGAGATCTTCCTCTTGAGCAAGCCCATGGAAACATACCAAACCCCACATAGAACTCTCATGTAGACCATGGGTTAGTACACAAAGTGTAATGAACAATGCTTACCAACCATGGGATCACTTGATCCATCTCGGTACATCTTATACGCTTTGTGTGTTGATTAACTTGAATCAAACTTTGTACTTAGTCTTGATCAACCTTGTATATTTCCAACTCTCTTCATTAGGATGATGTTTGGAAGGTAAACATGAATGTTCACATAATCTTCTTCTTCAAGACATGCTTGCAATAGGCTCAATCTCACATGACCAATCTTTGGATAAATCCTTGAATAACCCCTTTTGATCAACACTTAATCTTATAATCTAGAAATCAAGAAATGGTCCTCAAGCAAAGCCTATGGACAAACCCTTCAAATATAACTTAAGGTAACCATTAGTCCATAGAGATTGTCAACAATTACCAAAACCAAACATGGATGTTGGAGATATGCCCTAGAGGCAATCATGCATGATGATATTTCCTATGTGTTTATGAATAAAGATAGTCCTTGGACATTATCAATGATGTGTATCAGCAAGTACGTGACTTGTTTGTGGGACTATGCATTGTGTGATGACTGTCCTAAAAGGTCCCTAGTCGAAAGGGTTGTGTGGACGCACAACCGACTAGACTAGCATATGACACGGTGGATGGCTCGGTCTCACTAGCCATGTAGCATTGGATGCTAACTAGATAATATGGATACGGAAGGATCTGATCGGATTCGATGTAGTTGGATCCGAGTCAAGATAAGGTCCGAGTCGAACATACCCTACTATGAGACGCATCGATATGTGATATGTGAGTCTCTAGTACAACATACGTTCTATGTCCTAGGACCTGAGCTGGCGCATGTACTCGGGATGGTGACAGACCTTCTTTGGGCCGACCAAATGCTAATCCGTGACTGGGTAGTTACAAAGGTAGGTTTCGGACTTGTTCAGACCCATGCGGCGAGACATGGTCGAGCAAGATGGGATTTGCCCCTCCGATCAGGAGAGATATACTCTGGACCCCTCATGTGATCCGACCAAGATAAGCATGGGCCATGCGACTAAGATTATGAGATAATCCGGTTTGTGATCGGCATCACTGGAACGAGAAAGAGGTCGGGCTAGCACAAGGATGACATATTCACCTTGAGCCCGACAACATATATCTTGTGGCAAAGGGAACATAAGTGTGATGTACAGGTTCAACTAATCAGCTTCATCAGACACTTGGAGTCGGCATGCTTTGCTAGAGGCCACTACTGACTAGCCGAGCTGGATGTGATCTCACTTGTGACCAAGTGAATGAGAACCTAAGGGGTCGCGCGCTTAAGGGAAGGAGACTGAGAGGCCGGATCCGACTCCACGAGTCAGGTGTGATCCTTACTCCGGCGAAGTAGTACGAGGGATCCGACGACCGACTGTTCGAGGGAGATTGGACGAGGAGGAGATGACTCCGGGGACGCGCTGCCCCAACTCTACTTCCGCTGCACGGCATTGCGCGTCTAGTGGTAACGATCCGTGATCCATTCCCGTAGCATGTTCCTGGTTGTTCTACGCCTAGGAAATTTTAATTTGCAGTCGACACACTCTACCATGGAACCCAACAGTGGTATCAGAACCTCTGCTATAGGATTTGGATTCAGATCATATGCATATTAGATATGTGCAGGAGGCAGATGAGATCTGTTGTCGTTTATTATGAGATCGGTATGTGGACGGTTGATGAGATCAACTTCACATGGGGATCGATGTGGCTATGTTTTCTGTCAATCGGAATCGATGATATCATGACACAACATACCCCTACCGGTCAGTATCCTCCATCGGGGTTAACAGTGAAACGTAAATCCGAATCAGATTCGTGATGATCGATGAGATCGGTCAGATCGGAAAATTTGGTAGGACCACCGTGTGCGTAGCGCCTTGTATTTCGTACACGATCACTCAAACCGGTAGAATGTGATTCTATGTGTAACTTTGTTTTGTAGGTTTGATGTGAATAGTATGGCTCATCTGTATGTGATGCATGTGTGTAAATTATACATGGCCTGCGTGTCATGATTTATCAGCCGACAGGAGCCAAAGAACTGTCATTATAATGTATAACGACTTGCGTGTCGACTTGTGATTCTCTATAAAATTCATTACTAGTAGTAGTTGGAAGAAAGAGATCAAGTTGGTGGCTTGGCATCCTGGCATGACGAACAAGATGGAGTTCCCATATGGTCATAGGAGTCGGAGCCAACCTGGAAGAATGTCCATGAAGGAGCCATACTATTTCACAATATGCGTTTATTTGTGATTGTTATGCTTCTTGTTTCTATGCATGTTAAAATGGTAGAATGATCCCTCATTAATATCAAGCGGATTTCCATCCCCGATGTTGCACCTTCGCACGCCCAGTACGTCTAGTGGTGGTCTCATAAAATTGAGGTGCTACAAGGTGTCCTTGAACTGAAGGGTTCGTGTCGGACACGGACATGCAGTGCATCAGGTTGTCTTGACAAGGCTATCAAAATGGTTTTGGGCCTTGTGGCAAAGAAGGTTGTGAGCTGGGGTATGAGATACCTTCCCAACCGACAGGAGTCGTATAGAGATATGATTAGCAAGGAGTTGCTTACCGGATAGGTATGTAGGCTAGCAGTGATGCTAAAGCTCACTAGTCACATGCGCCAGTCGGATCCTGAATCACTGAGAGTTTCCGGAGGGATGCCGACTTCAGTGGGAGTATTTCTATTTAAGGCTTGAATTACTCTGCATAAACACATTGCTTAGTGATTGCATATTGTCTGTTGTAGATCAATGGCACCACCTTCTCAACCCAACTTTGCATTGAAATCAATTTTGGAAAATGATAAACTGAATGGAACAAACTTTACCACCTGGTATAGAAATTTGAGAATTGTTCTCAAGCACGATAAAAGGAACATGTTCTAGAGGATCCACTTCCAGAGGAACCTGCCGATAATGCTAATGCCACAACCAGGAATGCCTACCAGAAACTCGTTGGTGAATCAAACGAGATCAGCTGCCTCATGCTGGCTTGTATGGAGCCCAATTTGCAGCAGCATTTCGAAGATGTTGGGGCTTTCGATATGATCGAGAGTCTCAAGAGCATGTTTCAGGTACAGGCTAGGACCGAAAGGTTCAACGTCTGGCGATCGTTGATTGATTGCAAGCTGAAGGAAGGTGATCCACTGAGCTCGCATGTGATCAAGATGATCAGATACGTGCAAGCTTTGTATCGGTTAGGCTTCCTGCTCTTGGATGAGCTGGCTACAGATGCTTCTCTGGGTTCTCTTCTGGCTGGCTATGGGATGTTCATCTCGAACAATCATATGCACGGCATGGATAAGAAGCTTACTAAATTGCATCGGATGCTCAAGGTGGCATAGCAGATTATTAAGAAAGGCACGCATCAAGTGTTGATGGTGCAGAATTCGGGCAAGTTCAGGAAGAGTTGGTCCAAGAAGGAGGCTAAGGCAGAATATTAAGCTGGCCCACTAACGGTCTGCTTAAACATGTCCAATTTACGGCCCACCGCCAGATCTGGCCCGTTAATTGTTCGCTCAGTCTTTGGGCCCCATTACGGCCCAGTGAGTTCTCGGCCTGTTAGAGGCCCGATGTAGACATGGGCCCCACTACTGCAGGATGGTCCAAATGCGACACTACAATCAGGGACCTTTGACGAAACTGTGTGCGATGCATTAATCACAAACGATGATGTAATAAATCCATCAAAAAAGATACAGTACATTTGCAATGGTGGAGACATCAAACATGATTCACATTATAGTTATGTGTGCGATGTGTGGCATAAGGTTCACTCCAAGAACCAATTGCGATGAGCCAGAACAACAGAAACGGGCAGCCAGATGAAGGTGTGTGCAATATAGAGCATACAGTTCACTCAGATGAACTGTTTGTGATTAGGCAACACAACAGAAATGGTCAGCCAGATCAAGGTGTGTGCGATAGAGGGTATACAGTTCACAATGATGAATTGTTTGCGTTCAGCCAAGAGAATAGAAACGTTTCATGTAAAAAAGTTGTGTGTGATACGCGGCAAACATGTTTGTAATCAGAAATGTGTGCGAAGACCGATAATAGCAGAGACGATTGCTGCTAATAAGCCGTGTGTGTTGTGGGCAAACCCTTCCTGGTACACAATTGTCAGTGACTGATGAATTCATCACCGATGATTTCCTAGTATGGTCCGTGTGCGATGTGATTGCATACAGAACAACAACATATATGCTTATAAGGACATGATTGCATAACCAAATTAAACATCCAATTACATAGGTGGCTAGTACACACATGACATTTGCACACACCAAATAAACTATTACATGCATAATTAACTAGGATAAACGATCATCTGATCATCATCTACTTCTTCTTGTAATGCTTGCCTCCACTGCTCTACTCGTGGCTTGATCCGGCCTCATCGATTACGGGAAGGAGGAACTCCCTCATGTCAACGATCCGCGTGTGCATCTCATAGCATGTGTACACATTCTTAGACGCGAACCTGAGATGAGCTTCATCCAATTACCGCATCCAGGCCCCGTGCCAGGACACGGGATGTGTTCTCTTGGCATCCTGCTTTATCTTTTCACAGTAGGGGTCGATGATGGCCGTGGCGAGTTCAACCAGGGAGTCCTTCTTCATGCTACCCTAGACCTTGTAGTGGTCATGGATTTCAACAAGGTTCTTGTAGGCCAAGCCCGTAACCTTGAGAACTTTCACATTGTCGATGTTTTCCATGTGGTGAACTTGTAGTCGGTGTTGTTGACAAACCTGGAGAAACGGTCGCAAGGCTCTGTGGCCATGCAGTAGTGGTAGATGAGGACATGATGGCGCACGCACAACTGGGCGACGACAACCTTCTGATCTTTTTCCGGATGACCGCCGGTGTACTGGAAGTCGATGCCGACCACTTTGTACTTGTCTCGAGCAAGCAAACTACTCCACGGTGTTGATGTAGTCCACCACCATGTGGTGTACACCACCGAGAGATCCATCTCCCTCGTGTGGGTCTCCACTTTATGCACGTAGAACTCCATTGGAACGCCGCTAGATATCCTCTTTGTATGTGTCATCGTGGGAGTGCTTGTTGTGTTGTGGGGCACGATCGAAAGGTTGAAGAGACTAAGGTTACAATGGCCACAAGATTTAATGGGGAAGCCAGACGGCCTGGAATATCGGCATGCCAGGATGGCAGTTTTTGCAGTGCATAACTCCATCGTGCTGCACGTAACTGCATTGTGGCGACGCACGCGTCGCAATCGCATGCATATGGGGCCCCCAACATGATCGTGCACCGGCCCCAACTGCTGGCAGAGCGCGCTCGGAGGGACGCGAGAGCAGAGCATGTGGAGGGACGCGAGCAAAGCACTTTGCGGCTGGCCCAACGGCGAGCAACCATATGCATATAGCAGTTGAACACATAGGGAAAAGCTGTCCAAAAGCTGAGCGCGCGGACGGACATGACCAAAGCGCGCCACGGTGCCTAACGGTGAGCAGAGTGTGCTGAGGGATGCAAGCTAAGGCTGGCACAGTGAGGTGAACGCGGGCAACGGACAAGGGTGCATCGGCTAATTGTGTGGGAAGAGCGATAATAACAAAGACATTTCCTGTTAATAACCTATGTGTGTTCTTGGCAAATCACGCTTGCTGGTAAATTATTGTCTGCCATTCTTGAATTCATTGTCAACCTGTTCCTTAGTTTAATCATGTGCCATGATTTGCTCAGTCTGCACAACATCTACACTCTCGGTGTACAGAACAGTGTTCTTTGCTATGGATCATAGCCTTGGGCGAGCAATGTGCACGCACGCATCATGCTAGCTCACGGTTCCTTCTGTGCTAAGTTTCCATTAATTGATGGCATTTTATGAACATGCCACCGTTTCCCACCATTTCCTCATTGGTTTCCCTCCGCCACCCAGCGATATTGCACATAAACCTAAATGGCGCGTGACACACCGAGGCAACAAGCGCAGCCTATAGCCCCTCTGCCTTTTCCAAGCATGCCAACCCACCAAAGCGCCGCCTCTACCATCAACCTGCTCGACGAGGAAAAGGAGAAGGCGCTAGGCCCCGTCGAGGCCGAGGGTGTCCCCGGCAATGCGATGGACGACGTCATGCTGCGCATCATCGCCAGGGTTGAGTAGACCCTTGGTGCACGGCGCTTCAGCGCAGCGGATCAAGATAGGCATGTCAGCGCTGAGAGGCTGCAACTCGCCACACAACATGATTGGCGGTGCGATGCAGAGCAAGCTAGGCACGTCCACACTGATACTCTATGGCTTGCTGCACAACGAGACTGTTGGAGAGCCGCAGAGTGAGAGGCGCGGCGCGCCGCACAGCAAGAGCGGATCCATCAGTGCTTGCCTGCTGTCGACAGGGCATCACAGCTGGGTACACGGCCCGTCAGTACCCCCATTCCTCGCTAGGAGTGGGCAGGGGCCATCTGCGCCGTACTTGCACCAGAGGCCGGCCGCACCTTACTTTCATCGGACGCCCGCCGTGCCGTTCGCATGGGTGACACCGTTCGTCTTGTCCGTGGCCCGCTCGATGCCAATGCGCTGGTCGCAAGGCTCGACCGCCTCCTTGGCCCAGGTGTCCACCTAGGCATGGTAGAGGAACATGGTCGTCGCATCCTCGAGCTGGTGATCTCCGATGAAATAGCCAACTTGGAGCTCGAGATCACGCTCCAGATGTACCGCAAGCGTGTCGACCGCTTGGACGAACGCATGCACGAGTTCAGGCACAGCCGAGAGCTACCATAGGCAAGGCTGCTGGTCATGGACACGTTTTATTTTGTTGAGTCGTTTCAACATAGATCGCTATGTATTCACAACAATCATAATATTGCTCTGTTTTAATGTGTGTACTCTGTTTTCCGTTCTTATATATTGTTCTCTTTCAATGTGTGTGTGTGTGTATGCTTTCCATTCTGTATATGTGGATGATAACAATTAGTATATGAAAACAAATAGAAGAATGGAATTCATAATATATATTAATTGTTCATTAGTTCATCATAGAATATATGTATCATCATCACATATACGTGATGATACTTAACTACTGTGTACAATGCATAAAATTGAAAACGAACAATACTAAAACTAATAATCCCTCCTTAGGGGGCAGTATTCCGGCAGCCCCTCGCCAACAGGTCCCTGTGTCACGGCATCTTCCCATCGCGCACGCAGTACTCCGTCTCCTCCGCCTTGCAGAGCTTGACGTGCCGATCTGCCTCTTGCCAGCGGACGCGCGCGAATGATCTTGCCATTTCATTGGGCACCCACTGGAGCTCGTCGTCGGTGGCACGCTGGAGCTTATCAGCCCATGCAGTGATGAGGCGCCTAGCTCCTTTGGCCTTCCTGGCGAAGTACTCGTCTTCGTACACCTCCTCCGCACGTCGACGCGCCAGCCCCCAAAGCTCCAGCGCCTCCTTTTTCCAGGCAGCCTCACGGGCTTCACAGGCTGCCTGGTACCTGGCTTCCTTCTCTGCCATCTCCTTCTTGGATGCCACTTGCCGGGCTTTCTTAGCCGGAGGCTGTGACTTCCACAGACAAAGATTGTACTGGCCCCATAACCACTCCAAAGTTGGGGGGTCCAGCCCAACCTCGTCTGTTGGCGCATAGGGGTGCTCCTCGTCCCTACTCTGTGATTGAACATCGTCGGGGGGCAGCGCCTCCTCATCGGCGCGTGAGCAGATCGGCGGCGCCATGGCAGAGATTTGTGAGACAGGGGGAGCAAGGAAAGGATGTAGATGAGAATGCAGGCGGGACGACGTGAGCAAGGTAGTATTTATTAGTGGTCGAAATCTAGATCGACAGGAACAGTACACACGTCGGTCGGTGGAATTTATGAGTACTGTAGTTTGAATTGCACATGATTCCCGCAGCAAAAGTCGTGTGTGAAATTAATCGCTGACGGTTTCCAAAACAGAACCGCGTCTGATGAATAACCCGCGCCACTCACCTTCCAAACCTCGAGATGCGAAATAGAGTGCCAATCCCATGGGGCCTGATTGTCTTGCAAGATATTTACATTTTCTTTCCACATGTAAAGCACGAATGCATATTTTGTGTTACCATGATTTTAATGTATAATGTAATGTAATTCGTAAATGATTTTTCCAACCCATGATGGTTTGTTGTTGCATGTACTTCTGGTTCAATTTGAATTACGGCCATTAAATGGCTAGAAAATCACTTAACTGTCTTAAAAAAGTCAAACCCCCCTGAAAATTTCCAAATTTTAACATGACAGTTGTATTAGTGCATGTTAATGGTAGAAAAAGTTTCGAGGCCATACGAGAAAACTACCACTGGTTTGTCATCAAACATGCATTATTCCCTCTGGAACCACAAGCCTTCTCGTGAGATGCTCCAGTTCGTGAGGGGGTGTGTGTCCAAACTTTCGTCGAACATGCCATTTTTTACCACGGCTTCTTGGTGCCATGCCATTACATCAAGCAAGGTTCCATGTATTTCTAATCATTTTTGAATTTTTGGGAAATTAAAAGCCATAGCACTTGATGTTTCTGTCCAAGCCGTGACACCAATATGTTTGTAAATTCCTTCCAATTTACTACAGAGGGCATTAACTCGCATACGAGGACACAACTATGATTTTCCAAACCATTATGGTTAGTTATTGCATGTACATGTCATTCAAATTTGAATTACGGTCATTAAATAGCTAGAAAATCACTTAAATGTCTTAAAAAGGTCAAATGGCCCCTAAAATTTATCAAATTTTAACATGACAGTTGTATTAGTGCATGTTAACAGTAGAAAAAGTTTCGAGGCCATATGAGGAAGCTATCGTCGGTTCGTCATCAAACATGCATTGTTCCCTCTTGGAACCACAAGCCTTCTCGTTAGTTGTTCCGGTTTGTGAGGGGGTGTGTGTCCAAACTTTCATCGAACATGCCAATTTTTTCACCACGGCTTCTTGGTGCCATGCCATTACATCAAGCATGGTTCCATGTATTTCTGATCATTTTTTGAATTTTTGGGAATTTAAAAGCCATGGTACTCGATATTTCCATCCAAGGTGTCACACCAATAAGTTTGAAAGTTCCTTCCAATTTACAGCGCAGGGCATTAACTCACACACGAGGATACAAATATGATGTTTTGAACTGTTTTGGTTAGCTGTTTCATCTACATGTAGTTCAAATTTGAATTACGGTCATTACGTGGCAAAAAAAGTCCATTTTACTACCCTGAACAAAGTTGGTCGTTCAAATTACCCCCTGATCTATTTTTCTGCTCCTTTACCCCCCTCAACTATTTCATACCGGTCAAAAAACTTCCCTGGCCGGTTTTCCCCGGTCGGATGCTGACGTGGATGAGGTCAAAGAGGTATTTGACCAATGGGGGCCCCTCGTCAGTGACCCATGAGTGTCTCTTGCCGGCGCCATATGGGGTGTGGTGGTGTGGCTGACCAGAGCAACAGCTAAGGGCGCGGATGGCGGGGAAGTGCTACAGGAGGATAGTAGGTGGCTGGCGGCGAGCTCCTAGTCGGAGAAGTGGTGAAGCGGCTGGTGATGGAGCAGCGTTGGGCGTGAGAGGTCACTGACGTGGTGGCGCGGTGGTGCTCAGGTGCAGCCATGCGCAGAGGAGCTCGGGCCGGTGGTCATGGCGGCTGCGGAGGTCATGGCCTCCCGTCGACCAGAGGTGGCCAGCCATGGACATGGAGGCAGCAGAAAGGGTTGGCTATGGACATGGAGGTGGCAGCAAGGGCCAGTTATGGACATGGAGGTGGCAGCAAGGGCCGGTTATGGACATGGAGGTGGCAGCAAGGGCTGGTGGGCGAGCAGGGCGATAGCTGCGTGGCAGGGTCGGCGGGCCAGTGGTGCAGGGCGGCGTTCCGGAGGCGGGGCTCGAGCAGGCGAGCCGAGGCACGTGCGAGGGGCGCAGAGCCAGCGTCCCGCTCGAAAAGGACAAGGGAACGGGTGAACCAGGGCACAGGGGCGGTTGCCCCTCACTGGCGGCGGCCATGGCCGGCGGGATCGGGCGGTTGGCGCAGCTCCTGTTCCTGGTGGCGATGGTGCAACAACAGGAGGATGGAGAGGATTTAGGGTTTGGTGGGGTGTGGGCCTTGGGCGCACTGCTCAAATACAACCTTCACTACAAAATATATACACTTCCATGATGATACGTGTTTCTCAAAGTAGGTCACGTTTTCTGTCATGCATGTACATCCATGACGATTTTATGACAGAATCAAGAAAGTCATACCTGTGCTGTCGTAGATGTGTTCCATGACAATACCAAAATTATCATCACGGAAGTGTCCACTTCCATGACAATAAATGGCGCGTCATGGAAGTGCTTTCGTCAAGGGTAACCGACACGTGGCATCCACCGTAACAGGTCACCATCGGGTTCCGGTTTGGATCCGATAACCCGTTAATAGCCCTGACCAATGGGGATTTTCCACGTGTAAAATTCTCATTGGCCGTAGCAACCACGTGTCACCACCGCGAAAGGACAGATGTCAACCGCCCAATGGACAGGAGGCGCCTATGGTACATCGACATGTGGCAAGGCCCAACTGCGGCCCATTTAGGTTAAAAAGGCTGGCCTGGTGAAAATTAGCGGGCTGGCCCATTAACGGCCTGCTTGCAGACGACCCATTCGCAGTTAAGGCCTGTACGACTAGTGTCAAATCGGCCCCTCAACGGCCCATTCTAGACTTGTCATCAGTGCGGCCCATGGTCACTTCTGGCCCGTTAACAGTCCGCTAAGTATTTGGGCCGAATTACGGCCCGGTGTGTTTTCGGCCTATTAAAGGTCCTGCTTCATTTGGGCCCATTTATTGGCCATTGAAACTTGAAAGTGCGTTATATCGACTAGAGGGGGGGTGAATAGGCGATTTTTACAAATTCGTCACTGAGGAATTTCTAGGTGAGGAAATTCCTAAGCGACGAACTACTTAGCAGCGGAATGAGTACTCAGATGCAAGCATAACAGAGCAGTAGCACAGTCATCATGATGAAATGAAAACAAGCACAGAGTACGAGTAGCGTAAACACAGGATAAGCAGGCTGAAGATAAACTGACTGAAGAATTTGAACTGAGGAAATTGAGAAAGTCTTCAGACAAAGTCTTCAAACAGTAATGATCAAATACATAGCAAGTATGCGAGGAAATGAAAGGGTTGAGGAAATAGAACCAGTAGCTCGGTGAAGACACTGATTTGGTAGACCAGTTCCAACTGCTGTGACAGTTGTACGTCTGGTTGGAGCGGCTAGGTATTTAAACCTGAGGACACACAGTCCCGGACACCAAGTCCTGAACACACAGTCCAGGACACCTAATCCTCACCGTATTCTCCTTGAGCTAAGGTCACACAGACCTCGCCCAACCACTCGTGGTAAGTCTTCAGGTGACTTCCAAACCTTCACATACTCAGTCACTCGGCAATCCACAATTTCCTCTTGGATGCTCTAGACCATGATGCCTAACCGTCTGGAGGATGCACAGTCCTCAAAGGTAACAAGCGTCGGTTCCACACAGGAACAATCTCTTCAGTGATGCTCAATCACTTTGGGTTTGTAGGTGTTTGGGTTTTTGGGTTTTTCTTCACTTGATGATTTTCGCTCAAAGTCCTCGGAGGATGGGATGCTCTAAATGACAAGTGTCAATCTATCTCTCGGAGCAGCCGACCAGCTAGTGGTTGTAGAGGGCGGCTATTTATAGCCTATGGAGCAGCCCGACATGATAAGACATAAATGCCCTTCAATGATATGACCGTTAGGTGGGTAGATATTTTGGGACAGCTGGCACGTAGCACAGCAACGGTCGGAAATTTGAGTATCAAATTCCTCAGGGCTATCATGATCCTCACTTGTAGGCAATCCGCACTGGCGAATTCCTAACTCCTCAGTCAGAACAAATTCCTCAGAGAACAGAAGAACTTCGTCTCTGTCACTGAAGAACTTGACTAAACTGTATGAGATTTCCAATGGCTTCACTCAAAAGGATTGGGTAGGTGTAGGATTTTGAGTTGAGCATCACTTGGAAATTTTTCCTTAGTTTTACCTCGACCCCCTTTAACAGTATGGTGTTTCCTATGACTCAAGAAGAAGAAAATGAAACTACGAAAACAAAAGTCTTCACGCTTCATAATCCTCGCATGAATATCAAGTCTTCAGGGTCACACCAATTTCTTCACTTTCAAAGTCTTCAAGAAAACCAAAGTCTTCAGTTGAAGACATTCATTTTTAGGGGTCGACATTCATCGTAATTAACAAACTCCTCATAGACTTATAGACCTGTGTACACTCACAAACACATTAGACCCTTAACCTATAAGTCTTCAATACACCAAAATCACTAAGGGGCACTAGATGCACTTACAATCTCCCCCTTTTTGGTGATTGATGACAATATATGTTAAGTTTTCAACGGGGATAAACATATGAAGTGTAAATACTAATATTGAGGAATTTGATTGCAAGATATAGAGGAACTCCCCCTGAAGATGTGCATATTTGAAGAATTTGCTTTGAAATAGCAAATGCACATTGTTGAGTAATATCATGGAGATCTCCTCCTATATCTTGAAATTCATACACGCATTTATCATATGATATGAAGAATTTGAAATGCATGATGAAATATGGTGTCTGACGGAATTCAGCATGCGTGCGTTAAGGTACTTGAGGAAATAAGCATGCAGAAAGCAGTTCAAAAGTATCAGACCACCATAGGACTTAAGTTTACAACTCATCAGAGCAAACACCTCAGAAGAGCAAGAGTTGAAACTTAACAGAAATATAGCCCATATATAAGACCCGCTTGAAGACTAAACTCAAATTTCTCCCCCTTTGTCATCGAATGACCAAAAGGGACGAAAAATGAGGACTAACGCCCCTGAAGAATATCATCATCATGTCGATGGAGGAGCGCCAGCATTGTTGGGGGTCAACTGTTGAGGTAGGGCCTGCCGCAGTGTCGTTCAAGTCTTCAGCTTCATCCATCTCGCGCGATGAAGAATATGAACTGGCAACAAGCTGAGGAACTTTGACTTTCTTGAATTTCTTCGAAGGTGGCTGGGACCAGTCAAAGTCCTATTGGAAGCCCATCTCCTTGAGTTCTTCAGCACTATGAAGATTAGACAGAATCGCCCAAGTGCGGTCAAAGACTTCATGCAAGTAGTAGTGATTCTTCTTCACAGTATTTTGAGTGACTGTCATGTTCTGAAGAATTGCACCAAACTGACGCTTGACCCACTTGTGATTTCGATCAACTTTCTGATGAAGACTAAGGAGAAGTTCACGATCAGTCATCACACGCGGAGCTGTGGCTTGAGGATGATGTTCTGAAGCTTTGGCGGCAGAATCTTGAGTTGCAGAGTCATCATTGGTGGAATAGGAAGTAGCTTTGCGAAACTGTCCATCCAATGGACGAGTACCTTCATCAATAACAGCAACTTTGCCCTTCTCGTCAGCTGAGGAAATAGTCCGTTTGAGGACTTCAATAGGGGGCAAATAGCTAAGATGATTTTGAAAGTCAGCAATGTAATGAATTGAAGACCTTGATCTGATGAATCTCATGATCCAGGGAGCATAAGGCTTCAACTCAAAAGGTGACAGTGCAGCATTGGCCAAAGTCCTCATGAAGAAATCGTGGTAGTTGATAGGAATACCGTGAATGATATTGAACAGCAGATTCTTCATAATGCCAACAACTTCTTCATCATCAGAGTTGTGGCCCTTGATTGGACTGAGGGTTTTGGTCAATATGCGATAGACTGTCCTTGGCACATAGAGCAATTCCTTGACAAGGAATTTGGTCCTTGGAGCTTGGCCTGGCTTCAAAGGCTTCATCAGCACTTGCATCAGATGATCAGACAGTTCAGGTTCAACATAGAGAAGCCTAGCACCTTCAGTGGGAGGACTGACTGGGACGGCATGAAGCAATTCAGAGGCCGGTGCTTTGAAATGAGTATTATCGGTCATCCAGTCCAATACCCATGAATTGACATCATCAACATTTCCAGTAATGTGCAGCGTGGCGAAGAATTGAAGAATGAGTTCTTCATTCCAATCACAGATGTCGATGCAGAAATGGAGTAACCCAGCGTCATGAAGAACACTGAGGACTAGTGTGAAGCAGGGCAACGATTCCATATCTACATGAGGAATTTGCTCATGTTCAAAGATCTTATCCTTATCAACCAACAATGAGGAGTAGAAGTTCATCTGGCTTGCAGTCCAGAAACGCTTGCGACGAAGACGAGCAGAGTCATAGGGATTGTAGTCAGTGAAGAATATGAGCTCATTGAAGAAATCCTCAGCATTAAACTTCTGCTTCTTGGAGTGAGGGTTCTGTGGCTTAGGCTGAAGATTAACAGTTGAAGAATTTACAGCCTCTTGAGGTGTAGCCACAGGAGCCACTGGCTGAGGAATTTCAGCAGCAGCCTTGGCCTTCATTTCTTCAGACATATGTACATCAGCACTAGTGACTGGAACTTCTTCAGGTATAGAGTGAAGTGAAGCTTGACGTTCATCAGAGCCCGTATGAATTTCTTCAGTTTGCACAGGAGACTGAGGAACATGATGTAGAGGGGTTGTCAGAGGTGAATTGGGGTGATGACTTTCCCAAAAGTCATCATTCAGAATAGGTGTTGTAGACCCAATATCCACATCCTCATCTTCTTCAGTTCCTTCGACGCCTGCCTCTTCAGCTGTGAACTGAGGCATGGGCGATGATACCAGTGGGGTTGAAGGGAAAGTATCCACTTCAATTTCTTCATCCATCTGCTCTGTCGAAGCAGCAGAAGGAATTTCTTCATCAGATTTACTTGGAATTTCATATTCCTCACCAAAGGGGAAGTGATCTCCTTGATGGCATGCTTGATATTGGAATAGCATCAATTGGGTTTTCAGATGAACTCCTCAAAGTCTTCAATTTCTTGGGGGCTGAAGACTCTGAAGATGCAGATGCTTTCCTTTTCTTCACAGCTGCTCGCTCCGCAGCCTTGGTTTTCTTCGCTTCTGATGCAGAAGGAAGGTTGATGCTTGTCATCGGTGCAGGAGGAGCAGAGGAAATTGGTTGAATTTCTTCAGGCACAACTGATGCAGTTGCCCTGGCTTGTTCAGATTCCTCAGGCACAGTAGCAGATGCTTCAACTGGCCTGGATTGCTCTTCAGGCGCAATATTGGAGGTTGCCCTGGCATTTTCTTCAGAGACTGGAATTTCTTCATCAGCTCTGGCGCTTTCATTTTCTTCAGCAGACTGAACAGATGTTCCAGTCTGAGGAAATTTGGGTTGCGATGAAGCTGCAACACTTGGAGTAAATCCTTTTGCCATTCTGACGAATCTGACTTTGGCACCTAGCCAATCTGCATGGACTGCATGAAATTCATCACTGAGTGCTTTGATCTCAGCCTGCATAGTCACAATTTCTTCAGGAGACATTTTCACAACATTGTTCTTCAGAAAACGCTCCTTCTTGTACTGAGCCTTCTTCACCTGCCTGGCCTTTTCAAATTTCCATTTTTCTTCATTTATGAAGGCCGTCAACATGTGACTTTGACCAGGAGTGAGGTTTAATTCAGGCAAAGGTGTGTTAGGGTTCTTGTGCCATAGATCAATAAAATCAAGGATCTTCCTTGGATCCAGCATGAGGGGCACAGCACTGCCTTTGGCTCTAGCGGCCCTTTGTTGTCGATCTCTGATGAGCTCAGCTAATTCTTCATCATCAGCTTCGTCTTCGCTTGATGGAACCTGAAAGGCGACTTGCTTCTTGTGAGGACTTGGCCTTGTGCCTCGTCCAGCAGTGGCCTTTTTCTTCAGCAAGGTCGGAGTTGTTGAAGACTGAGGTGGAGCTGAAGAACTTGCAGAGACTCCCGAAGCAATTGAGATTCCAGTAGTCCTTTGGCATGTGGCAACATGCACAGGTGCTGAGGACTTTGCAGGAGCAGCTGAGGATTTTGCAACCAAGGGAGTTGGAGCTGCTTTTGAGGAATTTGCTTGAGGAACAGGCCGTGAGGGCATTGCAGCTGAGGAACTTGTCTTAACAGCTGATTTCTTCAGCATAGCCTTCTTAGGCTTGATAGCAGAGGCCTCAGCGGCGGCAGCAACAGAATCTTCATTGAATTTCTTTACTGCCTCTTTAGCCACTTTGGCCAGCTTGGCTTGACGCTTAGCCCACTCCTGAGGAAATTCCTCACCTCTTCTGATGCTAGTGGGATCAGCTTCTTGGCCAGGAGCCAATGGAGGTCTTGGACATGGAGGGTTAACAGCAAATTTCTTCATGTACTTGGGAGTGACATAGCGATATTCCCTCCATTCTCTTGCCCATCTCAGTAAGAAAGAGAGAGGGAGATATATATGTATGCGTGCGGCGAGACACCCCGGGAAGCGAGGGTGAGCATGATGTGAGAGAGAACATGCCGCATGCCTATAAAGTGTGTCACGTTATGCGTTGATCAGAGAGATATATAGGCGCCTGTGTGAGAACGGGCCGAGTCATAGTGCATCTAGTCTTGTAAAAGGGCAGTTACGCATTAACATTAAGATATAAATTGCATGATTTTTTTGATGAGAGATCATTGATTTGCAAATTTGTTTCTATGAACAAAAATTGGTCTACTCAGACCCCACCGATTGATAGAGTATGGTATGGTTTTATTTCATAGGTTATCGATCCATAATGCGAGAGTGCTGAGTGGATAAATCAAGACAATGCATGGCTTTTGCAATCATATAAACACATTAATTAGTGACACTCCGACTTGTTAGTGTCAAGCATTTATCCTTTTGTCACATACATGATTACATTCCAAGTGCTAGCTATGAAAAGTAGAATACATTCGAAATCAACATAAGGTGGAGGTGTTTCGAAATTCGAATTCATAGGAATGCTTATCTATTTGAATTCATCGATAATGGCATGTTGTAATCAGATCTAAAAGGGGCAATCAATCTTTGTGTGGCATTGTGAACATCTCATATATTCATACGGAGTTCTAACATTTTTTTGTCAACCAGGAGATATATCTGGAAACCATGCTAATTGAGTAAGGCGGTCATATTTTTTAATCTATACTGCTGTACAATGTATATTCAAATGTAACCCCTCTCTTCCAAATAAATACGTAGTTTTAGGTTTTCAAGAGTCAGAGACTTGTGAAGTTGACAAATCCTGAAATTCAATTCAAGAGAACGGTAAACGTTATGCTTCTGCCCACAATCCTAATGAATCGCGCCAAATAAGCTCTGGTCGCACCAAACCAGCGCAGACTATTGTTGGTGTAGGGAAATTAACTGTCCTGACTTTGACCATGAGCCTATCGGCCCGATGTCCAAGGGTCTACAAATCGTGTAGGTTTGTACATCACCATAGACGCAGTCCAACGCGCCTCCGAGAAGCTTCATTTACCATGTGGTGGCCTAAACACCCATGCACTCGGGGTGGCCGAAATGCTATCCGCCCACGTATTATGGGACCACTAGAGATTATGTCACTACACCCCGACCGCAATATGAACGTAAAACTTGAATGAGGGGCAAAGTTTGTAACTTTCCCCAAATTCAAACAACGCCGTCCCAAACTGAAACATTGTTCCCCCTTAGTTTCCCCCTCCTCCGTTTCCATCCACCCTTCACTCTCGTGGGCGCCAAATGCCCTCTCGCACCAGCGCCAAACCCCAGCTCCCTCCGTCCTCCACCCTTTTTCGCGCCCAATCCACCGCTTCCCTCCTCCATCACGCCGTGCCGTAACCCCGATTATACCGTAAGTGCAACCGCAACCGTCCGCCCTCACAGGGATCTTACCACTAAACCGAGGACATAGCTGCCTCCCACGTGCGACGCCGGCGTTCAACCCGTACAGAACACACTTTGACCATCGCCGTCATGCGCCTCACCGCATGCCACTCCTATGCCAACCGTCCACCGCAGCCGAGCTGTCTCAGCTACTGCCGTCGTTCGTGCCCTCGATCTGGTTTCCCCCGCCGACGACGGCAGATCGCACCCCACTCAACAACCTTGCCATGGGTTCATCCAAGACTTCCAAGTCCTCCACAACTTCTTGTTTCCAACGACCAAAGAAGATCGGTGAAAAATCGAAGGAGGGACACCACATACCGAGACAATATGTACTCACTCTCCCTTATTCATGCAAATCTTACGTCTACTGCTCACACTTGTATTCATCCCACGCAAGAAACTAGTTGATTGCTTCTTACGACTGCACTTCTTTCGTGATACTAAATTGCCACAGGTTCGTAACATTTACTATTTTCACCTTAGTTAGAGGTGTTGTCCGCCTGGATTTCACATTCAGGGTATTGGAATTTCGCACTTTAACAGAAGTAGCACCCGCTTAGGTGCGCGAGCACTCAGTCCGCCTAGTCGCCGGGAACCGGCGCATCGGTGTCCTATCATAGGGTGTTGGGGCACAGGAGTGCTTGCGCCCCGATCTGGAGTTGAGTCGTCAGGGTGCTTTGAAGGTGATGCGCCGTGGAGTGGTTGCCAAGCACGAAGGTGTGGTCCGAGGCTTTGAGGGAGGGCGGAGGCAAGGGGACTGGGCACGGTGGTCGTGGCATTTCGAGAAATCGTCACACTGACTTGGTGGAGGGTAGCATAAGGCGATCTCTCGCTGCTTTGTACATCGGACGGTGTTGGAAAAAATGGACTGACCAGTTGTTTTCAGTCGACTGTTATTTTCATAGGACCACACTTGTGGGTATGCTGGAGAGTATCTGCATTCCTAGCCATCTCTATGCTCATATTTCAAAATCCTAGATATTTCGTGCGTGCATTGCATGTTGTAGAGCTATCATATGTCTCCCCCGTCATTTATTCTCACCCCACCGCTTCTGCTACTTTTTACCACTGTTACTACTTGTGCACACACTTCACGTCCAGTACTAACACTCATTGTTTTTTTTGCTATGGGTCTTGCAGATACTGACGCATATTGTGAATACCAAAAAAAGAACACGAATCGTCCAGCTGTAATTCAAGGATACGCACTAAGCGTTCATTCAGCGCTCTAAGGGTGTAGTGTGAGCAGATGGATGACATAAACGTAGCTATGCAGTTTGATATCTCAATTGCCACACACAACCATCCCAGGTGTTGCTTTAACTTTGCGTTGTCAAATGTGGTTGCATGTTTTGCATATGGTGTCTAGCTTGTATTGCTTCCAATTTGGTTAAATTGCATCTGCTTACTTTACACATTCTACCTTTGATAATGACATGCCTTCCGTTTTCGATACATACTACATCTGTCTATTAACCATTTTCTTACATCAACGTAATGCTCTTGTGTATCCCTCATCAATCACTTATGATGAGACGTCACCCCAGTGGGTTACTGTGAACGCGCTACATTTTAAAGAGTGGCTGTCATCCTCCCCCCTGATTCTCAGAAACAGCAAGCTCCAATGAAGATAGTCAACGTAGCTCGTGTTTATGACGTGCAATTCCCCTCACCACCACTCGACAGGTGTTTGCTCTTACTTGGCAATGTGAATGTGGGTTGCATGTTGCATATGGTTCTACCTTGTAATGCTTCTAATTAGGGTAAATTGCATCTGCTTAGTTACACTTATACCTGTGAAATGACATGCCTTCTTTGTTTTTGGTACATACTACTCTCTTTCGTAACCGTTTCTTACATCAAACTACTTTTCTTGTGTATCCCCATCATCACTTCTGACGAAACACCTTCAATTGACAGTGTAATATTGGTTCATCTTGCATATCATTTCAAGCATGTACTTGCCCTACTTTGTTGAAATGCCACTATAATGAGACACTTCTAACTTGGTAAGTGATTTTTTGGTTAGATCTTTCATATGCGCTGTCTAGCTTGCATTGCTTCCAATTTGTTGAAATGCCTTTCTGATTAGCTTTTTTTGTACATATCCATCCTCCACAATGTGGTTGTCCTACATAAAAGTTGTGTTCGTCAGTATCTTGCATCACGAATTGGAGAGCGATTTTTCATTCCTTTTTCTTGTTGTTTTGACTTGCACAAGGCACAATCTAAAGGATGAAAGCACGGAGTATGGTGGTCCTCTGGAGCCACCAAAAACATGATCTCTGCAGATTCTCCTGCTACTCCTACCCTGCAGTGCAAGTTCCAAATCTGCATCTCCCTACTTCCACAACCCCGTGCTTGCTCTAACTGGCGTTGTGATATCTGGTTGCATGTTGCATATGGTGCCTACTTGTATTGATCCTAATTGTTAAATTGCATCTCTCCTTAGCTTACACATTATACCTGTGAATATGATGCGCCTTCCTGTTTTTGGTACATACTACATCTCTGCCTATCACCACCATGTTCTTAACACAAACTACTATCTTTGTGTATCCTGCATCTATCACTTATGATGAGACAGTCACACCACCCGTGGGTTAGTATGAGACGCGCTTACTCTTATAAAGAGTTAGTTTCACCCCCCACATGATTCTCACGAAACGCAAGTCTAAATGAAGTTACCCATCACAGGTTATGCTCTAACTTCACAGGGTGATATGTGGTTGCATGCTGCATACGTGTCTATCTTGTAATCCTTCTAATTAGGGTAAATTGCATCTGCTTAGTTTTACACATTATACTTGTGAATATACCTGCTACCTATTTTTGGTACAATACTACTCTATCTGTTAACCATGTTCTTACATGAAACTACCGCTCTCTTTGTATCCTGCGCTCAATCACTAACGATGAGACACCTTTATTCGTTCATATTGCATATTATTTCTAGCATGTTTGCCTATTATTGCTTCTAATTTGTTCAAATACATTTTATGAGGCACCCTTTTAATTTGGCAGTGTTATTGGTTTCATCTTTCATATGGTGTCTAGCTTGCAATTGCTTCTAATATTTCAAACACCTTGTGCTTAGTTTACACTTTACCCATCATACATGTCAATATGTCATGTCGTCGTCCTGTTTTTTCAGACATATTCCATACCTCCTATCATGCGGTTGCCTTACATGAAAGTAGGTGTCGTCAGTATCATGCATCAATGAGTTCTGAAGAGAATTTTATTTTATTCCTTTTTCTTGTGGGTTGACTTGAACAAGAAAATCAAAAAGGGAAGAAACGAGTAAGAAGGCAATGATGGTGGTCCTCTACATCAACGTAAATGGAGCATCTGTATGGATCTCTCGTACTACTCGTGCATTAAAAGTTCCAAGTCTCCGCTCCCCTACTCCCCTCCATTCCAGGTGCTTGCTCTCACTTGGCAGTGTGATATCTGGTTACATGTTGCCATATGGGTCTATCTTCTTTCCTTTTCTACTTAGTGTAAACTGCATCTACTTAGCTACACATTATACGTGTGAATATGTACATGTCCTTCCTGTTTTGGTACATACTATATCTGTCGATACACCATGTGCTTACATGAAACTACTCTTGTGTATCCTGCATCAGTCACTTATGATGAGACCCTTTAAGTTGGCATGTGATTTGGTTTGGCGACTTGAATATTATTTCTAGCATGTAGTGCTTCTAATTTGATGAAATGCCACCTATGACGAGACGTTTTTAACTTGGCAAGTGATATTGGTTGCACTTCCATGGGTGTCTGCTTGTAGTGCTTCTATTTGTTGAAGTGCCTTCTTGCTTAGTTACCACATCTAGTGGGAATATGTCATGCCATCCAGTTTTTTGTACATATTCTATCCTCGTATCATGAGTTTGCCTTTCATCAAGTAGGTTTTTCGTCAGTATCATGCATGAAATGATTCTGAGAGTAATTTTATTTCCTTTTTCTTGTCGGTTTGACCTCACAATGCAAAATCAATAAGCGGAAGGAAATTCTAAGGCAGTTGGATGATGATCCTTCTGAGAACTGAAAACGGAGGGTGCTCTAGATTCTACTCCGCCATCCTCCCACAAGATTCGCAAGACAACGCAAGGCTAGACAGTTAACGTAGCCTGTGTAGATGATGAGTACTCTCCCCCTCCACACTCCAGGTGTTTGCTCTAGCTTGGCACTATATATGTGTTTGCATGTTGGCGTATGATGTCTAGCTTGTATTGCTTCTAACTTTCTTGTATTGCATCTGCTTACTTAACACATCATAGACCTGTGAAATATGACATGTGTTCCTGTTTCTAGAACAACTATATCTAATCACACCATGTTCTTACATCAGACTATGTTTTTTGCGTATCCCGCATCAGTCACTTATGATGATGCACCTTAAGTCCCACTGTATATTGTTGCGTCTTGCATATGATTTCTAGCATTTACTGCTTTCTAATTTGTTGGAAACGCCAGATAGTTTGAACTTAGCAGAGTGATATTGGTTGCATCTTTCATATGGTCTCTAGCTTGAAGTGATTCTATTTGTTGAAATGCCTTCTCTTAGTTTACCACATCATAGGTGTGAATTGTCACGCCGTCCTGTTTTTCGTACTATTCCATCCTCGTGTCATTGTTTTGCCTTCATCCGAATAGTGTTCGTCAGTATCATGCATGAATGAGTTCTGAAGACGAATTTTATTCCTTTTTCTTATCGATTTACTTCACAATGCAAAATCAATACAACTGAGGAAATTAGTAAGCAGGTGGATGAGGTGGTCCTTCGGAGCAACTCAACAGAGGGTCTCTACGATTCTACTCCCGCCATCCTCCCAACAAGATTCGCAAGACAACACAAGGCTGGACAGTCAACGTAGTTGTGTAGATGATGAGCACCTCTCCCCTACTCCACCATCACAGGTGCTTGCTCTAACTTGGCACGTGGTTGCGTGTTCCATATGATGTCTAGTTGTATGCTTCTAATTTTTGTTGAATTGCATCTGCTATCTTACAACTTATACCTGCAACAATCACTTACCCATAAGACACATTTAACTTGGAGTGATGTAGGTTGCATCTTGCATTGTCTTCTAGCTTGTACTGCTCTAATTTGTTGAAATGGCACTATACGAGAAACTTTTTTCCTGGTAGAGTGATATGGGTTGCATGTTCATATTTGCCTAGCTTCATTTCTTCTAATTTTGTTGAAATGCCTTCTGCAACTGTTTTTCATTCATATCCATCCTCCTATCGTCGTGTGAATATGCATGCTGTCTTTTTTTTTGTAATATCCTTCCTCCTATCATGCGCTTGCCTTACATCAAAGTAGTGTTTGTCTAATCATGCATCAACCAATATGCAGAGCTAATTTTATTCATCTTCTTGTGGTTTTGACTCAGAAGGCAATATCAAAAAAGAGGAAGGAAAGAGTAAGTTAGGGGATGTTGGTTGTCCACCGGACCACGCAAACGCAGGCTCTCTATTTTTCCCTGCTACTGCTACTGCAATTGAAGTCCCAATTCTACATGAGTGAGTTCATCTCCCCTACTCCACCATCCGCAGGTGCTTGCTCTAAGTTGACAGTGTATAATTGGTTTCATGTTGCATATGTTCTCTAGCTTGTATTTCTTCTATTTTGATTAAATTGCACCTGCTGAGTTTTATACTTATACATGTGCATATGACATTCCTTTCTGTGTCTAGAATACACTACATCTTTCTATCATACCATGTTCTTACATAAAGTACTGTTGTTTGTAATGCTTCATCAATCACTCATGATTGGACGCTTTTAACTTCAGTGGTGATAGTGGTTGCATCTTGCATTGATTTCTAGGTTGTACTGCTTCTAATTTTTTGAAATGCCACTTATGACAGGACACTTTTAACTTGGCAGAGTGATATTGGTTGCATCTTTCATATGGTGTCTAGCTTGCATTACTTCTATTTCTTGAATCCGTCTACTTGTTACACATCTAGCTGTGAAATGTCACGTCGTCCTGTTTTTTTTCTACATATCCATCCTCCTCATACGGTTGTTTTTCATCAAAGTATTCCTTGTCTGTATCATGCATCAATGAGTCTAAGAGCGATTTTATTCTTTTGTGTTGTGGGTATGGCTGACATGGCAAAGTCAAAAAAGAGCAAGAAAAAGATATTAGTAGGAATGGTGTTACTCGTCGGTGTAACGGAAAAGGATCTTCCCTCGAGATTCTGCTGGTACTTATAGTGCAGTAGAAGGTACAAGTTCACCGCTCTAAATCTACAAACACCAGTATCACCTACTCCACCAGCTGCAGCTCCCCTTCAACTGTACCGGCATCTCAACGAGTTTACTCGTTCTTGTTGCTCCACAACTGGCCTGTTCCCAAGCTGCCTTCACACCTAACACTACTTCCGAAGCACTGCTAACACAACAGGACTTGGCAAGATCAGATGAACCTCATGAGCATCAACACCAAGACGGTACCTACCGAGTCAAGTTTCAGTGCATGCTCCTTTATTGTACTCTCACAATTTGATGTTCACTAACACTTTCCATATTCGTTTTTGAACTAGCACCACGGCGCAAGCGGAAACAGACATCAAGGATAATGCTTGACAATTAACAAATCTAAAGAGGAAGAATGGAGATCATTTTGAGGTAGGTTTAAAAAGGCCACGTGATGCTATAGAGTCAGCCAAGTTAGTATCAGAGGCACCGTTGCCGTTAGTGTCATGCACGTATCCTCCCAACGTGATCCAGTACGGGAATGAGAAAGAGGTACCCCTTTAACACCTTCCTTGACCATTTATCCGTAAGTATGTTATTCATCGCAATTTGTAAATTGTCTGCTCTATCCCAACTTTCTAGCTTCCTCCTAATTAGACTGACATTCTTTTTCTCACAAGATGAGATTCAAGTTGGATCCGAAAGATGATGCACTAAACAAGCATGCACTCATTTTTTTTAGTGTCTCTGTGCGACAGTATCGGTATCACCTTAGAAAAACTCACTTTGAAGGCAGGCTAACAATGAAATCGCCCAAACATCTCCAGTGGAATATATTACAGATGAGACTAGACAGCCCTTGTTAAACACTGGTCTGATCCAAAGTATCAGGTAGGGTATATGTATTTGATCAGATCACATACTGAACTCGTATTTACGTATGTCCTTACAAGTGTATCTTCGTCTAGCTAACTGTTTGAAGAACAAGACCATCATTCTAAAGTGAAATTCCAACAGACACAGGATCTCGTAGTTATATGCACACTGTGAGGCTCATGTTAAATAGCTCTAGTTCCTTCTTTTTTTTGGCCATATATACGTATCTATATTGACTTGTTCCAAATACAGAGAAACCTGTTGCGGACCAAAAAGAACCTGAACCGAATGCAGTGCTATCTTCAAGGATTGCCACACTAGCAAGATGAAGGGCATGAGCACACCAGTTCAAGCCCTGTTGTAATCCTACTCCTCCTGCCTTTGAACTGCTTGTTACTGTGACATGTTCATTTAACTGCTTGGTTGCAGCCATGTCAGTTACTCTGTTCACTTTTATACATAGTGTTCTTATAGATTCATTTCACCTAACACGATTTAAAAGAGAGGAAGAATATTCTTTTGGTCTTGATCTGTAATCTAGTTGTGATGTTCACGTGCCCCACACATGATACAATAGCCTGTTTGTTTGATATCTGTTTGCCCATGATATGAATGTTGTCAAACTATGTTCATCCTACTTTAAACCATGTCTCTTTATCCTTAGATGTCAACGAATGTGAGGAATAGACAATACAGTTGGCTGCTACGTGGACATATGTTTCGAAAGTGATTTTATTATGTAGTTGGCACTACATACAGCTAATTTATTACAATATTTCACCAAAATAAGTTATGTATAAACGTGAAACCTATTTTGTTTGTTTTTGTCTCATATGTACTTATCTGGTACAGTAATGTACAAGTTCAAACTTTCAGCAAGCTATGGAACAAATGATTGAACAGCCACAACCACGTGAAGGTAACGGGCTACCACGGGCACAATGTCACCTCTTGCTGCAATGCGTCAGTATCTCTCCACTACAGTGTAAAAAGCAACCTTCCTGCGTAATTCTGGGTTGGTTGTCAAGGTAACCTCGTCCAAATCGCCTACTAACAAAATCTTCTGGCTAGACAGAGTGATATATCTGTGCTCCAGACACAAGTCCAATCCCTAATGGAGGTCGTTTCGGAAACAAGAATAGTGGTTAACAAATGTCGTCAAGATATGAATGGTTTTGAAACCAACGATCAGACATTTGCTTCGTTGTTTCAAGAGCAATGGTGGAAAAAAGGGGAAGATCATGCTGCTCCCACATTCTACAGCCTGAAACATTAGCACTCAGGTCAAATGATCTGTCGTTCTATACATATGATGGTGCTTTTTCGCAAGGACTGTAAACTATGCCAACATGCCTTTTGTTGTTATGGCTGGAATTTATTTTGTTGTGATACAACATTTATTGTGCTGCCAAAGGCTATGAAATTATGACGCTATTTTTGTATGTTTTAGGTTTATCTTAGTAATGTATTGGGCCGAAAGCTTCGTAGGAGCCCAACGTGCCAACATTCGTCAGGCCCACAATTCCAATAGGGCTAAAAATGATTATAGGCCGTAATTTGCATGTAGCCCACTTAAAATATCTGGGCCTAAATCAGCATAAGCTTTCTTATTTTTGGTAGGCCGTGCCCACAGTGGGCTTTAACAGGCCTAAACATAATTGGGCCCTCAGAACAACAGGCCTTAACATGTTAAATATCTCTCGAGCCCATAATAACATGGCTCTTTTAATCGGCCGAAAGTGAGAATGGGCCCTGATTGTGCCAAATAACCCACTGGTCATTAGCTGGCCGAAATGTATCTGCGTCGTAGTGGCCCATTTCCAAAGCGGATTGTTCACACCCGAAACTCAGACGGGCCGTAAATGCGCCGACCACTACACGGGCCTTTACCAGGCCGGAAGTGCAGTCGGGCTTGATTAGTATCAGTTTATATGGGCCGTTAATAGGCCCGATGTGACATTGGGCCACATATGACCCATGGATTTCGTCCGACGTTAACAGGCCGAAAACCAACAGGCTGTAAGTGGCCAAATCTACAGTGGGCCTCTAACAGGCCGAATGACAGACATGGCTGAATATGACCCAATTCCTTCACGGTCGTTTATGGGCCGAAAGTTTTGTAAGTGCATCTAGTGCCCCTTAGTGATTTTGGTGTATTGAAGACTTATAGGTTAAGGGTCTAATGTTTTGTGAGTGTACACAGGTCTATAAGTCTATGAGGAGTTTGTTAATTACGATGAATGTCGACCCCTAAAAATGAATGTCTTCAACTGAAGACTTTGGTTTTCTTGAAGACTTTGAAAGTGAAAAATTGGTGTGACCCTGAAGACTTGATATTCATGCGAGGATTATGAAGCGTGGACTTTTGTTTTCGTAGTTTCATTTTCTTCTTCTTGAGTCATAGGAAACACCGTACTGTTAAGGGGGTCGAGGTAAAACTAAGGAAAATTTCCAAGTGATGCTCAACTCAAAATCCTACACCTACCCAATCCTTTCGAGTGAGACCATTGGAAATCTCATACAGTTTAGTCAAGTTCTTCAGTGACAGAGACGAAGTTCTTCTGTTCTTTGAGGAATTTGTTCTGACTGAGGTTAGGAATCGCCATGGGCGGATGGCCTACAAGTGAGGATCATGATAGCCCTGAGGAATTTGATACTCAAATTTCCGACCGTTGCTGTGCTACGTGCCAGCTTTCCCAAAATATCTACCCACCTAACGGTCATATCATTGAAGGGCATTTATGTCTTATCATGTCGGGCCTGCTCCTAGGCTATAAATAGCCGCCCTCTACAACCACTAGCTGGTCGGCTGCTCCGAGAGATAGATTGACACTTGTCATTTAGAGCATCCCATCCTCCGAGGACTTTGAGCGAAAATCATCAAGTGAGGAAAAACCCAAAAACCTACAACCCAAAGTGATTGAGCATCACTGAAGAGATTGTTCCGTGTGGAACCGACGCTTGTTACCTTGAGGACTGGCATCCTCGAGACGGTTAGGCGTATGGTCTAGAGCATCCAAGAGGAATTGTGATTGCCGTGACCGAGTATGTAGGTTTGGAGTCACCTGAAGACATACCACGAGTGGTTGGGCGAGGTCTGTGTGACCTTAGCTCAAGGAGAATACGTGAGGACTAGGTGTCCTGGACTGTGTGTTCAGGACTGGGTGTCCGGGACTGTGTGTCCTCAGGTTTATACCTAGCCGCTCCAACCAGACGTACAACATCACAAGCGTGGAACTGGTCTACCAAATCAGTGTCTTCACCGAGCTACTGGTTCTATTTCCTCAACCCTTTTCTATTTCCTCGCATACTTGCTATGTATTCGATCATTACTGTTTGAAGACTTTGTCTGAAGATTCTCAATTTCCTCAGTTCAAATTCTTCAGTCAGTTTGTCTTCAGCCTGCTTATCCTGTGTTTACGCTACTCATACTCTGTCTTGTTTTCATTTCATCATGATGACTATGCTACTGCTTGTTATGCTTGCATCTGAGTACTCATTCCGTCGCTAAGTAGTTCGTCGCTTAGGATTTCCTCACCTTAAATTCCTCACTAACGAATTTGTAAAAATCGCCTATTCACCCCCCCTCTAGTCGATATAAACGCACTTTCAATTGGTATCAGAGCAAGGTACTCCCTTGTTCTGTGTGATTTTGGTTTAACCACCTGGAGTTTTAGTTATGTCGACTGCAGGCATGATCAAGGTCTCAGCTGGGTGTCCTACTGATGGGACGACTACCCCACTGGAAAACAAGATGCGCATGCATCTTGAGGCAATTGACAACGACCTCTGGTATGTTGTGGGAAAAGGGTGTTCCCTCTGTCACTCCTTCCGTAACGCTGCTGCTATGTGAAGAAGCAACTCGACTCTCAAGTGAAGAATATCATATGTGGCCATCTGAGCAAAGGGCAGTATGGCAGAGTGAGTGCTTTGGAGACAGCTAAGCTTATCTGGGATAGGCTGTCCAAGGCAACGAAGGAGTCTCAACTCAACGTGACTCTCGAGTTGACGTTCTTCGCAATCTCTTCAACTGCTTCAAAAGACTCGACAACGAAAATGTCAGCAAACCTTTGATCGCCTCACTGACATTTCAAACGAGCTTCAAGCACTGGGTGCCACTGACATCACCGACCATGAGGTGGTGAAGAAATTGCTGAGTCACTCGATTCTTCATTCGATACACTGGCACTGATGATTCAAGAACGTGGTGACTACAAGTCACCTGATCCTGCTGATATCCTCGAGAGGCTAAATACTCATGAATTCCAACTACTGAGAAGAGAGATCTCTACGGACCAAGCTACGAGATCTCGTGCACTGAAAGCCAAGGCAGTCCTTAATCTGAAGATGAAGATTCTGGTAGCAGCCTGATGATCCTGAAGAACGATTCAGGAGCTAGCAATGTTCGTGAGGAAATTCCAGAAGTTCTCTAGAGGTGCCGATTTGGAAAATCCTCAAGAGGTGATAACATGAAATCAGATTCCTCATC
This sequence comes from Thinopyrum elongatum, assembly GCA_011799875.1. NCBI lineage: Eukaryota > Viridiplantae > Streptophyta > Magnoliopsida > Poales > Poaceae > Thinopyrum > Thinopyrum elongatum. The sequence continues at coordinate 411,274,034 of CM022303.1, forward strand.
CCGTGATTACAAGAAGAGAACTTGCCATAAATGCAAGAAACCTGGTCACTACATTCTGATTGTCCTCAGTGGGAGAAGGAATCAAAGAAGAAGAAATACAAGGATGATAGTTCAGATGACTCTAAGAGGAAGAAGAAATCTTCAAAGTCCTCATCGTCAAGATCTTCAAAGTCTCATCTCACAAAGAGCAGCTCCAAGAAGCTCGGCATTCATGGCAAGGAATGGACTCTGAAGCTGAATCTGAGGAACATGAGGAAGAGTACCATCTGAGGATCAACTCTGGTGTGGCGAGCCTAGCCCTCACTACTGCTTACGTTAGCAAGTCCATCTTCAACACTGAGGAAATGGCTCCCCAACACTGCTGATGACGGCAACGATGATATGCTATGCTCCCCCTATTGCTTCATGGCAAAAGGTGCCAAGTACTCAAATATCCCTCCTCTGATCAAGTGAGGATGAATCTGATGATAACCTCACCCAGCTATTCCAAACTTGCTAATATTGCTGTTAAACAACAAAAGGCTTTGGAAAAGTTCAAATAATGCTAGACAAAGCGATGACTGTTAGGTGAGGAAATGGATCGAACTCAAACACTGACTGATAATCTTCAGCAACACAGTCTAAGTTTGACAACCTTCAAGGTCGTCATGAAACTCTCGTAGCTGATCATGAAAGCTTTCTTATGAATTCTTCAAAGAAAGCAAGATCTTGAGAAGCTAAGGGTGAGTCATGAATCTTCAGAAGGAAAATGATTCTTTGCTTGCTCAACAGATCAGTTCCGCTCAGGAAGAATTTATTCCACCATGCTTGAAATGCATTGAACGTGAAACTGCTAATTCTTCACCTGAATGTTCAAATGCTTCCATTGCTGCAAATTCTTCAACTATCTCTGTGGTCATAAATTCCTCATCTGAGGATACCACTAGTATCACTGACGAAAATGCAGGGTTGAAGGAATTGTATGTGACAGGCATGTACAAAACCTCAAAGGGCATCAGACTCTTTGTGATGTGCTCAAAAGCATATCTTGAACAGAACCCTAGGAAAGAGGGTATTGCCTTTGAGAGGAAACTCAATGCTGATGGAACCTACTGGAAACCAGAGCAGTATCCCAAAACCTCATGGTGTCTGCGAAGGGACCTCCTGTAGATCCATCCACTTTATCTGGCTTTACTTGTGAATCCTCATATCTATCTGATGAGTCATTGACTCCAACTATAAACGTTCAAAAATCAGAATGGTGAGGTATTTGCTAGATATGTTGGACTAACTGCAGGAAGGGTCCCCCTATGAAAAAATCTGGGTTTCCAAAAATTGCCTTGAAAGTCTTCAGGTGAATGTCCTCATGACACCACCTGTGAAGAATAAGAACCCCAGATAATTCTTCATATGAACAATTCCTCACATGGATCAAAGTCCTCCCATGAACATCATCGTGCTAACACTCTGTTTCGCAGGGAAAGCCTAAGGGCTATGAATATATGCATTATTCTTCAAATCATTATGTTCATAAGTCCTCGAAGAATTTCTCTGCTTATTCATATGCTTACCATAACCCCTCTTATGTGAAACAAAGTGGTCTGGCGTCTATGCCACCTTTCTCTATGGAGCTCGCAGAATGATGAACTCTTTGCCACCCCTCCAGATTGGGTGGGTGGAGAAAAGGAACTAATCTCTTATGCAGGGTCAGGTCTCCAGACGAACTAAATCGTCTAAGAATTTGCTGGAGACCTGAAATGCTTGAAAGGACGCAAGCTAATCATGAAGAAATGATTTATTCATTTCTCACGCCTCACATTGCTATATATACATATTTTGCTTTAATTGATGAAATATGTCTGATGAATTGATGTCATATTCTTCACTCTGAAGTATATGAGTTCGTAAGATGCACTAATTCATCTGCAGGATGATTTACCCAAAGCTACTGAGTGGGTCCTCGATAGTGGATGTACAATCACATGACCGGTGACAAGAGCTTCTGATGAACACTCCTTTATCTCCATCACACTTGAAGCATATTCACCTACGGACAAAGGCAAAAGCAAGGTATTGGGTCTAGGTAGGTTGCAATCTCAAAGGATCACCATGGATAAAGTCTGCTTGTCGGTCCCCGGATTCAACCTCATGTCTGTCTCAATGCTTTGTGATCTTGATAGGTTGTTGTCTTTGGCAAATATCGTTGCTTAGTGCTCATGAAATCTGACATTCCAAAGTCTTCGAGCCTTTAGGAAGGAGACTTGTATATTGTTGATTTCTCTGCAGGACCACAGCCTGCCACTTGTCTACTTGCTAAAGCTTCAGAAGGCTGGCTATGGCATCGACGACTGGGTCATGCTGGCATGAGGAACTTACACACGCTCGTGAAGAAAAAGCACGTCATTGGCATCGAGGGTGCAATTCCTCAAAGATAATCTTTGTGGGGCTTGTGAGGCTGGAAAGATGACCAGAGCCGGCACCCCTCGAAGACTATCATGACTACTTCTCGTCCTTTTGAATTGCTCCATATGGATCTCTTTGCCCTACTCATTATGCCACACTAACAATATGCAGCATCTCTATATGGCTTTGTCATTGTTGATGACTATTCTCGTTCCACTGGGTGCATGTCATTACTTACAAGACTGAAGTGCAGGAAGTCTTCAGACGATTTTCCTCAAGGGCTTCGGACGAATTTTGGCGTGAAGATCAAGCATATACGTAGTGACAATGGGACTGAGTTCAAGAATACTGGTCTTGATGACTATCTCGATGAACTTGGTATTACTCATGAGCTCTCTGCCCCATACACTCCTCAGCAGAATGGCGTTGTGGAGCGCAAGAACAGACTCTTGTTGAGATGGCTCGCACCATGCTTGATGAATACAAGAACCCTCGTCACTTCTGGCCTGAGGCAATTGATACTGCATGCCACATCATCAACAGGGTATCTTCACAAATTCTTCAAGAAGACCTCATATGAACTCCTCACTGACAAGAAACCCAATGTGAGTTATTTCAGTCTTCGGTGCTAAATGCTGGATTAGAGATCACATCACAATTCTAAATTTGCACCGAAAGCACATGAGGTTTTATGCTTGGTTAGGAAAGGACTCGCACACCTACGGGTCTTCAATGCCTATCACAACAAGGTTGTTGAAACTGAAGATGTGCGTTTGATGAAACTAATGGCTCGCAAAGAGAGCACCTACCTCCTGTGCTAGATGAAAAACGCCTAAGGAAACCATCAGAGTTCAAACTACTGAGTGTCTTTCCTACCGAAGAATCTGCGGAAGAATCATTCCAGAACATGAAGAACACATGCTGGCCATCTGAAGAAAATGGCTCTGAAGAAATATGCTGAGCCAAATCAAAGTCGTCAACCTGCTCATCCCGCGTTGCAAATGAAGTACAGATTGAGAGAATCATCAACGACATCAACGCACCAGGTCCTCTAACCTCGCTCAAAAGCTCACCATTTATCTAACTTTTGTCGGCATTTTGCTTTCGTCTCTATCACAGAGCCCACCAAAGTTGATGAGGCATTTCTGGAGCCTGAATGGATTCAAGCAATGCAAGAGGATACATCAATCAAGCTGAACAATGTGTGGGAGCTTGTCAAGCGACCGGACCCATGCAAGCCACTATCATCGGTACCAAATGGATCTACCGCAACAAGCAAGATGAAATGGCCTAGTGGTGAGGAACAAGGCTCGTCTTGTAGCTCAAGGCTACACACAGGTTGAAGGAATTGATTTCGATGAGACTTTTGCACCTGTTGCTAGACTTGAGGCTATTCGCATTTGCTTGCTTATGCTAACCATCATAATATCATCTTATATCAAATGGATGTGAAAAGTGCATTCCTCAATGGTAAGCTTGAGGAGAAGATATGTATGTTGCTCAACCCCACCCCAGGTTTTGAAGATCCTAAACATCCTGACAAAGTCTTCAGACTCAATAAGGCCCTCTATGGCCTCAAGCAGGCCCCTCGGGCGGGTATGACACTCTGAAGGAATTCCTCATGAAGAAAGGCTTCAAACCGTTCACTCGACCCAACTCTTTTCACCAAAACCTATGATGTTGAATTATTCGTGTCCCAATATATGTTGATGATATTATCTTTGGCTGTACTACCCAACATTACAGTGACGAATTTGCTTACATGATAGTGAGGAATATCAAATGTCCATGATGGGAGAATTGAAATTCTTCTTAGGTCTTCAATTCGTCAACAACATAATGGCATTTTCATTTCTCAGAGAAAATACCTCAAGGACGTTCTGAGAAAATTCGGTATGCAAGAATGCAGAGGCGTCAAAACCCTATGCCCACAAATGGCCATCTATGCACTGAGGAAAATGGAATAGACTTCGATCAAAAGGTATACCGCTCCATGATTGGTTCTTTATTGTACCTATGTGCATCTAGGCCGGATATATGGTGATGTTTGCTTGTGCTGCCCGTTTTCAAGCTACCACCGAAGGAATCACACTATAAGGCTGTGAACATATTCTTCGATATCTAGCTCACACTCCAACACTTGGATTATGTATCCCAAGGGCTCAGTTTTTGATCTCATTGGATATTCTGACTCTGACTATGCCGGTGATCGTGTGGACCGCAAGTCAACTTCAGGCACATGCCATTTCCTCGGACGATCCTTGTATGTTGGTCCTCGAAGAAGCAGAACTGCGTATCACTCTCTACTGCTGAAGCTGAGTATATTGCTGCTGGTTCTTGCTGTGCTCAATTGCTATGGATGAAGCAAACCTCAAGGACACGGCATCAATGTGAAGAATGTGCCACTCTACTGCGACAACGAGAGTGCCATCAAAATTGCTCATACCCCAGTTCAGCACTCGAAGACAAAGCACATCGAGATTCGTCATCATTTTCTTCGAGATCATGTGTTGAAGGGTGACATCTCTATTGATCCCGTGAAGTCTGAAGAACAGCTAGCGGATATCTTCACAAAGCCCTTGATGAGAAGAGATTTAGCAAGTTGCGGTGTGAGCTAAATATCTTAGAATCTTCGATGTCCTTTGAAAAGGACACATATCCTAACACTTATGCAATTGATGACTTAGATGTGCAACACATGAGGAAACGTTTTTCTTCAATCAATGAAGACTAACCCTCTAAGTGTGAAGAAATTAATGAAGAATTTGATTCTCAGAGCCCTACGACAATTGTACCGGTGTCTGAAATCATCATTCTTACACGTGGGTCACCCCACCACAAAAAGTTGAAAATCTTCAAAATTTGAGTTTTTCATCATTGTGCAAATTCTTCAAATTTTCAAATTCTTCAACTTTGCAAATCTTCACTCTTTCCGTCTATGTTCTTCATTGACTATATATATATATTTGACTTTTCTCGTCCTACAGCATTCACCTTATTGCTAATTCTTCAAGTTGTGTTTCTCTAAGTGAATGTGATCGGACCCGTTCCCCCTCAATGCTAAACTCAATCCAGTCCGTTCACAAATTCTTCATGTCGTTCTATTTGAAACCCGTTCAAAGTCTTCACTGTGTCCTTGACAGCTGAAGAATTTGCGAACGAAACATTAAAATATTCTTATCTGAATTTTTAGCTTTTGCCTTTCAAACTGTTCCTTATCCCTCGATAAGATTTATCTATTCACCCTCGATCTAACACGATCTCCACTTCACATTTTGTGGGTGACACATGTCGCTAGGATGAGAAGGGTCGGGCACGTTTGTCCATTTCTTCGAACGAGCGGTTTTTTCACCTCTGCTATAAAACCCCTCACCCTCCTCAGAGCTCATTTACCCCGCTCGATCTTACTCCCTCGCTCGAGCCCTCAGACCTGCACCGCCGCTACACTCCATCGTCGCCGGTGAGGAAGAGCTTCACTGCCTCGACGTCGTTGCCGTCGTACTCACACCGGCCGCGGAAATCCTCACTCCGCCGCCGCCGCCGTAGCTGTTTTCCATCGCCAAGTTAGGGCGTGGAGAACTGAACGAACAACACTCCACTGCCACTCTCAGTTCGTCGTGTTCTTCATCAAGGGTAAATAAAATTTATTTTTACTTGCCCTTGTTGATTCTGATGATTTCCACAAAATCTTCAAAGGTGTTTATTCTTCAACTTTCATGTTCTTAAACACCAACTTGCTTCTGTCCTTGATCAGTTTCTCTAAGCAACGTTTTTCTTCAAGATTCCTCAATTGTGTGGATTTTCAATCTACACAACTCTGGAACCTAAGTCAAAATGCTTAGTGAAATTCCTCAAGACCACCCTGGTCATCTTCCTCAAACTTGATACTTTTGAAAATCTTCTGAGAACGCATATACCTCTCCAAAACTCTTCGCACCTATATTCTGTTCACAGGTACACATGTCCGCTGCTGATCTCTATGTTCTCATAACTTAACTCATTTGCAGCTTTCCTTGAAGAAAAATGTGCACACCTCATCAGAAAATTCGATTGTTCAAAACCCTCAAGTGAAGAAAATGGCTGATGGTAAAAGACCTCAGAAGGGAGGAAGAGGCCAGAAACAATACTCTGCTTTTGAGATCCCTGATGACATCTATGTGAATATATGTACTCCTGATGAAGCACTCATGGCAAGGAGAACAAAATCCGCGCAAAGTGCGCATTCCAGAGCTATTGAGGAGCTGATTGGCAGGAGAAGGAGAGAAATCCTATGTCACTCCCCAATACATGAAGAAATTCGCGTTACCCTCCAGGTCCAAGACCTCCATTGGTCTCCTGGCCAGAAGCTGATCCCCCTACACGTCAGAAAAGGTGAGGAATTCCCTCAGGAGTGGCTAAGCGTCAACCAGCTGCCAATGGCTAAAGAGGCAGGTGAAGCATCAATGAAGATTCTGTTGCTTAGCTGGGCCGCCGCTGAGCCTCTGCTATCAAGCCTCAAGAACTATGCTGAAGACTCAGCTGTTAAACAAGGTTCCCTCAGCTGCAATGCCCCTCATGGCTGTTCTCAGCGCAATTCCTCAAAAGCAGCTCCAACTCTCCCTCTGTGTTCAAAATCCTCATCACAGCTGGAGATTTTGCAACCGAGGGAGTTGGAGCTTCTTTTGAGGACTTGCTTGAGGACCAGGCCCATGAGGGCATTGCAGCTGAGGAACTTGTCTTAACGCTGAATTTCTTCCAGCATAGCCGTCTCTAGGCTTGATAGCAGACGGCCTCAGCGCGGCATGCACAGAATCTTCATTGATTTCTTCACTGCCTCTTTACCACTTTGGCCAGCTTGCTTTGACGCTTAGCCCACTCCTGAGCGAAATTCCTCTCACCTCTTTCTGATGCTAGGGGATCAGCTTCTTGGCCAGGAGCCAATGGAGGTCTTGACTGGAGGGTTAACAGCGAATTTCTTCATGTACTTGGGGTACATAGCGTATTCTCTCCATTCTCTTGCCCATCTCCTCTCAATCTTCTGAATGCGCCCTTTGCGCTGATTTTTGTTCTCCTTGCCATGAGTTGCTTCTCGGAGTACAATATTCATCATAATGTCATCAGGGATCTCAAAAGCAGTATTTGTTTCTGGCCTCTTTCCTCCCTCTGAAGGTCTTTACCATCAGCCATTTTCTTCACTTGAGGGTTTTGAACAATCGAATTTTCTGATGAGGTGTGCAATTTTTTCTTCAGGAAACGCTGCACATGAGTTAAGTTGATGAGAACCTAGAGATTCTCGCGGACATGTGTACTTTGAACAAAATATAGGTGCGAAGAGTTTTGGAGAGTCATATCGTTCCAGAAGATATTTTCAAAGTATCAAGTGCTGAGGAGAACCAGGGGTGTCTTGAGGAATTTCACTAGCATTTTGACTTAGGTTCCAGAGTTGTGTAGATTGAAAATCCCACACATTGAGGAATCTGAGAAAAACGTTGCTTGAGAGAAACTGATCAAGGACAGAGCAAAGTTGGTTTTTAAGAACATGAAAGTTGAAGAATAAACACCTTTTGAAGATTTTGTGGAAATCCTCAAATCAACCGGGCAGAAAATAAATTTTATTTACCCTTGACAGAACACGACGAACTGAGGAGTGTGCAGTGGAGATGTTCGTCCGTTCAGATCTTCCACACCCTATTGGCGATGGAAACCGGCTACGACGGCGACGAGGTCGGGCAAGTACACGCTCTTCCTCACTGGCGACGATGGAGTGTAGCGGCGGGCTAGGTCTGAGAGCTCGAGCGAGGGAGTAAGATCGGCGGGTAAATGGCTCTGAGGAGGGTGAGGGGTCTTTATAGCAGGTGAAAACACGCTCGTCCGAAGAAAATGACAACACGCCCCTGACCCTTCTCATCCTAGCGACATTGTCACCCACGAACTGTGAAGTGGAGATCGTGTTAGATCGAGGTGAATAGATAATCTTATCGAGGGATAAGGAACGGTTTGAACGGCAAAGCCGAAAATTCAGATAAGAATATTTAATGTTTTTCGTTCGCAAATTCTTCAGCTGTCAAGGACACAGTGAAGACTTTTGAACGGGTTTCAAATAGAACGCACATGAAATTTGTGACGGACTGGATTGAGTTTAGCATAGAGGGGGAACAGGTCCATCACATTCATTAGAAGAAACACACTTGAGAATTAGCAAGTTGAATGCTGTAGAGGACAGAAAACTCAAATATATATATAGTCATGAAGCACATAGACGGAAAGAGTAAGATTTTGCAAGTTGAAGAATTTGAAAATTTGAAGATTTGCACATGATGAAAACTCAAATTTTAAGATTTTCAACTTTTTGTGGGTGGCGTGACCCACCGTGTAGAATGATGATTCAGCACCGCGTCAATTGTCGTAGGGCTCTGAGATCAAATTCTTCATTAATTTCTTCACACTTAGAGGTTAGTCTTCATTGATTTAAGAAAACGTTTTCTTCGTGTTTGCACACTAAGTCTCAATTTGCATAAGTGTTAGGATTGGTCCTTTTTAAGGACATTCGAAGATTCAAGATATTTAGCTCACACGCAACTTGCTAATATCTCTCTCATCCAGGGCTTTGTGAGATATCCGCTAGCTGTTCTTCAGACTCACGGGATCAATAGAGATGTCACCCTTCAACACATGATCTCGAAGAAAATGATGAAATCTCGATGTGCTTTGTCTTCGAGTGCTGAACTGGGTTTGAGCAATTTTGATGGCACTCTCGTTGTCGCAGTAGAGTGGCCATTCTTCACATTGATGCGTAGTCCTTGAGGGTTTGCTTCATCCATCAGCATTGAGCCAGCAAGAACCGCAGCAATATCTCAGCTTCAGCATAGAGAGTGATACGCATTCTGCTTCTTCGAGGACCAACATACTAAGGATCGTCCGCAGGAAATGGCATGTGCCTGCGTTGACTTGCGGTCCACACGATACCGCATAGTCGAGTCAGAATATCCAATTAGATCAAAACCGAGCCCTTGGGATACCATAATCCAAGTGTTGGAGTGTGACTAGATTATCGAGAATTGTTTCCACAGCCTTATGGTGTGATTCCTTCGGTTAGCTTGAAAACGGGCACACATGCAACACTAGCATAATATCCGGCTCAGATGCACAAGGTACAATAAGAACCATCATGGAGCGGTTATACCTTTTGATCGAAGTCTATTCCATTTTCATCAGTGCATAGATGGCCATTTGTGGGCATATGGGATTTTGACGCCCTGCATTCTTGCATACCGATTTTCTCAGAACGTCCTGAGGTATTTCTCTTGAGAAATGAAATGCCATTATGTTTACGAATTTGAAGACCTAGAAGAATTTCAATTCTCCATCATGGACATTTGATATTCCTCA